>CM076577.1:1443074544-1443310165 GCA_034641835.2 Pinus albicaulis
GCTGTGCAAGTTAGTAGGCCACTGGTCCAATCCTCTCAAGGATCTCGAATGGCTTGCAATATCAAGGTGCTAGCTTGGCACATGATCCAATCATTAAGGAGCTCTTATTGGGATTGATGTGCAAGTATACAAGTTCCCCAACCTAAAAATCCTTAAATACCCTGTGTTGATATATATCTCCTCTTCTTGTCCTATGCCACATTTGGATTACTATTGATAACCTGCATTTTCTATTCCATTTCTGTCAACATGTCTAGTCGAATCAATACCTTGTTCACTGGATCACTTTAATTGATGGGAGTATTGCAACTCTACCCATAAAGTGCCTCAAACAGACTCATCCTTAGTGACTCCTGATACCCATTGTTGTAATGAAACTCAACCAATGGGAGATACTCCTCCCACCTTCTCTATTGGTGCATGCCATATATTCTCAACATGTCCTCCAGAATCCCGTTGACCCTCTTTTTCTATCAATCTGTCTACATGTGATAAGTTGTACTGAAGGCAATTCTATCCCCAAACCTACAAACAAATATTTCCAAAACCTAGAAGTAAACTTGCATCTCTGTATGAAACAATATTCCTAGGAACACCATGTAACCTCATTGTCTCCCTGATGAAGACCTGAGCCACCTCACTAGATGAATTCATAGACTTCACTGGAATGAAGTGAGCTACCTTATTTAACTTGTCCACCACAACCATAACATAGTCATTTTGTCTAAACGTTCTCGGAAAACCTTTAATGAAGTCCATTTAAATGAACTCCCCATTAGGGGAATTTTGAGGTCTAAATGGGCCTCCTAAGGAAATTATGAAATAATAGTAGAAACAATAAAATAAGATTTGATTACATCATCAAATTTTAGAGGGAAAAAAGAAAAAAACTACTTTTTCAACTCGTATTTTCAACTTATCTCCCAACATTTTTACTCGAATTTCAAGCGGGAGTACTCATTGGATGCAAAATTTAATTCCTCATCCAAGGAGTACCGATGTTGCATACTTTCTATGGATCCTACTACATGAAAAATAGGAAATACATGAAAAACGTGATTGCAATCACGTTTTTCATGTATTTCTCATTTTTTGTGTAGCAAGGTACATCAAAAGTATGCAACATGGGTACTCCTTGGATGAAAAATTAAATTTTTCATCCAAAAGGTACTACTGCTCAAAATTTGAGTAAAAAAATTGGGAAATAAGTTGAAAATAAAAGTTGAAAAAGTAGTTTTAATATTTTATTTTATTTTAATATTTGTACCCTTGTACTTAAAAAATGGTGAATCATCCCCCATGGTTGAAATCATCATCTTGAATCCTATTGGTTCTTATAAAGTTTATTTTGGTTGTACATTTTTCTTAGGAGGCCCATTTTAGAACTCAAAATTCCCCTAATGAATTTACACTATGGAATTAGAATTGGCTGCAATAAACCCTAGATTCTTACACTCTATTTTTACCTATTGACAATCCAGACATCTCACAACAAACTCTTCCATCTCTTTCTTCAATTTTGACCAATGATAGAACTTCTTGACTGATGTAAGTGTCTTATGATGTCTTAGGTAATTTGAATATGGTTTGACATGAAATTCCCTTAATGTAAGCTTCTTGAGGTTACTGTTTTCTGACACATAGATACTGTCCTAAATCTGACCAAACCATTGGTAGTGAGATGATAATGCATGTCCTGATCACCTATACCCTGCTGATATAACCTATGCTTAAGATGTTGGTACCTGACATCTGGTTTTCCTACTTTCAAGATATGATCTTTTAAATCTATCCTCGACTCGTAGCATACTACTTGTCCTTTCTACATTAGGACTCCACCAATTCCTCTCTTGCAAGAATCTGTACATACTACAAAATCTTTATCTGGCTCTACAATATTTATAATTGGAGTGTTTGTAAGCAACTTCTTCAACTGCTTAAAACTAGCTACACATTCATTTTTCCATTCAAATTTCTTTCCTTTTCACTACAAGGATGTAATAGGATAGGAAATCTGTGAGAAGTTCTTGTTGAACCACCTGTAATAACCTGCTAACCCCATAAATGATCTGAGCTCATCCACATTCCTAATATTTCCCCAGACCATGATAGCGCTGATCTTTTCTAGATCCATTTTTATGCCTTCCTTGGAAACCATATGCCCCAATTAATGAACCTATGTTCGAAAGAAATTTCATTTACTAAATTTTGCATACAATCAATGCTCTCTTAGAAATCTCAACATTGTTGCTAGATGTTTTGTATGATCTTCCTCATTTCTAGAATATATCAATATGTCATCATTGAATATGATCACAATATTTTCTAGGTAAGGATGCAACACATTATTCATCAAACACATGAAAGTAGTTGGAGCATTAGTCAAACCAAAAGGAACTACAAAAAAATCATAATATCCATACCTATTCTGGAAAACAGTCTTGTAGATGCCCTCTTCTTTGATGCATACCTGATGATATCTTGATCTTAGATCAATCTTCGAGAACACTATTTATCCCTTCAAATAATTGAACAAGTCATCAATCCAAAACAAAGGGTGCCTATTCCTAATCGTCACCTTGTTCAACTACCTGTAATCAATGCACAACCCAAGAGTACCATCCTTCTTCTTCATAAACAACATTGGTGCATCCCAAGGTGATACAATTTTCCTAATGTATCCCTTATCAATAGTTTCCTTCAACTACAACTTTAGTTCCACTAAATTTGGAGTGCTCATCCTATATAGTGCCTTTGATGTTGGTGTTGCTCCTAGAATAAACTCAATAAAAAATTCCACTTCCCTGTGAGGAGGTAACTCTAAAATATCTGTTGGAAACAAACCCTAAAGTTGTTGCAAAACCAAATAACTATGCAAGACCTTGGCATCCTCCACATCCTTTCCTCTGTAACTATAAATATGGACTACAAAAAATACACATCCTTTCCTCTATCACTATAAATAGGAACTACAAACAATACACATCCTTTCTTGCTACTGTGCTTGGCCTGCATAGTTGTAACATTTCTCACTGATGTAGGCTTCTTCTCACCCTGTGAGCTTCTCTTATCTCCATCATCAACTAAGAACTCAATAGACTTATCATAGAAATCTACCTTAGTCCTCTAAATGTGTTTGGTCAATTTAGTGTGTCCTAAATTGCTGCATTTAATTGTCAATCCGGGAATCGTAAGCTGATGAAGTGCGGCGCACTATATGTGCAAGATAACCTCTTTCTTAACTTTTTTTGTCGTTTGTGGTATTTCTAAGGTAAAATGGAAATTCTAAAGTGAAAAACAAGCTTGGTTATATTTATTCAAGGAAGTGATATCCCCTATAATGATTTACCAATCTCGAAACTTTAAAAGCAAATTGAAATTACAATGACAAAAGAAATTAAAAGTGTACTGCTGAAATGAAAAGTGCTGCTAATCTAATGAATCAAAACAAGAAACTAGTGAACATGAAAACTAAACTATTCTTGCTGCCAATTGAACACAAAAGAAACTACTCTTATGGAAATTCAAAATTGCAATGAAATAAATCTAAATCAGATTACATCAATTCATTTTCTGACCCTTCATCATTAGACCAGCTATGACTTGCGGAAGTAATCATAAATAACTTGTGTAACTGATTATTTAATTTGCAGAAAGTAAACTAATACTAAACCATACACACATAATTCAATCCCTCACCATCAGTCCAGCTGTGGCTTTCGGAGGCAACTGAAGATGTCATACATGATTTAATATATCTAAATTTGCAGAAAAGAAACTAATACTAAACTACACATTTCATAATGCAGCCCCTCACCATCAGTCCAGCTGTGGCTTTCGGAGGTAAATGAAGACGCTATGAGCAGCTTAATATATCTAATTTTGCAGAAAAGAAACTAATACTAAACTACACATTTCATCATGCAGTCCCTCACCATCAGTCCAGCTATGGCTTTCGGAGGTAACTGAAGACACTATGAGCAGCTTAATATATTTAAATTTAACTACTGAATCAGATAAACAAAACTGAAATGTACAAAGCAAGACTGAAGTTAAACAAATGCTATGAAAAGGAAACTAGCAGCAGAATAATTTCAGTCTCATATCATTAGCTAAAATACTATGAAAATGCCCCGGGCTGTCTACCTAAAACCTGCACAAGAAAACTGATCAGTGATTTAACAATCATAAAAACATGAAAGACAAGAATGCAATGGAAATTATAGAAATGTATGAACATAAATGAAGCAACTATGAAATATGAACATGTAATGGATTATAATACAATGACTTTTAAAAGAAATGAAATGAAATATATATACATTAATACACAGAACCTCGGCTGAGCAGGGGCCCTCCACACAGCTCTGGTACGATCCTCAACACGAATTAAATTGAAAACAGAGTCTTTTCACATTAAGAAGCAGTTCATTACAGACTGGTAGTATTACGGCTCAAGGCAACGTAATCACTACATAACAGAGTACGCACATCAACTATCAATTAACAACTCAACAGCTATGATCTACTAACAACTAACTCTACGTGCGTATGCAAACGCTCTTTATAAAACAATAAAATGTAACTGTCTCCTGAAGTTTATGATAGCAGCCAGCACGTAGACCACTAAGGCCACGGATATAGGAGTATGGCCATGTTGGAAAACGGATCTATGGAAGGTGGGCGCTTGAATTCAACTCCAAAACTTTGCACAGATGTCAATTAACCTCCGCAAGCTTGGAAACGGCCGTATGGATGTTTATATGCCACGAAACAGAGTCCAGCCGACATAGAACTCCATAGTTGACTTCCACGTGGATGGCTTTGACCGTGGCTTTCTTTGACGAATTTACTTGAACCAATAGGACACGAACCATGTCTTTGTCATTCCTAGCCTGCCCATGTGGCTCGTTTCCTTCGTGGACACCTGTAACATAGATTTCCACAAAATAGCTGCGGAAAGTTGCAGCAGCTGCGGAAAGTGACAAGTTTCCGCAGCTGTATGAACAAAATCTAAATCAAATAGAAAACACAAAAACATAATTAAAAACCATGTTAGATACCCTTTTGCACATGATATTGGCAATTTTGGAGGTTTAGGTGAGTGGAAAAGATATGGAAAAGTGTATGGAAAAGAGGCAAATTCGGGACTCAACATACCCCCACTGTGAAGGTGTTGCATGTCCTCATGCAACCAAAATTTTGACACTCTTTGTTCAATTCATGTGCCTTGATCCTTCAGCCAGCACATCTAACCCCCTTCTCTTCTTCTTTGGTACTGCCATCATTCTGGGTTTCTTCATGAGGCACCTGAATTTGATATTCACAAGTGCTCTGCTCAATTTTGGCATTTCCTTTTTAGCTTCTTATTTTTCTTTTGCCAAATACCCAAATGTAACATAGTATTGTCATGGATAATCTTGTCCAGTTTGCCTTGCTCTTTGAGTGTTTCATTTTCATTTTTGATATGCCGATTCAAAAGCTCAAGCTCAAAAATCTCCTGTTTTAATGATTGAACCAAATCATCCTGCAATGTATGAGGCTGAATAGAAGAGGTACTTGGGCCTGTGGCTGCCTTCCCCAAGGATTCTATATAATCATACACCTCCTGCTGTTTGGGGTCTACTTCCGGTGTCTTTTTCATTGGGCTGTCCTCAAAATGCTGCAAGGGAGAATTATGTTCAAAATTTGGCTGAGGAGAACTTTCATCAATATTTTGCTGAGAGTAAGATGGAGTACGCTCATTGTCTGATTGGGAGTGAAAGGAGTCAGGTTCACTAACTGACTGAAATGGACTATGGTCAGTTGGAGACTGTTCAGATGTCTCCTCACCCAAATCAATGAAATGAGGACCTTTTATTTGTGTTTTTCTCAGTTTTCCCTTAAGCCTGCTGCTTCTCCTCACATGCTGTGGTACACTACCCTTTTGTTCTTGTTTTCCTGTTTTTGCCTTCTTGGATAGAGATGACTGTTTTTGAAGAAAAATTAATCTTTTTGATAGAATTTGGTGATCTTCTTCTTCAGAAGAAGAAGTTTTATGGACATCCTCAATAATTTCTTTCCCTTTTGGTATTATTGGCTTCTTAGTTTTGATTTCCTTCTTCTTCCTTTTTACCAATCTCTCTTCCCTATCATTTTTCTTCATAGTAATAGTAGAAGTATGGATTTCATCTACTGTTCTTTTCCTTCTACTTCTTTTTGCTGTGCTAGCTGCGGAAATTTCCTGTGTAGGAGCAACTTGGGTTTCAACATCCATTTTCTTTCTTCTACTCCTTCTAATTGGATTACCTTCAGGAATTTCTTGAGGTTCTTCAAAGAAGTTTCTAACTAGGAATTGTTCCCTTGTATCTTTTCTTTCTTTTAGCTCCTTTTCAATCAGAATTTTTATAAACCCATGATAATATAAATGAGGCTCTACATCTCCTAGGTGTTTTTGCACAGTGACAGCCATTTTCTTCAAGCTATTGAATAGGAAATAAGGAAGATTGAGAGTTTGGTTTTCAAGAAAATTCATCAATAGCCTAGTATGATACATGTACATGGAGCCAAAACGGCCTTCACATGTGATAAATTTCTGAACAATGAGTAGTAAAGTGGCCCATTCATCTTTTATTGCATGCACAGGGATTCCTCTTTTGAAAACAGTGATATCCATACCTTGATTTGGGAGGATTGTTCTCCATGCCTCATCACTGATACTTTTATTTTTGAACCAACGTTCTCCTTCCTGAAGAAGCTCTGTGGCTGCTGCTATTGATGCTTCATTGACTAAAAACTTGAGGTCTCCCACTTCTGCTTCCGAGCCATCAAATGATCTTGAAAACGCTTTGGTAACTTCTCTGTGGTAACCCCTGAATTTCTGAATAAAACGCAGCCATTTAGCTTTCCTCAACATCTCTTTTGCTTGTGGAAATCCCTCTATAAATTTCTGTCCTTCCGGCTCTGCCCTTAATAATTTTCCCATTTTACTTCTATGTGCTTCACAGGCTTGCCTTTGTGAGGGTTTAAGTGGAAATGGAACGATGGAATACACAGAATCTAGCACAATACTGTGGGGATGTTATCACAAAACAGAAATGAGCACCATAAACAGAATGGAATAAGACTGTGGGTGGATATACGGGAATGAGAGTGAGCAAAAGGAACGGAATGAAATGAAACAGGGAGTGAGAATGAGTAGAGTGGGGTTTTGTAAACACGACAGAGACACGACAAAGAGGTTAACAAAGTATAATGCATTCGGCCGCATTTTTAATTTTGGTGGCTGTGTCATAAATATGAACACGTTTCAATTAATGATTATGAAGTTATGTGGCTTGTAAGAGTCCTTTGTCAACTCAAATACGTATCATTATCTACGGTGGGATATTTGAACATGAGTGAGAGTCGGAATTTCAATGATGAAACCGTTTGTGAATAAATGCAAGAGGATAACATAGAGATCGCGAAGGTTACGGACTGTCAATATAATCATTGCGCGTTATGGGTAGAGCTCATAGTTTAAAATTACATAAAAATGTGTTTTTCGATACTATTTGAAATAAACTTTATTCATACCTTTGGAATCCTTGCTTTTGCCCTTGGTCTTCAACTGATTGATCTTCATTAGTGTCTTGAATGTCCCATTGATCCTCTCCTGCATTTTATTTCATAATTTATGAAAATAACAACTAACTGTACATTCTTTTTGAAAATAGAGTAGTAGTAGCTGCGGAATCTGCTCCTGGCTGCGGAAACTGGAGTCAGCTGCGGAAACAGATGTCAGCTGCGGAAACTGACACAGCTATTACTTGGCTGAAAATAGAAATGAACAAATGACAAATGACCAGGTGGAAATGGCCATAAAAAGATTTTTATTGATGGAATGGATGAAATGAAGTGGAATGAAGTGAAATGAAATGAAATGAAATGAAATGAAGTGGAATGAAATGGAGTGGGTGGTGAGATGAAATGAAATGAAAGACAAATTTTTTTTGGAAAATATAGAGTGTCAGGTGTCCCTGATTTTCACCCCATATTTTCTGTATAAGACTGCCAATCAATGATTGGTTTTCAGGCTTATACCATTTTTTTTCTTTTTTCTTTTTCTTTTTTTTTCTTTTTTTTTTTAACTTGAAAAACAAAAGCTAGGCTGGTGAAGAAGAAGAATTCTTCTGTACCAGCCTAATTGCAGAACTTTCTTGAAACAACTTGACAAAATCCTCTTTAGAAAGTGGCTTATGATAAACTTTCAATCTATGGCCATTCACTAAAAGAGGAGTTTGAAACTCATCAATGGTCTTGATTCTTACAGCTCCATTGTTAAAGACCTTGTCAATCTCATATGGTCCAAGCCAATGAGTCTGAAATTTCCCTTGAAAGTCTTTAAACTTGGAGTCAAATAACAATGCCCAATCTCCTTCTTGAAACTTCTTTTCTTTGATATATTTGTCATGCCACTTAGTTCTTTGATATTGAACTAGATCGGTTCTTAGAATTGCTTCTTGTCTGATCTCATCTAGCTCATTCAATTGCTCCATTCTATGCTTTTGAGCTTCTGATAAGTCCATTCCCAACTGAACTGCTATCTTGAAGGTCTTGACTTGGAACTCAATGGAGAACAAGACTTCTTTCCCATAAACAAGTTCATAGGGAGAATGTCCTGTTGTATTCCTCCATGTAGTTCTGTAGGCCCACAAGGCTTCTGGAAGCCTATCTGCCCAATCTCTTCTATGTAGATGAACCGTTTTGGTGATGATACTTTCAAGAACTTTGTTTGTGGACTCCACTTGACCATTTGCTTGTGGATGGTAAGGAGTAGATCTTCTGTGCTTGATTTTGTATTCTTCCATCAACTTCTCCACCAAATTTGATGTGAATTGGCTCCCCTGATCTGTTACAATTTCTCTTGGAACACCAGAGCGAGTAAAAATATCCTCATAAAGAAAATGAACAACTGAATTTTCAGTAGCAGATACTAATGCTTTAGCTTCTACCCATTTAGTAACATAATCAGTGCAAACCAATATATACTTCTTTTGCTTCGATGGTGGATTAATCGGTCTAATGAAATCTAAAGCCCATTTTTCAAAGGGTTCAATGAGTACCTGTGTTTGCAATGGCATTTCATTTGAAAGGGTAGGTTTCCCTACTCTTTGGCAGCTATCACACCTTTTGACATATTGTTTTGCATCTTTGAAGAGAGAAGGCCAATAATATCCCAAGGAAAGGATTTTATAGGCCGTCCTTTTGTCGCAAAGTGTTCGCCGCATGGTTCATCATGACATGCCTTAAGAATATCAGGCATTTCATCTTCCCTGACACATCTTCTGATCACAAGATCTGGCCCTGTTTTAAACAATTCGTTAGAAATCCATGAATATCTTGAACTCTCCTGAATAATTTTTCGTTTTTCTCTTGGAAATAAATGTGAAGGTAGTTTCCTTGTAACCAAATAGTTAGCAATATCTGCATACCAAGGGGTCTTAATAGTTACCGCAAACAAATATTCATCAGGAAACTTATCTTCTACAGGAGAATCTTCTTTAGTATTTTGAATTCTAGACAAGAAATCAGCTACTGTATTCTGTTTTCCTGGTCTATCCAACACAGTAATATTGAATTCTTGCAAAAGTAAAAGCCATCTTGTTACTCTGCCATTAGTAACGGGTTTGTTCATTAAATATCTAATTGCAGAATGGTCAGTATGAATAAAAGTTTCATAGCCTGTTATGTAATGTCTAAACTTATTAATTGCATGAACAACAGCTAAAAACTCTTTTTCAGTCACAGTATAGTTCAACTCTGTGGGAGTCAAATTTTTACTGGTATAATAAATGGCATAAGGAACTAAATCTTTTTGACCCAACACGGCTCCTAGAGCTGTATCTGAAGCATCCGTAGAAATATGGAAAGGGAGTTTCCAATTTGGTCCTCTCAAGATAGGTGCTTCAGATATTCTTGTTTTCAAAGTTTCAAAGGCTGATTGACAATCAGGATCCCATTTAAATTCACGGTCTTTTGTAAGCAATTTGAAGAGTGGAGATGCTATTTTAGTGAAGTTTTCTATAAATCTTCTATAGTAACCAGTAAATCCTAGAAAACTTCTAATATCTCTTTGACAATTTGGAATAGGTAACTTGGAGATGACTTCAACTTTTGATCTATCAACCTTAATCCCATCTCCTGAAATATGATGTCCTAAAACAATCCCTTCAGTAAACATCATAAAGCATTTTTCATGGCTTAATGAAAGGTTTGTTTCTTTACATCTTATGAGAACTTTTTTCAAATTTTCTAATGCCTCTTCAAATGAATTACCATAAACTGTAAAATCATCCATATAAACTTCTACACAATCATGGATTAGATCAGAAAAAATTCCTAGTACTGCTCTTTGGAATGTTGTTGGTGCATTACATAACCCAAAAGGAAGCACTCGGTAGGCAAAAGTTCCCCATGGACAAGTAAATGTGGTCTTATCTTGATCTTCAGGTGCTACCTGAATTTGATTATAGCCACTAAAACCATCAAAAAATGAAAAGTACTTTTTACCTGCTAATGTATCTAATACCTGATCAATAAAAGGCAAAGGAAAGTGATCCTTCAAAGTTGCTTTGTTCAACTCCCTGTAATCAATTCATACTCTCCATTTACCATTCTTTTTAGGTACTATAACCAAAGGAGAAACCCATCGGCTATCTGAAATTGGATAAATGAAGTTTACATTGAGAAGTTTTTGGAGCTCTTATTTCACTATCTCCCTAAGATTTGGATTCATCCTTATTTGAGGTTGTCTGATTGGTCTACTGTTTTCCTCAATATAGATATGATGGATGCAAGTCTTAGGATCAATACCCTTCATGTCAGTATACTCCCATGCAAATGCAGTAGAATGTTTTTGCAAGATTCTGGTTAGTTCTTCTTGTTGTGACTTCTCCAGATGTTTATTAATATTCAATGTCTTTTCTAGAAAAATCTCAAAAGCAGAATTACCAAACTCTTCCATAGAGTAGAGAGACATTTGTCTTGATGATAAATATTCTATGTCAGATTCCAACTGAAATTGTGTGGGGTCATATTCTGAAGTTATCTCAAAATTTTCTAATGTGTTCGGAATTTGACTATCCTCACTAATTTCAGAAATGGTAAAGACAAGTTGTATAGTGTTCTCATCATCGACCCATTCATTGTCTCCTATTTCTGTGATTGCTCTTGCTGGAGGATACAAATTGAATTTCTTTGTCGAATTACCATTTGAAATGTACATGTCTCTAGATCTACAACTAATAAAAGCATCAGCTGTGGCTAGCCAAGGTCTTCCTAAGATAAGTGGATGTCCTCCTAGATTACTTTTGGGAGTAAAAATCATAAAGTCTACTGGATATTCCCAAGAATCTAAGGAGACTGAAATATCTTCTAATACACCATCTGGTTTAATAACCGATCGATCTGCAAGTTGCAATAAAGTAGGTATAAAAAGAAGGTTAGGAAGTTTTAACTGTTCCATAGTCTGTCTACTCATAATGTTGATAGCAGCCCTAAGTCAATCAATGTGTTTGGAATTTCTATCCCATTTATATGTGTCTTGACAATTGGACTTCCTGGATCTACATACTTCTGCATGGTAATTTTTCCCATCATAATATCTGCAATCTTTCCTACCGGGTGGATTCTTCTTGTGTCTTTTAGTTTCCTTCCTGGTCTTTTGAAACTCAACTCCTTTATGGTTTTTGCTAGAATAGGAATTTATCGAATGGCTTGTAGCAATGGAATCTTGATACAAACATTCTTCAATTCATCTAGAAAGTCATAGTTAGGCAACAAAATTTGTTTTTCCACCCCCTTATCAATTTGTAGTCTTTCAAGAAAAGGAGGTGTAGATGAAGATACAGGTTGCTCAACTATAGGAGTTGTGGATGCTAGCTTTTCTTTTTCTTTTTGAATTTTTGAATTTTGAAGAGATTTTTCCTCAGAACCCTTATTGACTTGAAGAGAGTCCTCCTCAGAGGTATCTTGCTCTTGAATGTCTATAGAAGGTTTCTCTAAAACTCTACCAGATCTGAGTTGTACATCGTTGACAGGAACAATCATATAGGTAGGAAATTGTTGTCCTTCTACCATATAAGTAGTTTGAGGATTCTTATTGTTAGGATTTGGCAATGGCTGAGCTGGAAGTTGATTTGTCTTCTGTTGGTATGGGAGCATGAGTTGAGGAGTTGTATTTTGTTGAGAAGGTTGTTGTTGTGGAAATGGTAATGAAAGTTGTTGTGGATTTTGGCTTGGAAATTGTGGAGCTTGTTGATTTTGAAAAGATGGAGGATATTGATAGAATTGAGAAAATCTCCCATAAGGATTTTGCATCCCTTGTACCCATGGCTGATATGAATTTTGATGTTGGGGCCAAGATTGTTGCCAAGGAGTCCAATTTGGTGGGGTTTGAAGATTCATAGGGTTATTAAACCCTTGAGATTGTTGTCCTTGCCAAGGTCTCCTTGCGACAAAACAGAGAGATTCTATTGAATTTGGATCTTCTTGAAAAACAACTTTGAGTCCAGGGATTGAAGGACAATCCTTGATTTCATGATTTTCTGAGCAAATCATACATGTTTCTACAACTTTTGCATCCAAGGGACATTCCCTTAAAACATGTTTCTTTCTACATTTCGGACAAAAGATGGCTAAAGCATCTGTTTCTGCTTTCTGCTTGTTTTGGATTTTAAGGGTGTCTAGTTGTTCACTAAGACCCCCTAAGATATCAGTTTTAAACTCGTCAAGCATATTACCAATCTCTTCCCTACTTACTGATCCAGTTGCACATTTGTTAGCCCTAATAAGAGAAGAATCCCTAGGCCCTTTTCCAGTTTTAGATCTTCCCCTTGAGAATTGGATACATAGTTCTGTTATATCATGAAATGGGAGTTGAGAAATGTCTCCTTTACCCATCATGTTTAAAATGTCTATCCATTCATCTCTAATGGCTTTTAATAGGAGGGCTTTCAAAGTTTCATTATCTAAGTTGCTCATCTTTGCTCTTTTCAAGTTGTATTGAAATCTTTCAATTAAGTCTTCCAAATTTTCATCTTCTTTTTGCATCATTTTGAATACCTCATCCTTGTGATTAGTGGGCATACAATAGTCCAAGTATCTATCCAAAAATGTTTGTTTCATATCATTCCAAGTCCTGATAGATTGAGTGGCTAATCCCATGAACCATTTCAAAGCGGATCCCTTCAATGTTGAAGGAAACAGTTTGAGTTTTTGAGAATCTTCCATATAGTCATAAGTTCGGCACACTACTTCAAACTCAAACAGAAATGTTTCAGGATCCTCACTTCGTAATCCATAAAAGTTAGGAAGAACAGATGTGAGATATTTTTCATTGTTGCATGAGTTTCCTCATCAACTATAGGGAATCCAAGAAAATTGTCCCTATTTCTACCGTTATTTCCTTCACCATTGTTATCTTCATTATCTCCTCCTCCTCTACCTCCACCTCTATTTATTACTTCCTCTACCACGATAGTTTCTTTAGAGTCCTTATAGTCCTCTAGTTCTTCTACCAAGGAAGGATGAGAGAAAGTTTCTTTGTTTTCTAAGTGGGTTTTAGTAGGTGGTATAGGAGAATCCTCTAATTCAGCTGTTCTTTGACTTCCAAAAATCTTAAGGCTAGGGGTAGATGGTGGTGAATCTGGTCTATGCCTTGAAGAATATGGAGTTGTGAAAATCGAACTCTTGGCTTTAGCTATAAACCTTCCCCTAGAATCTCTTGCTCTATGCATGTCATTTTTTTATTCTTTTTTTTTAAAAGTTGGGCTAATAATTCTCTTTCTGATCTTCCAGATCACACTAGGTGCAAGAAGAGAGCATACTTAAGAAATTACTAAACCAATAACTCTCTTTTTCTGATCCTCCAGATCACACTAGGTGCAAGAGGAGAGCATACTTCAAGAAGTTATCAAGTTTTCCCTTCTTTTATGATTTTATGTTTTTTTTTTAAGAAATTGGCTACCTAGTTACACTTCCCCGGCAACGGCGCCAAAATGTTTGGTCAATTTAGTGTGTCCTAAATTGCTGCATTTAATTGTCAATCCGGGAATCGTAAGTTGATGAAGTGCGGCGCACTATATGTGCAAGATAACCTCTTTCTTAACTTTTTGTCGTTTGTGGTCTTTCTAAGGTAAAATGGAAATTCTAAAGTGAAAAACAAGCTTGGTTATATTTATTCAAGGAAGTGATATCCCCTATAATGATTTACCAATCTCGAAACTTTAAAAGCAAATTGAAATTACAATGACAAAAGAAAGTAAAAGTGTACTACTGAAATGAAAAGTGCTGCTAATCTAATGAATCAAAACAAGAAACTAGTGAACATGAAAACTAAACTATTCTTGCTGCCAACTGAACACAAAAGAAACTACGCTTATGGAAATTCAAAATTGCAATGAAATAAATCTAAATCAGATTACATCAATTCATTTCCTGACCCTTCATCATTAGACCAGCTATGACTTGCGGAAGTAATCATAAACAACTTGTGTAATTGATTATTTAATTTGCAGAAAGTAAACTAATACTAAACCATACACACATAATTCAATCCCTCACCATCAGTCCAGCTGTGGCTTTCGGAGGCAACTGAAGATGTCGTACATGATTTAATATATCTAAATTTGCAGAAAAGGAACTAATACTAAACTACACATTTCATCATGCAGCCCCTCACCATCAGTCCAGCTGTGGCTTTCGGAGGTAACTGAAGACGCTATGAGCAGCTTAATATATCTAATTTTGCAGAAAGGAAACTAATACTAAACTACACATTTCATCATACAGCCCCTCACCATCAGTCTAGCTATGGCTTTCGGAGGTAACCGAAGACACTATGAGTAGCTTAATATATTTAAATTTAACTACTGAATCAGATAAACAAAATTGAAATGAACAAAGCAAGACTGAAGTTAAACAAATGCTATGAAAAGGAAACTAGCAGCAGAATAATGTCAGTCTCATATCATTAGCTAAAATACTATGAAAATGCCCCGGGCTGTCTACCTAAAACCTGCACAAGAAAACTGATCAGTGATTTACAATCATAAAAACATGAAAGACAAGAATGCAATGGAAATTATAAAAATGTATGAACAGAAATGAAGCAACTATGAAATATGAACATGTAATGGATTATGATACAATGACTTTTAAAAGAAATGAAATGAAATATATATACATTAATACACAGAACCTCGGCTGAGCAGGGGCCCTCTACACAGCTCTGGTACGATCCTCAACACGAATTAGATTGAAAATAGAGTCTTTTCACATTAAGAAGCAGTTCATTACAGACTGGTAGTATTACGGCTCAAGGCAGCGTAATCACTACATAACAGAGTACGCACATCAACTATCAATTAACAACTCAACAGCTATGATCTATTAACAACTAACTCTACGTGCGTATGCAAACGCTCTTTATAAAACAATAAAATGTAACTGTCTCCTGAAGTTTATGATAGCAGCCAACACGTAGACCACTAAGGCCACGGATCTAGGAGTATGGCCATGTTGGAAAACGGATCTATGGAAGGTGGGTGCTTGAATTCAACTCCAGAACTTTGCACAGATGTCAATTAACCTCCGCAAGCTTAGAAACGACCGTATGGATGTTTATATGCCACGAAACAGAGTCCAGCCGACATAGAACTCCATAGTTGACTTCCACGTGGATGGCTTTGACCGTGGCTTTCTTTGACGAATTTACTTGAACCAATAGGACACGAACCATGTCCTTGTCATTCCTAGCCTGCCCATGTGGCTCGTTTCCTTCGTGGACACCTGTAACATAGATTTCCACAAAATAGCTGCGGAAAGTTGCAGCAGTTGCGGAAAGTGACAAGTTTCCGCAGCTGTATGAACAAAATCTAAATCAAATAGAAAACACAAAAACATAATTAAAAACCATGTTAGATACCCTTTTGCACATGATATTGACAATTTTGGAGGTTTAGGTGAGTGGAAAAGATATGGAAAAGTGTATGGAAAAGAGGAAAATTTGGGACTCAACAAAATGTACAACCAATCCATACCCAATAACATATTGTAGGATGCCAATAGAAGCATATTTAGATGCATTGATGTAGACATACTGTTCAATTAAAATGCACAAGATCTTACCCAATGACGAACTATTTTATTGGTACCTATATCCAACTATACCAACCAAGACTTTGCATGCACTTATTTATTCAAATGACACTTTTCCACCACGTCAAGACTAATATAACTACAGTTAGATCAGGGTCAATCAAAATAGAAACAAATTGATCACAAATATTACCTTCCATCTCGATAATGATTTATGATGATCAAATTTCCTATTATCTAATGCTACATAAATATGAGGAATACTTTGTCCAACATCCCCAATTGTTTGTGCCTCATAAGCACTATACATGTGCGATCTACCACTCTGATGTTGTGGATAATCTCTCTTGTGACAATCATGTCCATAAGTCCAACACTATAAAGGATTCTTTCCAACACCCTTGTTCTTGTAGGTTTTAACCTTGTACAAAAATTATCTACAAACTGATTCTTAAAATATAAAATATAAAATAGTGAGAGCACAAAACATAAAACAATATACACAAATATTTTCCCCTGGATCCCAAAACTCAGATCACTAGATTGATGTTTCATCATATTCCTTTCAATGCTACATCACATATATATATACATGTAGAAGAATTCATAAACCACAATCCATTAACTCTAGATTAGAACATAACCATAGTTCCCTAGACTGGATCTAAAAAATACCACGGACAAAAAATCACCATGCCTAAAACCATGTGCAAACCCTTGCAAAAAACCATAAGTAAGTCTGCCCACCTAATATAGGGTCCAAAAGCATTTTCCCGGGGTGTTGCCCCAAACCTTGTGCAGGGGGCCTATCACCCCTATGTTGTGCTCAACACAAAAAAGGGGAGGTAACCACCCACCCTCTTACCCCTCGCTTCACGCGTGAGGCTAGTCGTGGAAAGAATATTTAACACACCCAACATTCTCCCACTTTTTGTTTATTTCCACGAGTGGTTCGTAGAAGAGCTTAGTCATTGGTCCAACCCTACAATGCCCATTGTTTATCTACACCCAGAGAACTTGTTAGTGCTCATTGTAGAAAATATATAACGTAGCTAATATACCATGTATAAATTATATAAATGGATTCAATCCGATCGTGCAATGTACTAAAACAAGATACTGAATTCTTATGCAATATTTTCAAAATATAAATCATGATCACTCGATCACATGCAAGTAAGAGAAATAAGTAAATCATTTGCACAACACAAGATTTTCCTAGGGAAATCAACTACTCAAAACCCCTCCATATTTATTGTATAATCAACCAAGGAATCATGAAACAATACAATGCATGTGTTTTCACCACAACCTCATACACTCTACCAATTTTCTCACTTTGATCTAGGAAAAATTTAACTAATACATAACCAATTTCCTATCCACCTTCAGCCTGCCTTGCTCACACAATCCCTAGGCAAAATAATTCCTATTAAATAGGAATTCCAAACTTCATTTACTAAGAAATCCATCATGGGCTTCCTATGGCTTTATAACTATACATGTGCAGTTCATTCATAATACAACTAATAGTTTACTTTCCTTTAAGCTTTGTCTGAACTAGTTCGTCATCGGAATTGAAATGCATGCAATTATTAATAGTGAATGATAAATTATCTGGTATATCACTAATTGTGAATTACATATATTTTAATTCACTTGATCTTCCACTAGCTCATCAATCAGTTAGGATTAGTTAAACTGATTTTAACTCAATTAATTTGAGCTAACTGATTGCACTCACACCACACTAGTGCTATAACTGCAACTAGACCCTATAAATAATAGAATCAATATACATGCCTATCCTTTGACCTCAAACTTGAAATTCTTGAGCTAACTAAGTCTATCACACTTAGTTAACTATTACAAGTTGTTATGAGATAAGATTACAATTTATTTTCCAATTTATTTAAAAATTGGCCGCCAACATTAGCACTAATGTGTCACTGAATTCTTCACTCATATGTGACCTGGAATCCCACACTAGTATGTGGTGCATTTTCTTTCTGAATTTAAATAGTCTTTCTCAATGAGAAAGGGATTATAAGTTACCCTGATCCTGCCTCTGTGTTATTCAAATTTTCTCTTCACAAGCGCCTTCATGAAAATATTTGCATCCTAATCCTCTGTGGGAATGTACTGCAACAACATAATGTTCCTCTGAACACAATCTCTGAGATGGTGGTACCATATGTCAATATTCTTGTACCTGTCAAGGAATACCGGATTAAACGAGAGTTTTATGCAACTCTATTTATCACAATGTATCACTCTCGTATCCATCTGATGACCGAACAAACCAACAAGTATCTTCCTCATCCAGATGGCCTCACATGCATCATGAATAGCTGCCATGTCCTCTTCCTTGGCTGAACTGAGTGCAACTAATCTCTGCTTCCTGCTGTACGAAGAAACTGTTGTTGATCCTATGCTGAATATGCCCCCAGATGTGTTCTTCCTATCTGATGGACTACCTGCCCAATCTGCATCGATGAAGCCATAAAGCTTCACTCACTATGTTCGTCTTTACCATAATCCATACTCTATAGTGCCCCTGAGATATCTCAACACATGCTTCCCGCCTTCCAAAAGATCTTTGTAGGATTAAACATAGCTTGACTAAGTTGGTTAATTGTGTAGCATATGTCTAGTTGTGTGTTCACCAAATACATAAGTGAACCCACAAGTTGACTATAAATAGTAGCATCCACTACCTCACCTAAAGTAACATCCTCCTTCCTCCAGTTACCCGCAAGAAGAGTCTCTATGGGTTTGTTTCCCTCCATGTGGAACTTCCTCATAATTTCCTTGGCATACTTTCCCTGAGATACAAATAGCTCCCCATCTCTTTTCCATATATCCAAGCCAAGGAAATAATGCAAGAGCCCCATGTACTTCATCTAAAACTATCTTGCAAGATCCTCTTTGCAAGAAGTTATGAGCTGCACATCACTTGTCAGTATTAGATCATCAACATAAAGTACAATAATCAAAATCTTACCATCAACCACAATATGATATAGGTTTGCATCCGCTTCACGCTTTTTGAATCCCAATCCAGTGAAATAGTTGTCGATGGTGGTGTACCAAGCACGAGGTGTTTACTTCAGCCCATACAGTGCTCTCTTCAGTCTGCAGACATGTGACTCCTTGTCAAAGGTGTCAAAACCTTTTGGCTACTCAATTTACACTTCTTCCTCAATAAATCCATTGAGAAAGGTTGTCTTTACATCCATTTGATGTATCTGACACCCCATCAGCACTAAGAGTGCAAGGATGGATATAATCGATGAGTACCTTGCAACCGGTGTAGAAGTCTCCTCATAGTCAATCCCCTCTACCTGTGAGAATCCTCTAGCCACTAATATAGCCTTGTATTTCTCCACACTCGCATTTGCTGCTTGCTTCACCTTGTATATCCACCTGGATCCAACCACTTACTTCCCTACTGGTCTTGGGACCACTTCCCATGCACTATTTCTGATAATGGAGTCATAATTCTCAACCATGGCATCAACCGATGTTGGTTGTTGCACTACTTCCTCAAACGAGGATGGTTCTATCACAATGCACTCGCTCATAAGGGCTATGTATATAGTATACTTATCTGGGGAGCTTCTCTTCCTACGCTTCCTACCATTTTTGGTGGATGGCTCTGCATGAGTGGTTTCTGCCACTCCATGATCCTCTGCTTGTGGCTACTCCACATCCTAAGGTTCATCCTTTGGAACTAAGAGTTCCTCATCTGCATGCAAGTCAAGCTCCCTCTCAAGGGACAATCACATGGATTTCTCCTCATCAAATTTAACATCTCTCCTGACAATTGTCATCCTGTTAGCCAGAAAATACACCTGATATTTTTGGGGAGTACTAGTGTGCCCCAAAAATATCCCAACCTCTGTTGTTGGTTCTAGTTTCTTCCTAGCATCTTTGGTCACATGGTAATAGACAGATGAGCCAAAAATTTTAAAATATGAAACATCCAATTTCTTACCTGAAAAATACTCCTCTAGTGTACTCATGCTAAGTATCTGATGAGGACTATGGTTCTGCACAAATACCATTATGTTACATGCCTCTTCCCATAGATGCAATGGTAGGCCTTGATCATGTCACATAGCTCGTGCTTCTCCCACAATTGTTTTTTCTTTATTTTTGCTACCCCATTTTGTTGTGGGTTATGAGGTGCAATCAATTCTCTCTGAATTCCTTATTTATCAAAGAATTGATTGAATTCATTAAATATATACTCACCACCATTATCTCTTCTTAGAGCCTTCACCTTCTTCCCTGTATCTTTCTCTACTAGTGCTTTGAACTCACAAAACTTGGAGAACGTCTGATCCTTCTTCTGCAGAAAGAAGATCCAACACTTTCTATAAAAATCATCAACAAGAATCACATAATACATGTGCTTTGCTGTGGAAGGTGTATATAATGGTCCACACACTTCTGAGTGAATTCTCTCAAGTATTGCCACTGCTCGGTTATCCTTCTCATAAAAATTGGATTTAGTATACTTCCCCATGGCACATCCCTTGCATGTGTCTATCTGTGCAAGAGTACCCTTTTGAAGACCTGTAGGAATCTGCTGCATGATCCTCAAAACACTGTGGTATAGATGGCCCGATATCCTGTGTCATAACTCACCTGTATCCTAGCTCACTACCTTCCCTGCTTTACTGCTCAATGTTGCGCATCCATCCACATCAAGTTTGTAGAGGTTCTTCACATGAACCCCAATCTTCTTTACCTGTCCTATGGCTTTGTGATGAAGGAGCACCTTTCCTCCACTAAAAACCACATCATATCCAAGATTCTCCAACATAGCAACTGCAGCTAAATTATTTTTCAAGTCTGGTACATGCATCATCTTTTAATATGAAAGGTTTACATGATTGTCTTTGGAAAGTAACTATACTAATCCCAGTAGCATTATACCTTCCATCAGCACCCATATCTATGTGCATCTGAAGATCCTTATCCTCCAAGCTACTAAAGAGTTCTTTGTTTCCTATAATGTGGAAATATGATCCACTATCTAAGTACCACATTGATCCCATCACATTTGATGTTGTTAGCCCCCTATAAATTTTTGACAAGAAAACAGGGGGCTACTAAGTTTTTGAGCCTTCAAGGAGTGCATTTCCCCTGAAAACACACCATCCTTGAAGTCTTTTCATGCCCTTTATCCTTTGATAAACCCTCACTACTGTTTCATAAGTCAATAAGCCTCTCTGTTGTGAAGAAGAATACCCAAAAGCCTTTTTCTCCTTATTTCATCCTCTCTCAGCCTCTATTTTCCCCTCCTTTTCCCTCCCTTAAGTGCCTCTAAATCATCCCAAATCCCTCCTAAGCCTCACAAATACCCGTTGTTTGGCCAAAAAACCCCTTTTCCCCTCTATCGTTACCCCTTTCTAGCCTCAAATTGAATTGAAAACAGGCCAAAAAACCCATATTCTTCAATTATCAAGCTTAGCCCCTTTCGGCCAGCCCCCGCAAACCATTTCTCCACATGACTCGGGCGCTGAAACCAAGCACTGGCCCATGACGTGCTTATCATATCAATGGTCGGGTGCAATACCAGCCGCCGATCAATGCCAATCCAAAGGTCCGTGTTTTCCCTACAATGCACACGCGCTCCCCATTCATTCCCCGATCGCATAACAACCATCGATCTGATCCATAGATCAACAGCCCATAGTACATCCATCCTAGTGGTCCCTGCGATCGCACCTTGTACAAAACCAATGGTCTTTATCGCATCGCTTTTGAAGGGAAGGCGGTATTTTTCATTCGGTAGCGATCAACGTCACCGGCTGACACGTGTCCTCAAGCTGTTTTGAAAACCCGCTCTCATCGCACGTTAAAAATCGAACATGGGCCCAGCGTGATATGCGCATACGCCGTTCGATCTGAGGCTGGCCATCCGACGGTGATCGTGCCCCCAAGATGCTCGGGTGATAACCAAAGCAAACAGGGCCCCTGGCCCACCATCTGTCGCCCTCCGATGTGCTTACGACCGTTGATCTCCTCCTGAGATCGGACGGTCCAGGTTAGATCGCCCTCGCCATTAACCAGGTCCCACTGCCAGAGCTCCATGTCACCTGATTTCATGGCTTTTTCCATTGTCTTTGTATTTCGCCCGATTTACTAAGCTCTTCATCGTTTAATTTCTGCCGTCGATCATCACCCCCGTGCATTTCTTCACTCAGACCCTCATCAGAGAAAATTTCCACCATTTCGCTGCACCTTTCCACCATTTTTTCGTTCACGTCCACTGTCCCCACCATGCTACGCCTCCATTCTCACTGCCTTCCATTGAATCCACCCCTTCCCATGCATTGTTTTCTTAATGTGTTTACGTGTTTTGCAGGGTTACAGGCAGGAGGAAAATGTCGTGATGCGTGGTCACTATTTTAGCGGCACAAAGCACAGAGAAGCTGAGTTCAGAGCTTGATATTACCGAGAGGAGCCTGGGAAGGTGTTAGAGCGTGATTCTCCATTGAATGGACAGAGTTCAACTCTGTGAAACCTCTCCAGTGCCATTAATGCTCAAATTTCATAGATAGGGACAGTAATGGAGCGACAAAGAGTGTCAGTGAAAGATCAGAGAATTTAAGGCTGGTAATCAAAGATTTTTGAGCCTTAATTCAGTAATTGAAAGGACAAATGCACCAGGTTGAAGACTTCATGATTATAACAGAGGGCCTAATAAAGTCTAACGTAGAAAACAATATATTAGTGTCACCATCAGCATATCGTTCTTTCTCATGAAAGGACAGGGTGCCCATACTGTTGCATTTTACCATGTTCCAGAGAAGATCTCTGCCCTGACAACAGTCCTAGTGCTACCAGAAGCATTGGGTACACGGTATGGCAGACCCTAGAAACATTATTCCACATTTTTTTTTATTTCACCAGAGTACCACAAGTACTGCAGCTGAGGATACATCAAAGACATACCCAGAGTAAATTTCAGCCTGTCGAAGACCACTCTTTCACCTAAAGAGTACAGAAGTTTGACGCATAGACATTAAAAAAGAATGGGTTTTGACCCACTACTCCTACTTTGATTAATGTTTCATCTACCTCCTCCGCCTCTCTTTCTGATATAAAAAATCATGAGACACTCATTGTAAAGGTTGTTGATTGGATATCTTTGAATTGTAAGATGTTTCTCGTGGGACGTAGTTCTCTGTGTAAAGTTGTAAGATAGGCTGAGGAAGATGTTTTCAGATTGAATATCAAGCTATTGGTAATGTTGTACATGACTAGTGTTTCTCTTTAATATGACAAGCACATTTCCTTGGATCCTGATTTAAAGCAGCGGTGATGTTTTCTATCTTTGTCCTTGTCTTCCTTTGTAGTTCATCATATTTCATTTCTTCTGGCACGCATCCGAAATCTGGCATAGGATTTACCCTTGTTAGGTACCCTATGTTTCTGCTCTCCCTGCCTTCAATGTTTTATGCTTTATGTGTTATATGAGGATTGATTTCAAGCTAATTTAACCAGTGTAGTGGCTCATATATACTACTAGCTGATGTATGAATTAATGAATCTATTCTTAGATGTTCTTGTTAAGGTTTTAATTGATGAATTGGGATACTGGGAGTTTATAACTCTGTCTCTGTCTCACTAGGATCCTTTCCATTAATTGAACCTTTCTAAGTTCCCTTAATCTGGATACCAAAGCATTGAGAGTTCAAAGTTTCTCCCTGATCTTAGGTTTTCACCTTTGTGTTTAAATCTTTAATGTTTCCTTGTCTGAAGAGTTAACCTTTCAGGTTTCGGATCACAGGTTGTCCAATGGCATGTCCTGTCCCTGGATTTGATTTCTGAAGGGTCACCTTGGAGGTTTCCTTGCCTTTCACCTTCTTTCTTTCCATTTCATGCCACACTATCATCTTTAAGATCCAATGCTTTAGATGACTAGCCCAACTAAAAGCCTGCACATTGAATAACAAGTAAACCCTTTCCTGAATCCATTTCCCAATGGTCTCCAGTGTTCTTTGAAATCATCTCTCCTTTGCCTAAAACCTTCTTTTCAAATCCTTTCCTCATTATTGAACCCTTCCTTTCTGATTCCCAACAACCAAACAAACAATCAATCAAACAAACCCGTGTCTATAACTAGCCTAATATCTTAACACAGAGCTTAAAGGACATAAAACCTTTGTCTATATAGAGAGATCCCTCTCTAGACCTAGGAGGGCTAGATCCTAAGGTCTTAAAGTGGTTCTGATGTTGTCTCATCTTTTGGTATTTCCAATCTTCCCAAAACATGGGAAACCCAACAGATGCCATGCATGCGATGAGAGAGAAGTCAAACTCAAAGTGTGAGGGCAAAGCTTCACCCACTGCAACTCCTAGAGCCTTATTTTTCTTCTTCTTCTTTTGTGGAAAATTTGTGGCGTAGTTTCTGTAATATCCCCAAATAGGGAAAATCAACAGTATTGGGAATATCTCAAGACATTCCAAAGGTGGAGCTACAAAAATTCATTGACATGAAAGTGTAAATCATATCATAAGATGTGAAAGGAACATCTAACCAGCAAATGAATGCTTAGCAACAAGAATATGACCTATACACTCCTTCCAAAGTGAGGAAATGCAGCCATATAGGGCATAAAAATGCTATTTACAGAGAATTACGCTATAATTGAGAGAAGTGGGACTTGGATCCCTTATTTTATACAATATAAATCTCACACATGGAATGGGATCAAAAACAAATCACTCTAGCCAAGTTAAACATATCTCCCGTTTCAAATATAGCTTAAAAATGCCCAAATCCCATGACTTACGAAATGCAGAAATGAATGAAGCAAATACAACGTAATTATGAGAGGTTTTCTGTATAAATATGCTATAAACAACATATCTGTATTTTATTTAGTCCAAACTGGGAGAAAAATAGAGGTCTAGCCTCTTTTATACAATGTGGAAATAACTCGGGAAGGGTTTGTCGAGAGAATGAGTATACAAGAGTAGATCTGCAAAACTAGATCTGGAATAATGTATTTATAATGTAGCTCTATAAATAAATAACTAAATAATACAATAAACAGGAGAAGATTTTCTATACAATCCTTTCGGGAGAAGGGTTGGCCCTTCCTCCAAAGAACAAGCTCACAAACAAGGGTCTTGACCCTGCTGCTACAATAATGAGTAAAAGGACACAATTCATGCCAAGGATTGTGCTGTAAGAGATGAAGACTGATTTTTCCAAGTGTTAAGATGTAAAATATGCCCAAATATATTCCTTACAGATATTGCAAAGAAAGGGAAGCTCCCTCCTCTGAAAGATAAGCTCAGAAGGTGTTGTTGTGAACCTTCCACTGCAATAGCCTACAACACAAAATTATTCTCTACAGAAATAACGTTGTGGCTGAAGGAGGATTCTTGGCCTCAAGTATGAGTGTGGAAAACTGAAGTACAATACTCCTCCAAGAGGCCTCTCAAGGTAGGAGAATGAATTCCTAAGCAGGAACTCCTTGTGCTAAACAACATTGCAACTCTACTAAACAACAAGAGAATGAAAAATAGTCATGTAGACCATACATCAATAATCATACAGCTAACCTCCAAATGGCTAACATCCCCTTCCTTATATGCTATGTGAGCCTCCTCATCTTGGGTCCCACCCATTAGGGTTTCCTCATGCACATGATCCATCTCCCTCCAAAACTGCGTTGTATCTCCACTAAGGCCACAATCCCTTACCAATGTTGTTTGATTTGGTCAAGGTTGACCCCTTCAACCTGCTTTATCCCTGTTCACACTCAATTGCCTTCAATCCAACTTCCATATTTCTGTCTAAGTTGATCCTTGTTCACATTGAGCTATTTCATAAGTGATCCACTCCTCTTCATGCATGTTGTTGACTTGGTCAAACTTGACTTTGTCTACATGCAAAAGTCCCTTTTCACACATGACGGTGTGATATCCAGCTACCAAAGTGGTCCTATTCCATACCAAGAGGGTTTTTATTTTGATTAAGTTAAGTATGGGTCTCCTCCCCCATTTATTCATCTACTAGGTGCAAAAACCAAAAATTAATATTCCAATTAGCATACATGCTAATTTAGGAATACTACAGTCCTCCCCTCCCAAGTGTTTCTTGTTCCCAAGAACTGCAAGGATAGAACTAAAGAGTGTCCTCCCCTCCTTCTGTAGCATCCTCATATGATAAAATCCTCCAAGGAATATGATGTTGTCTCAACAGTGAATCTCCATAGTGCCTCTCCCAAGCATACAAGCTAGCATTTGGTGAACATCCAAAACGGTCATCATCATAAAAAAGGAAAGTGCTCAAGGAGGAAACTAGGTGTGGTCTAGAGGTCCTTGTTGAGCCTCAAAATTGTGCTTTCTTTCATCTTACTTTACCTCATTTTCCTTTGTCCATTGCTATCCTAGACCCAATTGATCAATGAATTTAGTTAAAATTACTTTTAGAATGATTTACATGACTGACTTGCTAAGTTTTGTGATTTTTTCCATTGTAAATCATTTTGACCGGAACTAGCTGCAGAATGCAGACATTCCGTAGCTAACCGGCGATTCTGCAGCTGTCTTCATGTTTGGGTATGTTCCAAGTGGCCTCTCAAGAAAAACCACATATGGGCATATTCCACGTCATGTCTACATGGTTCTTTGCTCACCATGAAGGAAGAAACGAATTTTGGGTATGGTTTTGATACATGGGAACACATTTAAGAAGATAGACTTCTAATAGGACTGTCTTAGTCTAGATGTCTTTTTCCTTTTTACGTAGCCACTTCAAGAGTCCTAATGTGATTCCGATAAGGAAAGACAATGTTCCTGAAATTGTTGCAAGTCTTGTTATTTACATTTGTTATATAAACACTTGGGAAACCGAGAGCTAGGCTAGATTTTGTTCTAGATTTTGCTTAGATTATGTGCTACATTTCTGAAGACGCAGATTGCTCTGTTCAAGTTATTTCTCTTTTAATGAAGCAGACAGTGTTGTTTTGAAAGCGTTGATTTGATTTGGAGTTAGATTCCGTCAGGTGGTAGAGGGCCCCTGCCTCTTGCACAGATTTATTTGCGTAATTTAGATAAGTATTCTAGCTGTCTTTACGTTTTTGAAGTTGAATTCATAGTTGCTTTCATTAGCTACTGTAGTTATACTCATTCTAAAAACTCTTCCAAAATATTATAATGATGAATGGGAAATGGCTATAGTATTGTAGGATTTAATTTTAATCTCTTTTATTCACCATCACAATTATACTTATGCTAAATACTCTTCCACAAGAAGAAACTCTTCCAAGAAATCTTTATACTGTCTTAAGCATGATTGTGATCTTGAACGTTTTAGTTGTGTGTTTTTCACTAAGTACCATAGTTTTTCTTGCTCTTAAACGCTTGTCCAAAATATCATAATGATGAGTGGGAGATGGCTATGATATCTTAGTCTTTCATTGCTTTCAGTCTTTACGTTTGCATAGCATAAGTTAGGATACTCCGGAGTTTAATTGCACTTAACTCATGTTCAGTTGTTTTGCTTTAAGTTTGATAATGACTTGTAGTTTAACACTGTTTTAGGCTAGTGACATTTTAGGTTTGGTTGTAGCTCAACTCATTGCATTTGCACTCCATATTCAGTTGTCATTCACTGCATTCTAGATTACTTCAGTTGTTAAATTTAACAAAACAGCCTTCATTATTTACAAACTTCTTCTTGTTCTAAAATCCATAATTGATTCATAAACATATGAACAGAAGACCATATCACTTTAAGGCCTGAAGTACTTCTGCAACATCCTTATCATCTTACAAACAAACATTTTCCTCAATAGACTATTTCAAAAATCTATAACCTTTGAGTGAAGTGTAGTGCTATAAAACTGAGTTGCAGAATAGAGTTAGGAACTAGATTTAGAGTAGAAGATCTTATGATGGTATCAATGTTTTACTCCAAACATACTTCAACAAACCTCTAATCAAGGATAAAATGTTGCATCATTATAAGTTAGTTGTTTAAACTATTTAGTTAGGAAGATTTGCATACTTAGTTGACCATGTCTCAAGCTCTCTCTCAAATGCCTTTGATGAAAGAATTTGACAAGTTTAGTTTGTGTTTTGAATCATTTGCTTAAAAGTCATTATCAAGCTTTGCTTTTGCTTATTCATAGTTTATATTTAATTCTGTTTTTAATATTGCATTTGCATTTACCATTTGACACCAACCAATTAGGTTTCACTCTGTTTTTAATCATTAGCTTCCTTCCATTAGCTTTCTAGTCATTTTCCTTGTGAACATAAAACCACCAAAAGATAAAAACATCATAAATCATCACAAAAGACCAAAAACATCATAAAATACTACACACAACGCATTAAGAAACAAACACCTAGGTACATACAGTACATTTCACTTCAGCAGTTTACCAACCCTGGTTGACAATTAAATGAGCTCAATTTAGGAGACTAGATTGAGACCAAACATTTTGGCGCCGTTGCCGAGGAAGTGAAAACTAGGTAACCTTTGTTTCTTAGCATCCAAAAACAATTATATGCGTAGGGAGAGAGATTCAAGGGGAAGATTCATAAGCAGCAGAGGCAGAAGTTTGATTTCTAGAACACCACTTGTTTCATCTAGATCCAGAGCTAGTACACCTTCAACTCAAACCCATATTCCATCCTCTCTTGATCCTGGACTTCTAGAAGATCTAAGGTCAACTATCCCATTAGAGAAACCTTCCACTTCATCCACTAAACCTGCCATAGAAGAAGATCTAAAAACTCCTGTTAGGGACACAAACCTTTCCACTTCCACAAGAGAGTCAACCATGGCAGAAGAAGGAGGAGGAGGAGTTTTTAATGGAGAACACACACTATTTGGAGGTAGAGGTAGAGGTAGAGGAGAAGGAGGTAGAGGTGCAGATGGAGGAAGAGGTAGAATAGGAAGCTCTTTTGGGTTCCCTATAATTGATGAAAAAACCAATACAACCATGAAAAATATTTCACCCTCTGTCCTTCCAAACTTCTATGGACTTAAAACTGAAGATCCTGAAACCTTCTTATTTGAATTTGAAGTGCTTTGTAGAACTTATGACTACTTACAAGATGCTCAAAAATTGAAATTATTTCCTTCAACTTTGAAGGGAGCAGCATTGAAGTGGTTTATGAGTCTAACCAGCAGTTCTATTAGAACACGGGAAGACATGAAACAAGCATTTCTAGAGAGATATTTGGATTATTGTATGCCGGTTAATCATAAGGAAGAAGTGTTCAAGATGTTACAAAAAGAAGATGAAAATTTGGAAGATTTGTTGGAGAGATTTAATTACAACATCAAAAGGGAAAAAATGGAAAACCTAGATCAAGACATCTTAAAAGCTATTTTGTTGAAAACAATTAGGGATGAATGGTTGGATATCCTTAACATGATGGGAAAAGGGGATATATCACAACTCACATTACCTGAAATATCTGAGTTATGTATCAACCTTTCAAGAGGGAAATCTAAAACTGTCAAAGGTTCAAGAGATCCTGCTCTTGCAAGGGCAAGTAAGTCTGCTTCTGGGACAGTAAGTAGATCAGAAATAGGACACATGCTTGATGATTTTAAATCTGACATCTTAGGGAGTCTTAGTGAACAAATAGACACCCTTAAGATACAAAACAAGCAAAAGGATGAATCTGATGCCTTGGCAATATTTTGTCCCAAATGTAGAAAGAAACATGCCTTGAGAGAGTGTCCTTTGGATGTAAAAGTTGTAGAAACCTGTGTCATTTGTTCTGAGAAACATGAGACCAAGAATTGTCCTTCTCTTCCTGGTCTCAAAGTTGTCTTTCAGGAGGAAACTCCTACAGATTCCACAATCTATCAATTTTGTATCTAGAAGGCCTTGGCAGGGACCTCAAACACAAGGATTCCATGATCAAATGTATAATCAACCTCCACCTTGGAATTCTTGGCAACAACCTTGGCCCCAATTTCAAAATCAATCTCAGTCCTGGGCACAAGGAACACAAAGTCCCTATGGAAGATACTCTCCATACTATCAGTATCCACCATCCTATCCACCATACCCACATTTTTATCCTCAAAATCCTCAACAAAATTTTCCTCAAAATATTCAACAAAATTCTCAACAACATCATCAAAATCAACCACTTTTATTACCATTCCCTCAAAAATCAAATCAATTTCCTGCTCAACCCATACCAAACCCCAATAATAAGAACCCTCAGAATACATACATGATAGAAGGCCAACAATTTCCAACTTATTTAATCACTCCTTTAGACCTTAGTGATGTTCAACTGAGGTCTGGAAGAATACTTGGAAAGAGGAAACCTTCCGTGATCATACAAGAACAAGATAATTCTGAGGAAGACTCCCTACGGGTGAATAAAAGTCTTGAGGAAGACACATCCTTTCAAGACCCAAACACTGAAAAACTAAAACAAAAAGATCCAATAAATCCAACTCTTGTATTAGAGCAACCATCTACATCTACCTCTATGCCTCCCTTTACGGAAAGATTACAAATTGATAGAGGTGTAGAAAAACAAATCATGGTGCCTAATTATGATTTCTTAGATGAGCTGAGAAATGTTTGCATTAAAATTCCATTATTACAAGCCATCAAAGAAATCCCAATTTTAGCCAAAACAATAAAGGAGTTGAGTATGAAGACAACAAGAAAAAGAATAAGAGAAACCAAGAAAATTCAACTGGTTGGACAAATAGCAGACATTATGATGGGCAAGATTGCTATTCCAAAGTATCTTGACCCAGGAAATCCAGTTGTCAAAATTCACATCAATGGAATTGAAATTCAAAAAACACTCATTGATTTAGGAGCAGCAATAAATATCATGAGTAGACAAATCATGGACAAAATGAAACTTCCTAATCTTCTCTTTACACCCACACTATTACAATTAGTAGATAGATCTGTGATCAAACCAGATGGGGTAATAGAAGACATTCCAGTGTCCCTAGATTCTTGGGAATACCCTGTGGATTTCATGATCCTAACTCCTAAGAATAATCTAGGAGGCCATCCTGTTATATTAGGAAGACCTCGGTTGGCTACAGCTGATGCTTTTATTAGTTGTAGGTTCGGTGATATGTATATTTCTGATGGTAGTTCAACTAAGAAATTCACTTTATATCCTCCAGCTAGGACAATTACAGATCTAGATGACACTCAATGGATAGAGGATGAAGAATATTTACAACCACTCTTCACAATTTTAGAAATTAGTGAAGACAATCAAATTCTGAATACTCTAGAAAACTTTGAATCCTCTCCAGAACACAAATATGAATCATTTCAAGAGGGATCCAATATTTAATTTTTGTCATCTAGGCAGATGTCTCTTCATTCTATGGACAAATTTGGCAGCTCTACAAGTGAAATTTTTCCAGGCAAAACTTTGAACATAAATAAGAACCTAGAAAAATTTCAACAAGAAGAGTTAGTCAGAGTATTACAGAGACATTCTTATGCATATGCATGGGAATACACTGACATGAAAGGGATAAGCCCCAAGACTTGTACTCATCACATCTATATAGAGGCAAATTGCAAACCAATCAGACAACCTCAAAGACGGATGAATCCAAATCTTAGGGAAATTGTTAAAGAGGAATTGCAACAATTGTTAAATGTTAATTTCATCCATCCTATTTCAGATAGTCAGTGGGTTTCTCCTTTGGTAATTGTGCCAAAGAAAAATGGAAAATGGAGGGTGTGTGTTGACTACCGAGAACTAAATAAAGCTACTCTTAAAGACCATTTTCCCTTACCTTTCATAGATCAAGTATTAGATACATTAGTTGGCAAAAAGTACTTCTCATTCCCAGATGGGTTTAGTGGTTACAATCAAATCCAAGTAGCACTTGAAGACCAAGACAAAACCACATTCACCTGTCCCTGGGGTACCTATGCTTACCGAGTATTACCATTTGGATTATGCAATGCACCTGCAACATTCCAAAGGGAAGTATTAGGAATTTTTTCGGATCTAATACATGACTGTGTAGAGGTGTACATGGATGATTTCACAGTTTACGGGAACACATTTGAAGAGGCTTTGGAAAACTTGGAAAAATTCTTAAAAATATGTCAAGAAGAAAACCTTTCACTTAGTCATGAAAAATGTTTTATGATGTTTACTGAAGGTATTGTTTTAGGGCACCACATTTCAGGGGATGGGATTAGAGTTGATGAGGCAAAAGTTGAAGTCATTTCTAACCTATCCATTCCAAGTTGTCAAAGAGATGTTAGAAGTTTTCTAGGATTTACAGGGTATTATCGTAGATTTATAGAAAACTTTACCAAGATAGCATCTCCACTCTTCGAATTACTCACCAAAGATTGTGAATTCAAGTGGACTTCTGATTGCCAGTTAGCTTTTGAAACCCTGAAAACCAAAATTTTTGAAGCACCTATATTAAGGGGACCTAACTGGAAGTTACCTTTTCATATCTCGACAGATGCTTCCGATACAGCTCTAGGAGCAGTATTGGGACAAAAAGATTTAATTCCCTATGCCATCTATTATATCAGTAAAAATTTGACTCATGCAGAGTTAAACTATACTGTAACTAAAAAAGATTTTTTAGCCGTTGTTCATGCCATAAAAAAATTTAGACACTATATAACAGGCTATGAAACTTTTATTCACATTGATCATTCTGCAATTAGATACCTAATGAAGAAATCAATCACTAATGGCAGAGTTATAAGATGGTTGTTACTCTTACAAGAATTCAACATTACTATTCTAGATAGGCCTGGAAAACAAAACACAGTAGCTGATTTCCTATCTAGACTCCAAAATATCAAAGATGACACTCCGGTTGAAGATCAATTTCCTGATGAATATGTTTTTGCAATCTCTACTCAAACTCCATGGTTTGCTGATATTGCTAATTATTTAGTTTCAGGAAAATTTCCTTCAATTATGAATGCAAGGGATAAAAGAAAAATCATTTGTGATAGTGCAAAATATTCATGGGTTGCTAATGAGTTGTACAAAACAGGTCCAGATTTGATCATTAGAAGATGTGTTCGTGAAGATGAGATGCCTGAGATTCTCAAGGCATGTCATGATGAACCTTGTGGCGGACACTTTGCAGATAAGAGGATAGCCTATAAGATCCTTAATTTAGGATATTATTGGCCATCCTTGTTTAAAGATGCTAAGGAGTATGTCAAAAGGTGTGACAGTTGCCAAAGGGTAGGGAAACCTTCTCCTTCGGGTGAGATGCCATTACAACCTCAGGTACACATTGAACCTTTTGAAAAATGGGCTTTGGATTTTGTAGGACCTATTAGTCCTCCATCAAGACAAAAGAAATATATATTAGTTTTCACTGATTATGTTACTAAATGGGTAGAAGCTAAACCATTACTTGTTGCTAATGAAGCATATGTAGTTACTTTTCTTTTTGAGGATATTTTTACTCGTTTTGGTGTCCCAAGGGAAATTGTTACAGATCAAGGAGCTCAATTTACATCAAGGCTAGTGGAGCAAATGATGGAGAAGTACAAAATCAGACATAGAAAATCTACTTCTTATCATCCAGAAGCAAATGGTCAAGTGGAATCTACTAATAAGGTCATTGGATGAATCCTAACAAAGACTGTCCATTTACATAGAAGAGATTGGGTAGATAGACTTCCTGAAGCCTTGTGGGCCTATAGAACTACATGGAGAAACACAACAGGCCATACTCCTTATGAACTTGTTTATGGAAAGCAAGTTTTGTTTCCCATAGAGTTCCAGATTCAAACTTTCAAAATGGCAGTTCAACTAGGACTTGATTTAACGGAGGCACAAAAGCATAAACTGGAGCAAATTAATGAATTGGATGAGATCAGACAAGATGCAGTTCGGAAAACAAGTCTAGTCCAACAACAAAGGGCTATATGGCATGACAAGTACATCAAAGAGAAGAAATTCAAAGGGGGTGACTGGGCTCTCTTGTTTGATTCAAAATTCAAGGATTTTCAAGGTAAATTTCAGACACATTGGCTTGGGCCATATGAAATTGTTGAAATTTTTGATAATGGAGCAGTAAAAATCAGAACTATAGATGAAGAAGAGGTCACTTTTCTTGTGAATGGTCATAGATTGAAGCTGTATCACAAACCACTCTCAAGGGAAGAATTTGTCAAGAATTTCCAAGAATGCAGTGATGTGAAGTTAATGAAGAATAATTCTTCTTCTTCTTCAACTTGATTAAATTTTCTAAAGTATTTCTTTGAAAAAAAAAAAAAGGTATAAACATGAAAACCAATCATTGATTGGCATATTTATCTGAGAAAAGATAGAATTGAAAATCGAGTCTCTGCGACACTCTAACTTTTCCCACAGCGTTTATTTTACCAGCGAGCATTACAAAATCATAGTTCGGATCTACATAGTGTATGATCATCTCATTTCATTGTAATGTCCCATAGCTAATTATAAAATAATAAATAATATATAAAAAATATAATATAATTTAATAAATAAGTAAATAAATAAACTGTCAAGAGAATAATAAATAAATAATAAATAAAACATTAAACAATAACTGGAGTTCTAAATAAAATGGTAAATAATAAATTGGAGTCCTAAAAGAATAAACAATAATTAAAGTTAAAGAAAGAATTAATTAACCAAAGTAAATAAATTAAACTGAGAAACTAATAGAAAGAAAGTTAAAGAAAGAATTAATTAACAAAAGTAAAACAAAGATTTAAACTAAGAAACTAATAAAAAGGAAGTTAAACTAAGAGAAGACTAAATTAAGTAAAGCTAACAAAAAGTAAGAGAACACTAAATTAAGTAAAACTTAAGTTGCATGTTGACACAGTGACTGTGTGCATGTGGTTCCCATTCCATGGTTTGGTCTATTTAATAGACATTGAGGAAGGTTCAAGGCATTCATTCTTTCATCCATTCTCTCGAGAGAAAGGTATAGTGAGGCAAAGGATACCCTGGCAGTAGTACGTTGATTGAGGGCTCGGGGGTGGCCAACTGTGGAAAGATTCCATACTGCTGAGCCTACGGTTGGGTGGAGAGTTGTCCCCAAAACTCTGTTGCGGTCTGCAGGATTTAGCTAGCATTCAACCTTGGAAGGAAAACGCGCCATTACAGGTAAGTTGTCTCGCTCATGTTCTGGAAATTTCATGATGATTAGTTAAACAGTTTATGAGTTGATTATTATTTGTTTATGTGATATAATTAATTGCATGTTAAAATTGAGGTTGTTACATATGGTATCGGAGCGGGTTTCGACATTAGGGACCTCTAGAAAAAAAAGAAGAAAAAGAAGAAGAAGAAGTTAAAACTTAATTTTGATCATAATTTTGATTGAATACTGATTATAAATTTAATATAATAATTTTATTTATTATTAAAAATAAAATTTTATTTTATTTTTGCATGTAATTATATACATGTTTTTTTCTTATGATACATGTATTCATACTATATATAACCTATTGAGAAAAATAATTAAATTCATCAATAATTTTCCATGCTATGATAGAGAGTGATTTAATATAAATAGTTTATGCCCGCAAACGAAAGCACCCAACCAATCCACTTACGCCTTAGATCTTATTGTAAACATTATTAACTAATATCATCGCTTTTATGAAAGTAGATAATATATATATGTAAAGAAGCGCAATCAATAATATATATGCATAGGTTATTAATCTCAAATTATAATTTTGCATACTAAATATAAAAGTGAATTACTTGTCTTTTGAGCTAAAAGTTTATTTTAAATTTTATTTATTTAAAGTAAAAGTATTTTAAGTTAGCAATATAATTATAGCTATCAACTTTGTGATTTACTTGGCTCTTTTAAATACCATAAATATGTACTTGTAAAATATATATATTCATGTGCTAGATAATAATATGCATGCAAAATTGTTAAATATATATTTCTAAAATATATATACATATTCATTAAACCACTTCAGTGAGGTGGCTCAGTTGCCTTTAGGTAGACGCTTTGATCTTGGTGTTTGCGGAGCGAGAAGTTCCATTTTACTACGTGTTTGTCTCGCTGTTTTGCCTGACTAACTGAATAAAAAAATAAAAATTTACAGCTACATATAAATAAATATATATATATATATATATAAAAGTCATGTTCCAGTTGGTAAAAATATATGTATTATTAAAATTTATACTTTTTATTTAAACGCTTTCGGACCAGAACTTGAGTCTGGCTTCACATCTTCCAATTGCATCTCTTGGAAAAGATCCAGAGCCTTTACACTCTGTCCATTCTGTACATACCCTGCAATCATTGTTGTCCAGGATACCACATTTTTCTTCGGCATCCCTTGGAAAACCCTCAATGCATTTTTCATATCCCCGTCTTGTACATGCCCTGAAATCATCGTAATCCAGGAGATCATATCTCGTTTGGGCATTCCCTCGAATACGTTGCCGGCCTTTTCCTTTTCGCATACACATCTATGAGTGAATTAGCCATAAGCACATCAAACATAAACCCACTTTTAATTAATTCTCCATGGAACTCCATACCCCTTTCTACCGATGCCAAACCAGCACAAGCCGAAAGTACACTAGCATAAGTCATCGAGTCTGGCTTCATCCCTTTTACTTTCATTTGTCCGAAGAGCTTCAGTGCAATTCTGTGCATATGCTGCAATCATTGCTGTCCACGAAACCACATCTTTTCCCGGCAATTTCTGAAAGAGCTTCGTGGCATTATCAACATACCCATTCCGCAAATACCCCGCAATCATCGCGTTCCAAGATACCTGATTTCTCTTAGCAATAATTTGGAATAGCCTTGCAGCTTCATTTATATACCCATTCTGTGCATATCCTGCAACCAAGCCGTCCATGAAATGACACCTCGCTGACGTATTTTGTCAAACACATCGCGCGCAATCTCCATTCTTGATCCAGAGCTCTAACGCTGGCACATACAGAGAGAATAGAGGCAAAGGTGAATTGATTGGGTTGAACACCCGTTCCCAGCATAGGGTGAAACAAGCTCAATGCGTCCTCCGCAAGCCCATGTCTGGCATAGGCTTTAATTATCACAGTCCATGACAGTACATCTCGTTCGGTTATTTGATCGAAAACTCTACGAGCGTCCAACAGACTCCCGCACTTGGCATACATGTCAACAAGCATGTTCCTCACAATTCTGTCTGCAATAAATCCCCTTTCATCGATGTGTGCATGGACTATCCTACCCTCTGACAAGGCTTTGTTCATGATGCAGCTCTGCAAAAGAGAAACACATGTGAAAGAATCCACTGGATATTCTATGGTATTCAAGATCTGCAGCGACTCTTTCAACTTGCCCACCCTGACACACTACCATTCTGGGTCGAGGGTATAAATTTTGTCAAAATAAATAAACTTTATTAAAATTATTAAATATAACGATGGACATTTCTGTCGGTTACTATCGGTTTTCCCAAAGGTTAAACACAAAAATACAAATTCTAAAGATGTATCTGCTCCGTACATTCTGCTTTCAATTTGAGGTACTCCGTGATTCGCTGGAAAATATTTTTATAAGCCGCATGGAATCATGAGACTCCGATCTATTTCTATTCTTTCTCAAGTGTGACCAAACAAAGCTCGAGTATAACTTAAAAAATAAAAATAAAAAATATAAAACTGTAGTGTAATCAAAGCGTTTATATATATAGAACATGCTTGTTAAAATTTCATGCTTTAACATAATACACATGCAATGCGTTTAACTAGCGTTTAATGATTTAGAGTTGAAGTCCTTATAATAATATAATAAGACAAATAATATAGAATATTAAAATACTTTATCAATAAAATATATCAGATATACATATTGATGTTAGAGGTAGGTGTTTTATTATAATTAATTATTTTTAAAGTTATATAAAACCAATTTGAAGTTACATTTTTTTTTCGTGTAAAAACTAGGGTGTAATATATATTAATATTTAGCACCATGCATATTTGTATTTATTATTATGAAATATTGGTTTTATTATAGGATCATATTTTAATTTGGATAATCTAAATTTAAAAACATATAAATTTTTCATACTCTTAATATATAAATAAATGATATATAAAGATTTAGTATACGAGTGTGTAAAAATATAGTATATGTTAAAGGTATTTCAAACAAATAAAGAATGAATAACGCATAGGTTAAAACAAAGGATGAATAACGTGTAAGTCAATATTTTTAATTTTTAATACTTAATCTCATAATGTAGTGGTTGGTTGGTAATGAGGTTTTGAATGGACTTGTAAATTACAAATCATTTTGGGTATTCACATATTTAAATAGTTAGAAATTTGCAAACTATGACTTAATTAGATACATTCATTAAAAATATGGTGTTGCTAATTATATTAAATCTAAGAATGTTAATTTTAATAAATTAAATTAGAGATGGATGGATATAATTAGTTGTGTATTATTCATATAGGTACTAGTGGATTATTATAAATATTTCTTTTAAATTTCATATTCTATTTGGTTTTGAAAAGATTGAGTACTACATAGTTAGTGGTTATTATTAAGTTGTGGTTTAAACATGTAATAAATGGATTTGGATGAATGACAATTAAATTGTGGTTTTGATCTCCATAGTGTAACTTATGAAGGATGAGGAAAATTAATGATGGGACGTCATTCTTTCCACCATGATTTTTCAAAAAAAAAAAAAAAATCACTTTTTCCTTTTCTTTTTGGAAACCTAATCTTTTAGTTTTAATTAAAATGATGATTTCTTACATAGGTTATAATTGTCTATACAGTTAGGATGTCAATTTTATTTACAGTTTGGGCTTCCTTGATCTAGCCATTAATGTTGTTGACACTAATAGATTAGATTTACATTTGGCCCAGGAAGAATTCTCTCTACCTTGTTGACATTAATACTATGGTGTCCCTTATTGAATTAGGTGAATTTTATCATTGGTTAATTAGGACTTGATTTCGTCAATTGATTATAAATATACCAACTTTTCTCATGGTGTTGATCTATTGCATGCCATCACTCACAGTTGGTATAGTAGATAAGTTGTTAAATAATCTTAGTTCATAGTAGGTATTCAATGTTTATACAAGCAAATGAAATTGATTTTTTGATGAATCATGATAAGAATGCTTATAATGTATTATTATTCTATATTTGATAAAGTATAGATATGATTCTCATACTAATGATGTTTCATGATGTGATGGTATGTGGTAAATGGATATAATTATGATGAGAGGTTGATGATGCATATGTGGGGGTTATTTATTTATTTTTATGATAATGATGTTGTATGCTAATGAGGGATAAGATATGCATAGGGATCATGATGTTATGATATGATGTCTATTGGCATGTTGTTCATTTATTATGTGATGTCATGATTCATATATGTTGATGTTATAACTTATGATGGTATTTCATGATGTGAAGCATGTGGAATCAATACGGATTTTATGACATACAAGAGTATGCAATTATCTACTATTTAGAATGTGGGTATTAACAATGATGTTATTTTATCATGATGACATGCAAGAGTTGGCATGTGGATTATTTTTATGATTTTATGATTATAACTAATGCATTGGATGCATGTTGAGATGTGGTGATTGGCAGGAAATCCACAGATGGGCCGAAAGGACCGGTTTATTTGATGATCTCGTGGGAGCCCATACCTACGAGGGAGAATATGTAACACCATATGGGCTGGGGACGAACTCAATCAACACTACATATGCCAGTGGTTCCTTTGTCTTGTATATCTCTTGATGGATAGCTCTTGAAGGGCTGTGGGACCATCTTGAGGAGGCCAAGGGCATGATATTGTAGGCCAAGTGCCTGTTATTGGATGGGAATGTCGGAGTCTAGAAGTGCGTAAGACTTCGATGCCTGGGGCTGTGCACCTTAAGTAGCTGTGGAGGGAGTGGGCCAGCCTTGCGAGATGCCTGGAGTCATTAAGTACTGGGACCGGATGCCTGCCTTGGGGCAGATGAGGTCTGAGTCGGGCGCGAGCCTTGGGGCCAGCCTTGACTAGGGACAGACTGGGAAGGCTTATGCCTTGTTCCGAAAGTGGGAAAAGGACATAGATTCCTTGAGATTCCCGGGCGCTGTGATGAACTTTCAATGCCTGCTGGTTATACTAGTTCAGCAGAGGGCGTTGGTCACACATGAAGTAATAAATAATAAATAATTATAAAATAATTAAATACTCAACTTCGGGACGAACTTCCTTGAAGAGGGGGAGTATGTAATGTCCCATAATAATTATAAAATAATAAATAATATATAAATACATAATATAATTTAATAAATAAGTAAATAAATAAATTGTCAAGAGAATAATAAATAAAACATTAAACAATAACTGGAGTTCTAAATAAAATGGTAAATAATAAATTGGAGTCCTAAAAGAATAAAAAATAATTAAAGTTAAAGAAAGAATTAATTAACCAAAGTAAATAAATTAAACTGAGAAACTAATAGAAAGAAAGTTAAAGAAAGAATTAATTAACAAAAGTAAAACAAAGAGTTAAACTAAGAAACTAATAAAAAGGAAGTTAAACTAAGAGAACACTAAATTAAGTAAAGCTAACAAAAAGTAAGAGAACACTAAATTAAGTAAAACTTAAGTTGCATGTTGACACAGTGACTGTGTGCATGTGGTTCCCATTCCATGGTTTGGTCTATTTAATAGACATTGAGGAAGGTTCAAGGCATTCATTCTTTCATCCATACTCTGGAGAGAAAGGTATGGTGAGGCAAAGGATACCCTGGTAGTAGTACGTTGATTGAGGGCTCGGGGGTGGCCAGCTGTGGAAAGATTCCATACAGCTGAGCCTACGGTTGGGTGGAGAGTTGTCCCCAAAACTCTGTTGCGGTCAGCAGGATTTAGCTAGCATTCAACCTTGGAAGGAAAAAGCGCCATTACAGGTAAGTTGTCTCGCTCATGTTCTGGAAATTTCATGATGATTAGTTAAACAGTTTATGAGTTGATTATTATTTGTTTATGTGATATAATTAATTGCATGTTAAAATTGAGGTTGTTACAATTTTCCTTCATTTGTATCCATTTGTCATATAAAACAATTCATTCACTCACTCATATTCTACTTCATTCAATGTTTCATTCATCTCATTCCATACTCCATCCATCTCATTTTCATGTCCAAATTTAAATTTTGATGTCTTGCTGTAAATGAATAAAACATGTCATGGATTGCAGGGCAGTTATTATGTTCTTTCATTCCATTTCATAAATTGAATCCATTCCATTTCATCATCCACTTCATACATATCATGTCTCATCATCCATCTTCATCCATACCATATAACATTTCACCTATATTCCAAAAACACTCCATTCCATGATCAAAATGCTCTATAGAATTTTGTTCTGTGACTCAACGGACGATACCTGCGGTACAGTCGGCCTTTTGCAACGACCAGGATAGTCTCGTGCTGTGACTACAAATCTGAGAAGGCACCAATAATGAACATTAGAATTGCAACAAAATGATCCAGTGTATCCATGAATAAAAATCATTAAGAAGGACCATGAATACTCTTCCAAAGGAGAACAAAGAAGACAAAGACTACAAAAAAAAAAAAAAAACAGAGGTAACAAGTTTAGATTATAATGGCATTTCATAAAGTTTAGCATAGTTTTAGTTATGAATTGTTCGAAAAGGTTGTTTTAATTACTTTTTTTGATCATGACCAATAAACCCTCCACAAACTTTGGATTAAAATCTCTCATTTCAAATTCCATGCCCGACATCATTTAAGCAGTTAAAATGGCCGAGGTGTTTGAATTCTTCACGTCACTTAACCAAATCATTCAATGATGATTCTCTTTTCCGTTGTAAAAATCTTCGTCGTCTTTTCAATCATTAATTCGCTTCCTCCACCTCACTCCATTACCTCATTTCGTAACTACCTCCATCAATCCATTATGTAGTCGGCACTTCATTCCGCAAACAGAGATATCCTTACCACCGAGAGCAGAGCAAAAGGGTAAACGCAGATGTATAGCAGCGTGAGAATTTGAAGCCATTTGTTACCATGGGCAGACAAAGTATCACTATGGGTAGAGATTGAGCATTATCACTATAAACGCAGAGGTATAGCAGTGAAGAGTTTGAAGCCATTTGTTACCAAGAGACATAGGTATAGCAGCATGAGAATTTGAAGTCATTTACCACCAAGAGACAGAGGTGTAGCAGTGTGGGAATTTGAAGCCATTTTCATTGTCAACCAGAGGCATATTAGCTCGAAGTCTGAAGCTGTTGTCACTGTCAACTAGAGGTATATCATTCCAAAGTTTGAAGCTGTTGTCACTGTCAATCAGAGGTATATCATTCCGAAGTTTGAAGCCATTTTCATTAAGAACTTGAAGCCATTTCAATTCGAAGGTGAAAGTTATTGTTTCTGTGGGTAGAAGAGTGTTAATCTGAACATTAAAGAAGCAATTATGGGTTTCATTGTAAGAACTGAACCAGTGGGTTCAAAATACTTAGAAGGCTACCCTCAATGCAAAGAAATGTTGCAACAAATAAGATGGCTTCAATTTTTGGAGAAATTTAATGGCTTCCACAAAGAAGTCACTAAAACATTTGCAAGATCATTTCAAGGAACTGAAGTTGAAGTGGGAGATGTCAAATTCACTGTCACTGAAGTTTTCATTGCAGAAGCTACAGGGTTGCTTATAAATGGAGAGAGATGGTTCAAAAACAGAGAATTCCACAATGAATCCTGGAAGAAAATTCTAAAATCACCAGGTATGGATGTCACTGTATTTAAGAAAGGAATTCCAAGTTCTGCATTGAAAATAAATAGAGAAACATACTACTTCTTCTGCAAAAATTTATTACATGTGAGGGTAGATATGGCACATTTTATGTCTACCACATTAGACTGATAATGCATTTTCTGGGGGAAGACTTAAACCTACCTTATTTCTTGCTTCAAAGTTTGAAAAAGATGGCTTCCTGTGTTCAAAGAAGGGTTCAATTTTTAGAGACAACTTTATATCATCATGGTTTGGTTAAAATTTTGATTGAACATCATTTATCCAAAACAAATGACACATGGGAAAATTTCTTGATAAGAAATCATTTTGAAGAGCCAAAAGAGCCCTCACCTGAACCATAGCCTACAAGGAGAAGTAGAAAATGGAGAGCCTCAAAAGTTGAAATTGACAAAACAGTCCAAGAAAGTAGTGAGGAAATCATCTCAGAGAAGTTGACTCAAATCAAGAGACAACTTAAGAAAGAAAAGGTAATCGGGAAATCTGCCATGGAGAAAGGAGAGGGATCTTCTCAGCCAAGAAGAAGCCACAGACTAAAGGGGAAACTGAAGAAAACACAAATCAAACAAACAGGGGTGATTAATATAGAAGATGAGGAAACATCCATTGAAGAAGATGTTGAAGAGGATTTTAATGAAGGAACCCCTGAAATTGACCCTGCTCAACAAGAAAATTATGACTATGTGGAAACTTTGGAAAGGAGAGCTTCAGAAAGCAAGGAGAGAACCCCCAGTCCTCCACTGTCTGAAATAGATGTATTAATAAGGGATAGGTATGAGTTGGAAATACTTAATAGACACATAAAAAATGAGAATGAAATTCTCAAGGATCAAGTCAAGCTCAAAACTGATATGAACTCAACCTTATCCCTACATATAGACAAAGTGGAAAAGACCAATGAAAAGTTGAAGAAAAGGAACAAGAAGCTAATCAGGGCACTTACCAACCTAAGGTTCAAACTTGTTATCAGAAAACCCAGAAGATCTTTAGCTTCTAGACAAAGGAGAAGGAGAGGATTAGATGTTCTTGCAGAATCCTCTGAGTTCATAGGGTAATTTGCATGAGGACATGCAAGGAGACAGCAGTGGGGGTATGTTGAGCCTCAAAATTGTGCTTTCTTTCATTCCACTTTACCTCATTTTCCTTTGTCCATTGCTATCCTAGACCCAATTGATCAATGAATTTAGTTAAAATTACTTTTAGAATGATTTACATGACTGACTTGCTAAGTTTTGTGATTTTTGCCATTGTAAAGCATTTTGACCGGAATTATCTGCAGAATGCAGACATTCCGTAGCTAACCGGCAATTCTGCTGCTGCCTTCACGTTTGGGTATGTTCCAGGTGGCCTCTCAAGAAAAACAGCATATGGGCATAATCCACGTCATATCTACATTGTTCGTTGCTCACCATGAAGGAAGAAATGGATTCTGGATATGGTTTTGATACATGGGAACACATTTAGGAAGGCAAACTTCTATTAGGACTGTCTCAGTCCAGATGTCCTTTTCATTTTTACGTTGCCACTTCAAGAGTCCTAATGTGATTTCGATAAGCAAAGACAATGCTCCTGGAATTGTTGCAAGTCTTGTTATGTATATTTGTTATATAAACACTTGGGAAACCGAGAGCTAGGCTAGATTTTGTTCTAGATTTTGCTTAGATTATGTGCTACATTTCTGAAGACGCAGAGTGCTCTGTTCAAGTTATTTCACTTTTAATGAAGCAGACAGTGTTGTTTTGAAAGCGTTGATTTGATTTGGAGTTAGATTCCGTCAGGTGGTAAAGGGCCCCTGCCTCTTGCACGGATTTATTTGCATAATTTAGATAAGTATTCTAGCCGCCTTTACGTTTTTGAAGTTGAATTCGTAGTTGCTTTCATTAGCTACTGTAGTTATACTCATTCTAAAAACTCTTCCAAAAGAAGAAGCTCTTCCAAAAGATTATAATGATGAATGGGAAATGGCTATAGTATTGTAGGATTTAATTGTAATCTCTTTTATTCACCATCACAGTTATACTTATGCTAAATACTCTTCCACAAGAAGAAACTCTTCCAAGAAATCTTTATACTGTCTTAAGCATGATTGTGATCTTGAACGTTTTAGTTGTGTGTTTTCACTAAGTACCATAGATGTTCTTGCTCTTAAATGCTTGTCCAAAATATCATAATGATGCGTGAGAGATAGCCATGATATCTTAGTTTTTAATTGCTTTCAGTCTTTATGTTTGCATAGCATAGTTAGGATACTCTGGAGTTTAATTGCACTTAACTCATGCTCAGTTGTTATGTTTTAAGTTTGATAATGACTTTTAGCTCAGCATTGTTTTATATTAGTGACATTTTAAGTTCATTCTTAGCTTAACTCATTACATTTGCATTCCATATTCAGTTGTCATTCACTGCATACTAGATTACTTCAGTTGTTAAATTTAACAAAACAGCCTTCATTATTTACAAACCTCTTCTTGTTCTAAAATCCATAATTGATTCATAAACATATGAACAGAAGACCATATCACTTTAAGGCCTGAAGTACTTCTGCAACTTCCTTATCATCTTACAAACAAACATTTTCCTCAATAGACTATTTCAAAAATCTATAACCTTTGAGTGAAGTGTAGTGCTATAAAACTGAGTTGCAGAATAGAGTTAGGAACTAGATTTAGAGTAGAAGATCTTATGATGCTATCAATGTTTTACTCCAAACATACTTCAACAAACCTCTAATCAAGGATAAAATGTTGCATCATTATAAGTTAGTTGTTTAAACTATTTAGTTAGGAAGATTTGCATACTTAGTTGACCATGTCTCAAGCTCTCTCTCAAATTCCTTTGATGAAAGAATTTGACAATTTTAGTTTGTGTTTTGAATCATTTGCTTAAAATTCATTATCAAGCTTTGCTTTTTCTTATTCACAGTTTAGATTTAATTCTGTTTTTAATATTGCATTTTCATTTACCATTTGACATCAACCAATTAGGTTTCACTCTGTTTTTAATCATTAGCTTCCTTCCATTAGCTTTCTAGTCATTTTCCTTATGAACATAAAACCACCAAAAGATCAAAAACATCAAAAATCATCACAAAGGACCAAAAACATCATAAAATACTACACACAACGCATTAAGAAACAAACACCTAGGTACATATAGTACATTTCACTTCAGCAGTTTACCAACCCTGGTTGACAATTAAATGAGCTCAATTTAGGATACTAGATTGAGACCAAACAGTCCTCTCAAGGCATGGAGTCTGAAATTCATGGGAAATTGTCATTCCCATGTGAAATATCCACCCCCAAGATATCATCCATGCAAAATGAGTCACCCTCCAACATGGCAACTCATGAAAAATATTCTCCACCCTTGGCTCCTGAAGTGTAGGTGGGCTGAATAGCTGAACCTGGTAGGAAAAATGGCCTACCCCACACTGTCTCTCTCTCCACTCATGATAATTGTAGATAACACGTTGATCTATGGCTGCAATAAGGTTTCCCTCAAGTGGCAAGTAGAAAGTTGGATCTCCAAAGATCCTCCCTCTAATGTCCTGAATCATGCCAGCACAAACCATTTCATACAAAATGGATGGCACATCTTCACCATTTGGCATCCCAATTAGAAAATGGCAGAATTTTATGTGAAAGTTAGGATGATACCAAAGGTTCCTCAAGTGGATATAGCGCAGTCTTCCCAACTGCTGCTTGAGAACATCATGTGGCAAGTTATCTCCCAATGAACTACTAGTTGTGCATGTTTGCTCATTTACTATGTGGTAGTAATCAAAAACATATATCAGTTGAGCACAATAAAAATCAAAATACACTTGCCCGAGGTTATGTAGGGATGGGTTATCATCATTACAAATATTGTCCCTAAATTGACCATAAAACCCAAGAATAACTTTGCTCTCATGTGGAGCAATGCACTGTCCATAGATGGTGAGAAGATACAAATACTCAATAGAAAAATCAATAAGAAAAAAGATGCATTTCTTACCATGCATAGTGAGTAAGCTGAAAGTGAGGTCCATGGATGATTCCTCCCATGAGAATCATCTCATAAAAATCTTCAAAAAGAGAGGTTGCATACTCCCCTTGGAGCACTCCAACAATAGAAACATACTCTGAAGTGACAGCGTTGTAAACCTTAATGATAAGGCTCTTGTCACTCCATGACTTCTCTTTGACATTCCACATGCCAAATCCATCCACCAACATGCTGCTATGTGAGAAGATCTTCTCCTTATGTGGAAGCCTCTCCTTGTCCTCCAATTCTGAAGGGTAGCCTCTTTTCACTTTGAAGGTGCCTTCCGTCTCTCTAGAAATATCACAATAAGTATGGGAAAAGTTTTTCCCAAACTCTCCCAAGTGTAACCATAGAAAAAACAACCTTTTCTGCTCCCTTATCTCTCCCTCATACAAGCCATAGAATAACATCACGATGGTTTCCTTGTATGATGCCCCATACAAACAAATCTTCTGATGCCATATCATATGGGTGCCCTGCCATACCTCAATCCCCCAGATACCTCTTGGAAAAAGGTATGTCATATGATGGCCAAACTCTCTCATGAGTAGCCAAATCTACTTAGCCTCTTGCTACCCTATGTCATAGATTTTCAAGTGGCTCACCAACCTCTTGCTCTCCTTCCATCCCCATTCATCCATATGTGGATGCCTCTCATCACACTCTACCTTGGTACCCTCCCAAATAAGACTACCATTCTCCAAAAGTAGATTCCTCCCCTTGAATCTCATGAGATGCTGAGATGCAACCCCTTGGAGATCTCCTAGAAAGGATCTCCCATCAATGATCATCTTGAATCCATAAGGATCCAAGTGTGCTGAAGCTAAAACATCATCATAAAGTGGGACAATGTTCACCACGTCCTCCAAATTCTTACACCCCAACCCCACATATTGCATGCAACTCAACAATGGTGCATTGGGATGATTGTTTGCCCCTCCTTTGATCAAAACCAAGCTGTACAATGCAGTATAAGCTTGCTGCCCCAAATCAGCAATGTGTTTTGATCCTTGATCATGTGAAGTTAAATTTCCAAGGCTTCCCACAAGATTTTATGAAATGATAGAAAATGGAAATTCATGCATACCTTGGTGGAAATTAGAAACATTTTGGAATACTGCAATAGTTCCTTCCTCCATTATGATGGTGCCTTTAGCTACTGCAATAGATGGCTGCTCCTCCATGATTGCGACAACGCTGGTACAAGACTCCTCAAGTGGTGGTGAGGGTTCCTCCTTCTCTGATCTTTTTCCATAAAATATTTTGATCACAATTTGAGTGAAATCTACAAAATTAGACACTCTTGCATGACTCACGTGTCTGAATCACCAAGTGTTTTCCTTACCCTCCAGGTGCAGCGTTCAGATTTCAACAACCTCTCGCTCTACTACTGGATGTAGTAGGAAGAATGCTTCTAGCTTCATCACCCAAGCTTGTGCTGTGCATGTGGGTGATCCATCAAAATTAGACAATATAAATCTATTGCCCCTTATCATCTTATTGCTGTAGGGCCTCCTCTCTTCTTCCAACTGGATAAACTAAAGAAGAGCTAGAGTCTTTTTAAAAGCTCTAGGTTGATGTTTGTATTTTTCCAGGTACCCACTTAGGATCTCATGTTCCAAGTGCTCTTCATGCTTCTTTTTTTCTTCTTTTTGAGAATAGGAAGTGCATGGTCCTTCCTCTTCTTGAAACCCTTTAGGAGTTTCTTTGCATCTCTTCTCCTCCATCCGCTTAACCTCCTGGGAGAGGTTCTCCCTAGATCTGAAAATTGATGAGAGAAAAATAATCCTCTCCATCATTCTGATCTTGCTCCTTTTGATAGCTGGAACTCACAGGCTGAGCCAAAGATCATGCTTTGATACCACTGTAATATCCCCAAATAGGGAAAATCATCACTATTGGGAATATCTTAAGATATTCCAAAAGTGGAGCTACAAAAATTCATTGACATAGTAGTGTAAATCAGCTCATAAGATGTGAAAAGAACATCTAACCAGCAAATGAACTCTTAACAACAATAATATGACCTATACACTCCTTCCAAAGTGAGGAAATGTAGCCATATAGGGCATAAAAATGCTATTTACAGAGAATTACGCTATAATTGAGAGAAGTGGTACATGGATCCCTTAGTTTATACAATATAAATCTCACAAAGGAATGGGATAAAAAATAAATCACTCTAGCCAAGTTAAACATATCTCTCGGTTCAAATATGGCTTAAAAATGCCCAAATCTCATGACTTATGGAATGAAAAAATGACTGAAGAAAATTCAGCGTAATTATGAGTGGGTTTCTATAGAAATATGTTATAAGCAACAGATCTGGATTTTATTTATCCCAAACTCAGAGAAAAATAGAGATCTAGCCTCTTTTATACAATGTGGAGATAACCCGGGAAGGGTTTCTTGAGAGAATGAGTATACAAGAGTAGATCTGCAAAAATAGATCTGGAATAACGCATGTATACTACAGCTATGTAAATAAATAGCTGAATAATACAAGAAATAGGAGAATATGTTCTATACAATCCTTCCAGGATAAGGGTCGGCCCTTCCTCTAGAGAACAAGCTCACAAAAAAGGGTCTTGACCCTGCTGCTACAACACTGAGTAAAAGGACGCAATTCCTACTAAGGAATGTGTTGTAAGAGATGGAGACTGCTTTGGCCAAGTGCCAAAATGTAAAATATGCCTAGAGATCTTCCTTATAGATCTTTCAAAGAAAGGGAAGCTCCCTCCTCTGAAAGATAAGCTCAGAAGGTGTTGTTGTGAACCTTCCACTGCAACACAACGTTATGCTCTACATAAATAATGTTGTGGCTGAAAGAGGATGCATGGCCTCAAGCCTGAGTGTGGAAAACTGAAGTACAATACTCCTCTAAGAGGCCTCTCAAGGTAGGAGAAGGAATTCCTAAGCAGGAAGTCCTTGTGCTAAACAACATTGCAACTCTGCTAAACAACAAGAGAATGAAAAATAGTCATGCAGACCATACATCAATAATCATCCAGCTAACCTCCAAATGGCTTCCATCCCCTTCCTTATAAGCTATATGAGCCTACTCACCTTGGGTCCAACCCATTAGGGTTTCCTCATGCACATGATCCATCTCCCTCCAAAACTGCGTTGTATCTCCACTAAGGCGACTCTCCCTTAACAATGTTGTTTTCTTTGGTCAAGGTTGACCCCTTCAACTTTCTTTATCCTTGTTCACACACAAGTGCCTTAAATCCAGCTTCCATATGTCTGTCTAATCTGATCCTTGTTCACATTGAGCTATTTCATAAGTGATCCACTCCTCTTCATGCATGTTGTTGACTTGGTCAAACTTGACTTTGTCTACATGCAAAGGTCCCTTTTCACACATGAGGGTGTGAAATCTAGCTACCAAAGTGGTCCTCTTCCATACCAAGAGGTTTTTTATGCTAATTAAGTTAAGTATGGGTCTCCTCTCCCATTTATTCATCTACTAGGTGCAAAAACCAAAAATTAATATTCCAATTAGCATACATGCTAATTTAGGAATATTACGTTGTCCATGATCATGACAGTGAAAGAATTTCACCTTTGACATGTCACACTTCTTTCCTTATTTTTCGGTCTCATATTTGGAATGGGACTTATTCCCCTTTCCCTTCTTTTCCTTACCAACCAACGCATAATTTTCCTCATCATCAGTCTTGGATGAGGATCCATCCTTGGTATTCTATTGAAACTCTTCTTGTACCAAATATGACCATAGTCGCTCCCAGTTTGGTAACTTTTCACTCCCATTCATAGAGTCATGGTAACTATGCCAGCTCTTGGGAAGGCCTACAAGTGTTAGGCTCACCAATTCATCATCATCTATAGTAATCCCAACACTTCCAAGCTCATCTCGACATTAAGTGAACTTGGTCAAGTATTTCTGGATTGTGTCTCCCTTCTCCATTTTATTTTTCTGAGCTTGTCCTTGAGTGCCAATTTTTTGTGGTCACTGCTGCTTTGAAATATATCTATCAAGGCCTTCCACATAGCATATGGATTTTCCTTTCCATGGAGACTCGAGACAATATGATCTCGAACTCCCTTTAACAAGGTCCTCCTCACCTTTGCTACCTTCTTTTGACATGCATCAAGATGTTGGGCATCTGCTGTTGCGGGCTTGGGAATATAATTATCTATAAAATTTTTCTACCTATTGTCCTCCAGCACTGCATCCATCTTGTACTTCAATGAAATATAATTTGAACTTCCCTCGAGTGCATATTCGAGTCTCAAGCCATTGAAACATCTTGATCCGCTTCTAGCTCTAAAAAAAGTATCTGCAAAGTTGAATATTTTTCAACACAAACTCAATTTCTTCTCCACTATTGTGATTCCTAGTGTTCTCATACCATGTAGAAAATATCGAACACATCTATAGTACCATGTAGAAATTATATCAATGGATTCAATCCGATCATGCAATTTACTAAAACAAGATATTGATTCCTTCTAAAATATTTTTGGAATATAAATCATGATCAGTCAATCACATGCAAGTAAGAGAAAGAAGTCAATCAATCACACAACAAAATATTTTCTTGGGGAAAGCAACTTCTCAAAACCTTTCGATATTTATTGTATAATTAACCAAGGAATCATGAAACAATACAATGCATGCTTTCTCACCACAACGTCATACACTACTAATTGTATTACTGATCTAGGAAAAATTGGACCAACACATAACCAATTTCATGACCACCTTCAGTCTGCTTTGCTCACGCAATCCCTAGGAAAAATAATTGCTATAAAATAGGAATTCCAACCTTCTTTACTGCACAATCAATCACGGGCTTCCTGTGGATTTATAACTGCACCTGGGCAGTTCGCTAATAATACAACTTGTTGGAATAAGGTTCCCTAACCGCAATTTTGTCCAGTTTTGTAATATTTTGTAATATCTAGTCTAAGCACAAGGGGTTTGGGGTGGGTCAAACCCCCGACGAATTGTAATGGGTTAAAGGGTAGACCAAGAGTACGAAAACCACAGTTTTCAGACCATAGGATATCACAGGATAGCATGCTATAAAAATATGCATAAATTGAGTCTAGAGGTAGGCTAATTGTTGGATCGAACTTGGATACAAAATTGTGGATCTTTTGGGTCAATTTTCTTAGTAAGGGCTCCTGTTGGTTGTGTGTGCAGAGACCCTGAGTCCTGATGTGTGTGGACCCCGCTCGCTGTGTGCGAGGGCTAGTAAATAGAGTCCATAATTTGGATCTGGATATTAATGAATGAGAAGATTGTTTGTGATAAGTTGAGTACTTCTGTGTTATGGTTATTGGCTATGTTCTGTGTTAATCCTAAATCTATACTTGGTTGTTGAATACCGATGATTTATTGACCCGCACGTGGATGAGATAGTGTAAAAGGGGATGAAAGCATAGATCTGTTTAGATTTAATTTATTTTCTTCTGTTAGCCTGCTATTTGATGATTTATAAGCTTTTCTGAAGATATTCTACAGATATACTATTAAGGGTTTCTATGTTAGGGCTTCTCCAGCGTAGGTCTGTTAGGCCTGAAAGGACCCACTTCAATTAACTTTCTCTCTCTCAAGGTGAGAAAACCTGGTTCCATCACCCTCCCATACTACTTTGGGTGATACCTTGACCTGCGCAAGCGGGCCATTGCCGGAAGGGCCAATAGTATCAGGGTTTGTTGGAAAACCTTAAAACTGAACCTCAATCAAGACCCTTAAAGCCAAAAAATGGTTTCGTTTTCGGGACTAGGAGAATTTTGAGAGAGGGATTGGATAATTCCACAAGGTCATTGGCAGCCATTAAAACCTGAGTTAGAAGATTGGTTCAAAAAGCAGATTCAGGAATTTTCCCTAAAAGAGAATAGGAGCAAAAAGTTGTCTATGGAGAATTGGAAAAATAGGTATATTTTTATAGAAGTACATGAAATATTCTTTGCATCCTTCACATATGAGTTACACGAGTGGTTGTGTTGGAACAGGGTCCCTTAACAGCTGCGAATCTTGTATACTTTTGTATTTTTTAGTATAGCACAGGAGTTTTGGGGTGGGTCAAAGCCCCTAACGCATTGTAAATAGGTCACGTGTAGACCAAGAGTCCGCAAACTACGGTTTGCGGACCATTGGATGTGTAGGCTAAATCGTTATAAATAGATGAACCTTTTTGAGTCATAGGGAGGAATGAATAGAGATTGATGTGAAGTACGAATTGTTAGATCTATGGTAGGGTTTTTTGGGTTAGGACTCCTATTGGATGTGTGCACGGAGATCCTTTGTCCTGTTGTGTGTGGACCCTGCTAGCTCTATGGGCAGGTGGTAATTGGGAATGTAAAATGATTTTGGGTAATGATATATGTGTGTAAAAGTATTGTGGATATCTAATTTTATCTGAATCGGTTTTTTTATGGTTAATGTGAACTTGAGTTATATGCTTATTTATCTGTTAGTAGCTACGAACTATCTATTTTTATGGTACATGTATCCGTGATCTATTAATTCACTGTGATTCTACTGTTCTATGATTATAGCTGGTAGTACGCAAGCAAATGCGAACCTGTTAATTAGATCTGATAAGCTATATTCTGGTTATTTATTGAGAATCCTGTGAATGGCCTCTTGCTGTATAGATATGATAGTTGCGGACGAGCTTGACTTACCTGCTCTCTCCCACAGTGTGGAAACCTGGTTCCAGCACCCTCCCATACTGCTTCGGGTGAGACTTTGGCCTGCGCAAGTAGGTCACTGCCGAAAGGGCCAGTAGTATATGGGTTTGTTGGAACACCTTAACCTCTGAACCTGGATCAGGACCCCTCGAGCCAACAAATGGTTCCGTTTCTGGGACCGGGAGCATTTTGAGAGAGATCAGGTAACACCAGGACCATATTAGAAACCTAAGAAGAGTCGGCAAATATTTTTAAGTTATAACTCACTTCCACCAGAAGACGATATGGCCTTGCACATGAAGCTACCTACTTTCAAGGGCATGGGCGATGAGGACATGGATCGGTTCTAGTTTATCGCAGGACCGATATGGACTGCATAGAATGTAGCAAGTGATGCGGTGAAATAGGCACAATTATCCCTTTCTTTTGAGGGGAGAGCCTTGGACTGGTACATGGGATACATTGACCAACATGCGAACGCAACTATTGAGGAAATCAAGAATGTATTAAAGCAGCAGTTCAAGAAACCTAAGTCCTACTCTCAGATAGTGAACAACCTAAAGGATTTCAAGAAAGGACCTTCTGAGTCCATATGGGAAGCAGATCAATGATTAAAGAAAGTAATCAGAGAAGGGGCTTCTAGTATGACGATAGGAAACACACAGAGTGGTTCACTGCTATGTTGCTGCCCCACTTGCGAGTACCAATGGGTCATCTAGCCATTATAACGCAGGAGAAGGCCTTGGAGATTTCCATGAAACTAGAAGCTATGCCAAGAGATGATACCTAGCTAGGAGTACAATAGATACAAGGCCAGTTAGAGGCAATGCACATGGAGATCCAGACTCTACGAAAGGAGCGAGGGGTGGAGGCTAGCTCTGAAAGATGGTGCATATGACGCTGGGTGAATGGCCACACCAAATATAATTGTCCACTACATGGAGACTATATGCAGGCCAGAGGACCTAGCCTGCTGCACCCTAGGGAAGCTGTGGGACCAAGTGGGCCGGCGCTATGGTGCGATGACTGCCGCATTACTGGGCTGCACGATACCAACCATTTCCCCTGCCTTGCCTCACATATCCCAGAAGTAAAACAAAAATGGTGTAGGTTTTGTAGATCTTTAGGACATGAAGAAAAAATTTCTGAACTTATGATCTGATTATTGATCGGGGAAAATTATACATGGTACAGTCGGACCCATCATCACCTAGATCCCCCGCAGGTATAGGAGGTTGTCTGGCTAGGGCAGGGGAGGGGGCAAGGAGGAAGCGCAAGCCGGGGTAGAGGCCAAATAATTTTCTATAATTGCGGAGAAGTAGGTCACTTTGCAAGGGACTGCACGAAGCTAACTCGGCAATCCTGAAAATATTGCAGACAACTTGACTATGTGGTTGAAGATTGCTCGATTCGGATAACCAAGATCTAGGAGAAGCAATAGACACCTATGCAGAACGTACAAAGGGTCAAGGTAGAACCTTGAAGTGAAGAACCAAGTATTAATGTTATAACACGTAGCGGCATAGCCACCGGTAGGGCTGCGGATAAAGCTGAGGCAGAACCTCTTATCCGTAAAGCGACTGTTAAACAAGAAGTGTTGGACTTACCAAAGGAAAGGGAAACTTCTGTCGCATCTCACCAATACTTTTCCAATGCTGAGGCACCTACCCTTCCAACACTTGCGCACCTTAGAGGAGATGATAAAGTTAAATCATTCCTACAGGCATGTATGAAGATGCTACACAACCAATGGGCCATAGAGAACCTCTAAGCCTTGATAGATAGTTGCGCAGGAAGGACAACCCCAGCTATGGAAATTAAGGATTTTCACAAACTGTATAAGCACAAGAGACGTACTGGTTGGGAGATGCGGTTGACCGCGTAGATTGGCGATTACGAGAGGAATCAAGTTATTCTAGACTTGGGATTCGAAGTGAACATACTACCTAAACAGACTTGGCAGCAAATGGGAGAACCTAAACTGGAATGGTCCACTATCTAGTTGCGCATGGATACTCAATAGAAGATCATACCATTGGGAAGATTATTAAATATTGTAGTAGATACCGCCGGAGTTAAGGTGCGGGCTGACTTTGAAGTCATTCAGATCAAAGAGGATGTGGACCCCTACTCGACACTCCTAGGATTAGATTGGGCCATTGATATGGGTGGTATTATCAACTTAAGGAAACACAGCATGGTGTTTGAAGTTGAAGGGACACGGGTAATCGTACCACTAGGCCCCGCAGAAGGAGAAAGATATACCGAGCCAACGCGAGAGGAAGAAGAGATAGACCATATCTATAAGCTAACTACAAGGGATGAAGAAAGGATAGCGAATGCTTTTCCGACTCCGACAAAGAAATAGACAATTGGAAAAACCAATTGCATGATGTCTTCGCACTACGATGTTTGCAAATTGCCATGGACTTCCGCTGTATATTCGCTGAGGTAAGAGAACTACCCTATTTTGATGGCTCTGGTAGTATAAAGCAATTTTTGTGTACATTCGAAGCTGAGGTTCCGAGAGAACGAAGGCTATGGGCCTTTAATATGGCTATGCGCGCAGTGCCTGCAAGGTGGTGGGAGGCACATAAGGAGGTGTTTTAGGATTGGGAGGAGCGTCGGGACATGATGATCTTGCGATTTGAGGTCCCAACTGAGGTACGTGTAAGGAAGTTCCTTGGCCCAGGGGACCCACGTGAACACTTGTCTGCTTGGATGGAAAAATGGCATGACTGAACTTCAAAGGAATGGGTTCACTTGTTTATTCATGCATTGGGACCAATACCTACTGCATGCTACTTAGATGTAGAGCTACATCAATGCACCCATCACTGGGAAACATTGAAGGACGAATTCATTGGTACCTTTGGACTAATAGGGGGCTCAGAGGTGATTGAAAAAGCTCTAAAGGATATAAATGAATTTGTGTTTGGTGAATCCATCTCCTCCGCAGAATTTGGGGTGCCGACGTGGGAAATGCAGATGCAAGATATTATCAATTATCGCAATATAGTTGTAGAAGAATGTGATGAGAATCCACACAATGTATCTATCCCAAAATTAGAGGGGGAATGCACATTTGTGGGGCCTCCACTACAAACTTTGGATGTAACAAAACCCCTAGAATTCAACATTGGCATAGCGGAACAACCTAAGTTAGCTAATATTGACGACTATTGGGATGATGAAACTGTCAGCAAGGTGGCTGAATTTCTCACAGAATACCAAGACTTATTCTCAACCAAATTTTTGGAGCTCAAAGGGATCACAGGGGACCTAGGGGTGATGCAAATCACGTTAAAACTAGATGCGCAATCGATAAAGTAGCGACCTTACCAATTGAATCCTAAGTATAAACAAAAGGTTAAGGAGGAACTGGATAAAATTATCACCGTAGGTATTATCGAGCCTATGGAGCAGTCGGATTGAGCAAGTCCGATGGTAGCTCAGGAAAAAAAAACAAAAGGAGAAATCTGGATCTGTGTGGACTTACACAAGTTAAATGACGCCTACATACACAACCCCTTTCCGACACCATTTTCCGATGAAATATTGGATAGTGTAGGAGGCCATGAAGCATATTTGTTCACTGATGGGCTCTTTGGATATCATCAGATCTGAATCGCACCAGAAGATCACAACAAGAGTACATTTTCCAAGGAATGGGGATCTTTCCATTATACAATCATGCCGTTTGGACTTAAGAATGCCCCTGCTATCTTCTCTTGGGTCGTTGTTGCAGTATTCAAGGAATTCATCCACAAATTTCTCCAAGTGTATTTCAATGACTGGACTATCTTTGGCTTAGTAAAGATGCACATTTAAAACCTATGCATGATGTTGGATGCCTGCTGAAAACACTGAATTTACCTGAATATTAAAAAGTGTATCTTCTGCATACCTTTCGGGATCTTGCTTGGACATATAGTTTGCCAACAAGGGCTGATGGTGGACCCTAGGAAGGTTGCAGTTATCATCAACCTAGCTGTACCTATAACTGAGAAACAGCTGCATTTTATCCTTGGACACATGCGCTACTATAGAAAATTCATTCAGGGATACACACTGATCACAAAACCCTTGGAGAAGCTTCTTAAGAAGGATGTGTCATTGTTTTGGGATGACGAATGCCAGAAGAGATTTGAACTACTCAAAGAAAAGATGGTCTCTGCACCTATCTTTATCTTCCCTGATTGGGCGAAGGAATTCCATGTTCATGTGGATGCTTCAGGGATTTCTCTGGGATCGGTCCTTACGCAGCCTAGCGCCGAAGATATTGATCACCCAATCGCATTTGCTAGTAGAAAACTCTCGAGTGTGGAGCGAAATTATGCCACTACAGAGCAGGAAGGTTTGGCCATGGTCTATGCACTACAAAAGTATCAACACTATCAGTTAGGAGGGCACTTTAAAATGTTTACAGATCACTCAGATTTTAAGTACCTAATGAATAAGCCTGTGTTGGGGGGTGGGGGGATCTGCAGATGGCTGCTGCTGTTTCAAGAATACGATTTTGAAATCATAGTCAAGCCAGGGAAGTTGAATGCTGGGCCAGATCACTTATCCTGAATTGAGACAGGTGAAGAACCTAATAGCTTGGAGGAAGGGTTGCCTGACGCGCAACTGTTCACCATTAAAGTCGTTGATGCACACTTCGTTGATATAATGCAGTTCCTGACTACAGGCATGGAACCTGCAGAATATTCAGTACAACAAAAGAAGGAATTGGTTACCCAGGCGGCATATTTTACCGTCATCGCAGGTCAATTATATAAACTAGGCGCTAATGAAGTGCTGTGTAGGTACGTTCTGGAGCATGAACGACACACTATCTTGGTAGAAACTCATGACGGAATCGTAGGAGGTCACTACGCAGGCAAGGAAACAACGCACAAGATCTTACAAGCTGGACTATGGTGGCCTAACCTCCATAGTGACTCTCATGACTATTGTAAAGCCTGTGATACATGAAAATAGACAGGGAAGTCGTCACAGAGAGACGAGATGCCATTACAACCACAAGTGGCCTTACAAGCCTTTGAAAAATGGGCCGTTGATTTTGTGGGACCCATCAACCCACCGGGGAAGAAGACAGGTGTGTGCTACATAATTACCGCCACTGATTATATAACTAGGTGGGCCAAAGCATAAGTGGTAAGAGATTGTACTGCATATACCACTGGACACTTCATCTTTGAGCAGATTCTGACTCGATTTGGATGTCCAAAGATCCTTATGAGCGATGGAGGTACGCACTTTGTTAATGAAACAATACAAGCATTCACTAAAGAGTTAGAGATCCATCATGCAAAAAGCACCTTGTATCATCCACAGGCTAAAGGATCAGTCAAAGCTTTTAACAAGATTTTGGAGTAAGCACTGACTAAGGTCTGCAACGTTGATCGTAGAGATTGGGACGTACGCATCACATAGGTCCTCTGGGCCTATCGGATGACCTGCAAAAAACTAATAGGGAAAATCCCATTCAGGCTGGTCTATGGCAAGGAGGCCATTATGCCAATGGAGTATATTGTTCCCAGTCTACGTATCACAGCATTTACAAACATGGCAGAACCTAACATCATGGAGGAGCATTTAGAACAACTTATGGCTTTGGAGGAAGATCGTTTTATTGCTAATTTCCATCAGCAGGTTCAGAAGACTCGCGATAAGGCCTGGCATGATCGACACATTCTCCAGAAGACATTCGCAGAGGGTGACCTGGTCCTCCTATATGATAGTAAGTTTGCAAAACATCCAGTGAAGTTCCGACAGCACTGGCTTGGTCCCTATATAGTTAAGGAAATAACGAATGGCGGAGTTGTAAGGCTAGCCACCCTGTGCGGTGATATGCTCCCAGGCTATATCAATGGTAGCTGACTCAAACAATATCAGATCAAATGAATATATGGCTAGAGTAGCTGTATAAGGCAGAATTTGTCTGCCACAACACATGAGTATGATCAGGGTATGTGTGGGAGGTGGCCACAACTTAGGAGGCCCGAAGCAGCATGGAGGGGGCATAGGTGTCTATTCAAAGCGCAGCAGGTGCGCTGGGAGCCCCGGGGTGTGTTGGGCACACAAGAGGTGTGAGAAATAACTGTTGGAATGGTAGAATTGAGTAGACAGCTAAAGTTACAGTTGACAGGATTAGGTGGCCGCCGTTTAATGAAGTGATCTCTTGAAATTTTGTACTGTTTATCTAATGACAAGTGTCCATTACAATTCACCCGACCATTAGTAACTCTCTAGGGTTATAAAAGGGGAAGGATTGGTCGGATGAGGGTTCTGTATCTTTTGTCTTGCCTGTGCTCCATGGGATTATGCTTTAGGATCATTTGTGCCTACTATACATCTGTCATGTCTGAACCATCCACCCCCTCTGAGAGCATCCACCTGGGGTTGGGATTCATTTTCCACCCTAGAATGCCGACCACCAACCTGGCGATAGCCTTGACAGAGCCAGCAGTTGAGGAGGTAGTACAGAGTGCATCAAGATCTGTAGCAGTTATTTTCACTCCACCTCTAGCAGCAAATAAAGGAAAACAGAAAGTGCAAGGGTCACAAAAGCCTACGAAAGGGGCTAGGGTAAAATCTCGTACTTCTCCCCGCAATATGAAACCACTGTGGAAGATGGACTCGACCGACTTACCTAAACTAGCAGGCTGCCCTTTATCTGATTAGGAAAAGAACTAGGTCGCCCAACTAGTCAAGTGGTTTCCCCCATTTGTGCAACCTTGTAGACCCTCGACCTGCACATCGAAGAACCTTGATGGCCTGGTAACCTACCTACAAATGTCATTGACCTCAGGCGAGGTCCCCTTGGCGAACCCTTCAGCAAGCTTCATGAGGGAAAGTTCGATGATCATGACTTAGCTAATTATGAGGCCTTTCCCCAACTGGCCCCTAAGTTTTACTTGGAACAGATACTAGAATATGATGGGGTAAAAGTCATCCCTATGCATTGGGTAAACTGGGTGCCTGGTGCTGGTTTGTTGAACCTACTCCAGATGCCACATTTTGGCCACTAAAACATTATAGGTTGCGTGGTCCATCAACTGCTTGCTTTAGTCCATGATGGTATCTTGTGGATTCGGGACCACATCCCTATTGAAGCTACGCTAATTCACTGAATTACTAGCCTCCCCATGGAAGGACCTGACCTAATGCTGAGGGTAGGTAAGAAGTATGAGCAGAAAATTTCTGACGACGTGCGTGAGAATTACCATGTACTACGAAATACTTGAGGATTCATGATCAATACCATCAGTGACCCAGGTATGCATATGGGTATATTTTTGCTCGCATGTAAGCTAATTCGCAAATGCTAGGCTACCACCATACCCGAATATGTTATTGAGTTGGCAGGATAATGCGAAAAAGGAGTATTCTTCAATTAGGCCCAACACTTATGTAACGAACTTTTGGCAAACAACCGCAAGGCCCAGGATCAGGGGCTCCCATTTTGTTACTCCTAGCTGGTGCTGCTTATTGTGTTGGTCGCATGGGAAGCACCAGAGGAAGCAGTCCTCCCCGAGATCACCTCAGATATGTGCGAAGGAGAACGCTATGCCAGCTTATGGGATTCCAAGGACACATAACGTATTGAGGACAATCAAGTATTTTGGGTTCTGTTTCAGTGCCACTTGGAAACCGCCATCAGCTGCCACCCATGCCTGTCTCCAATAGTGTATGACAAATACTAAATCATCGCGGCATTTTAGGTCACCCTGCACCATGTCCAAATCAGAGTGCACGTTGGTAAAGTCTGGGTCTCGCTCCCATATATGGCTGCGGACGAGGATATTAATCACATAATCGCTACCTGGTCCCCGTAGTCGCAGATTGGGTTCAAAACCAATATAGTAGGAACTTCAAGAGAAAAGGTTCCCCCGACCACCACAGCCAAAGAAGGGAACGTAGGGTCCCCAAAGGGTTTGCAGCGAGATAGAAATATGAAGAAGCGTGTGACAGTACCCTCATAGAAGGGATCGCAGCCACACGTTAGTACAATGGACCAGGAGCAGGGGGATGCTGACTCTCTTGGAGGAACAAAACAAACAGGTGTAGCCTATAAGGGGCCACTCAAGAAGTAGCGCTCACAGAGAACATGACGTGATGAAACAGTTACACTCATGGAAGGCGACCTGGAACAAATTGCCGATGGAGTGACCTTGGCCACAGAGGACAAGTGGCTGACTTTGGAAAAGCAGTAGCAAGTTGCGGTTGCCACGCTTTAGGCCAAGTTTCGAGACTTTCAAATGAAGACAGACACACTACAAACCAATTTGATCTAGGTCCACTCGACCCCCACCACAAGCAGCATGTCCCTTGTTGCGGAAGCAAGCTGCCTCTGCCGACTGCCCGGTGCAACCCTTACAGTCAGTCCACCTGACATCAGAACACGAGTACAGGCCTGCTCAAAGGTCTAGCTAGATTTGGCAAGATTTCCCCATGATTCGCTGCAGGATTTACATAGCTCACTGTTTTAAGAAATACACCACAGGAATGATCAAGCCCACTAGTGGCTCCGCGTAGCAGAATAGAACAGTAGCAAATAGACAGCTGAGGTAACCAGGGTACAGGCTGCGCACACAAAGCTGGAGCATTTAATTGGCTGAATCTGCACCAATGTTACGAATGGAATACCTGCCACAGCTACCCCCCAGGCCAAGATCGAAGGGTTGGTCGCAGCCTTGAGAGCCTCCAAGACAGAGGTTCAAGTCGTCAAAGCTCAGATGGAAGAGAAAATCACAGAATTACAGGCCAAGCTGTAGTCAGAAACACCTTCGGAGGTCAAGGCCCAGCAGGTTGCGCTAGTTACAGCTGCCATGTACATAATCATAGGCCAAATTGCTCAGGGCACCCTACTATTAGATACAGCGATGCATCTATGGACCTAGGTACAACGTGATCCTCCCCTGTAAGAACTTAGTCAAACGCTGCGCTAGAAGGAAGAGGAGTTTGATCAAATGGAGGCTACCTTGACTACACTGGTCTCAGCCCAACGCTTGACTCAACTACGCTCCATCTAGGCCCTCAAAGACGACATAGAGGCCCTTCGACAGTGGAAGCAGACGATGAGCGATCACCTCAAACCATGGGTGAACGCGACCCTCAAGCTATTCGACGATGTGGATGTTGCAGTAACGCAGTTGAACCAGACATTGGAGAGTGTCGCAGCCACTACAGAAGGCCCAACCTCATAGAAGTTGGTAGAGACAGCTCAGACTACCGCTGCGCAAAGCGAAGGGGTGCTTTCTCCACTAATCGAGGCTGTCACGCAGCTTCAGGTGAAGATGGAGGACCCACGACCACCGTGACTCGGGACGAGTCATAAGATTGTGTTGGGGGACTGTTGGAGAAGGGTCTCCCAAAGGCTATGAATTTTGTCCATTTTTGTATAATTTTGTATTGTTTAGTCTAATGCAGGGGTTTTGGGGTGGGTCAAAGCCCCTAACACATTGTACATGGGTCAAGGGTAGACCAAGAGTCTGCAAACCACATTTTGTGGACCATTGGATTCGTAGGCTAAATTTTTATAAATAGATGAACCTTTTTGAGTCATAGGCAGGAATGAATAGAGATTGACGCGAAGTACGAATTGTTAGATCTGTGGTAGGGTTTTTTGGGTTAGGATTCCTGCTAGCTTTGTGCACGGAGATCCTCTGTCCTATTGTGTGCAGACCCTGCCGGCTGTGTGCGTAGGTGGTAATTTGGGAATGTAAGAGGATTTTGGATAATGATATATATGTGTGGAGGTATTGTGAATATCTGATGTTATCTGAATCTGTTTTTTTTATGGTTAATGCAAAATTGAGTTATATGATTATGTATGTGTTAGAAGCTATGAAATATCTGCGTTGATGGTACATGTATCTGTGAACTGTTAAATCGTTGCGATTATGTTGTTATGTGATTATAGCTAATAATACACACGCGGATGCGAACCTATTAATTAGATCTGATAAACTGTCTTCTGGATATTTATTGAGACTCCTGCGAACAACCTCTTGCTGTATAGATCTGATAGTGCATACCGAATTGACTTACCCGCTCTCTCCCAGGGTGTGGAAACCTGGTTCCAACACCCTCCCATATTTCTTCGGGTGAGACTTTGGCTTGCGCAAGCAGGTCACTGTCGAAAGGGCCAGTATTATAGGGGTTTGTTGGCAAACCTTAACCTCCGAACCTGGCTCAGGACCCCTCGAGCCAACACTCTCCAATATGGGTGTTCAACACTATCCTCTAATGGGTCATGTGCATCCATTATTTGGTGCTTTATTTTCTTTTGATTTGATTGTTGCAATATCCTTTCCTCACACATATCTTATCGTTTTCATATCACTTTTACCTTTCAATTTTTTGAATATTGGTTAGTTGTTTATATTTCTTCAAATACCATTTAATTTTTCTATGGGATTCTTTGTCGAGTGCATACTCCTATATTCTTCCAACCGATAATCTCCTCTCATTTCGGCTCCTTGACTCTGGTCAACTTGTTTTCTTCGTAGATGTATCTCACAAACATCTACTCCCCCATCATTGGCCCCAACTTACTCTTTTTTGGCAGCTAAATTTGTGACAAACTTTTTCGTTTTCTCAAAAAGTTTTCTCAAAAAATAATTCCATGCTTCTTTGGTGTCTTTGCAATGAGCGTCTAGAAAATTTACCTAAGTCAGCTTAGCACTTATTGAAATTGGAAGTTGGTGAACCTTTTAATTAAGGGGACCTATATTCAATGATATTCCTAACTCTTTGTTGAGGAGAAATTTATTAAGAAAGGTATATATGGTGTAGAAAAATCCTTCGTGAAAATCGTCATAAAATATCTCCTTGAACTTGTCGATGGAGTTGTGTTCTTCAACCACTCGCTCCTCACAAAAATCATCAAGTGTCTTTTCAACCCACTCATGCAATTTTATCCCTCCCTTGTTTGTCAATTTTCACATCAACTACCCATCACTACTAGTTTGGCACATTAGATGGTTGGTGGATGTACTTCTTTAATTTTGGGGTGACTCAATAAATTTCTTATGGACTTCTATAAAGAAATGCAATCTAGATTTTTCCAATGATAGTCAGTTCCTTCGAGTGCAATTATTCAGGTACTTGTTGATTTTTCTCTCCAACCACTCTTTTATCTCTTCCAAACTCAACATTTATATATTTATAGTAGATGAATTCATCTTGAGGAACTATTCACAATAGGACCAATGTTGTAATCTAGTGAATTGTATGCATTAATTACTAGAAGTTTTGTACACCAAGCAATATTATACAACAATATGCATCACATATAAAGAAAAATATAGATAAAAAAAGTAGTGGAGATCTAGAAAAATCACCCTTATATTATATAGAATCACAATGATCAACTAACTCTCATAATGTCGAGTATATGCACATTTACTGGATTTAGAAAAATACAAAAATTACACCATCTAACCAACTCAGTCAAACGACTTGATAGGGAGTTGATCGAATTACATTGTATACTAAGACTCAGTCGGATATATCGGCTTGATGGGACTAGTAAATTAAGTTGACTAGCCCCTTCAACAGGTCTGTATGGACTATAGAGGGATCATCGAAATTTTTTATGCTTGTGGGACTTGGTACTTTTACATAGTGGTGGGATAATTTTGGATCAAATAAAAAATAGGGATACCAAGTTATGGTTTGGCACCTGAACCTGAAAATTGATCCCCTTATCAATGTAAAATGTACGAAGACATGTTCAGTGTTGTTAATTTGTCACATGACAAGCATCCATTGACTCATAAACTATCACATGGCACATAATAGTGACCACCTCATAAAATATATGAACAATTATGTGAAGGGACAAGAATCCCTCATTCACATGCTCTTTGCATTGAACTTGCATCCTTGTTACCTACTGTTCCTTACATTCCCAACATGTTGTGTGATAATTTTCTTGTTGTTTAACAAACCCAAGGGGTATTTCATTCCTCTTTTCTATGCAACAATCTTCATTGTTTTTTGTTTGTTTTTTGGACTATTTATTTTCACTAGGGAACCAGCATAGATCCATCTTAAATACAATTCTAACATGAGCCGAGAGGGATCCAATTTTTTCACGTCTAATTTTTTTTATGAGGCGACATAATTTAAATGTTTTGTATAGTTGTTGTTTTTTTTAGATTTATTAAATTTTTTTATTTTGGCCCACATGAGAAAAATTTCAACTTTGATGACAGAAAAACACCCTTACACATCATACTGGGCTACAGAATGAGCCTCTCGGCTAAATTACTAGGGGAACCATCTATTTGGTGAATTATCAGCCCAGGAAAACAAAAGACTTGAGGCTAATGCCAATATGAAAAGCATTTGGCTAAAATAGTACATGGCTCTAGCGATTTGACAACACTCGAACTTGAGTTTTGGAACGTGCTTTTAGCTTTCCATTTTAGGATAGATGAGACCACATTGTGCTTAGGATTCCAAGAGCGAGGTGTTTTTTTCTTTTCTTTTCGGGAAGGTGAAGTACATTCCACTTGCATAATATATTGGTTACATAAGGCATATAGTGGACCCAAAGTATTACAAAAAATACACAGAGTCCTTAGAAGCTATGAGGAGCACATTCATTGTAATAGGTCTTCATTGTAGATACATGACCTACAATAGAGGTCTAAACATTGTCATGTTTACAAAAAAATCCCTCCTCATATCAAAAAGAGCACCAAATTACATACAGTAATTCGTATGGGATTACTTGACAAGTGATCATAACATCTACTAGTCTTAAGCATGCACATTGTATATATTGCACATAGTATAGCAAGTAGATAATAAGCATATATTTAATCAAATCACATCACTACATTATGTTGGTTCAAAAACGGGTTCTACAATTAGTGAGGTTAATGATCTTTAGGTCTTAACCCTGTACAGAAATTATCTGCAAACATATCTTAAAAATAAAAAATAAACAATAAAGAGAGAATAAAACATAAAACAAATATATTCAGAGATTTTATCCTAGATCCCAAATCGGGATAGCCAGCTTGATTTTTAATTATATTCCTTTTAGTGTTACAACACATATATATACAGGCCGAAGCATTCATAAACCCCAATCCATTAACCCTGCATCAGAACATAGTCGTAGTTCCCTTTATCAGATCTACAAAATACCAGGGGCCGAAAACCATCATGCCCCAAAACCATGTGCAAAACCATGCACAAAACCATGGGTGGGTCCGCCCACCGAAAAATAGGGTCCAAAAAAAATTTCGATCAGTTATTTCTCTTTATTACAAAATAGACCATATGTCCTCAAGTATGCGAACAATCCTATTTCTCCACTTCAACAAGTACCTTGGTACTCCAACATTTTCCTCAACTTGACTCTCAACATGATAGTGCTTTTCATTCCAAAACTAATATAAATATAGTGAATGCAAAGCAACATAATACACAAGTTTTGTGGGTGAAAACTATGCATTGATTAAACACATGAATGTTAGTAACATAGTTACCGATCAAATAGGAAAATTACCTGGTACCTATTTTTTTTGAGGTAGCAAAAAAAACACCTAATTTTGAAGAGTGGTGATGCAGAATCACCTGTTTTCTTTTAGAGCATATTTTTGGCACTTTAATGTTTTTTTTTTAATGTCATGATTTTCATGTCGTTTTTGAAAAGTGGTGGTGCATAATCACCAATTTTTTTTAGGGGGTTGATTTTGACACTATACATTTTCTAATGTCTTCTTATTCCCTTAGATGTTTATTTTTAAGTGGATTTATGTACTTGCTTTTTTGAAATTTTTTGTTAATTTTAATTTTAATTTTTTTTTGTAATGAAATCTTCATTTTTTCACATAGTTAAAACATTAAAAAAAGGGTCAATATTTTAAAGTTAGGATTTTCTACATGTTTATGTATTGTTAATTAATATTTCAATGCACATCAAATAATTGTCGCTAAAAACCCAAAATTTTTAACCATATGATAAAAAATACACATTTTCAATAAAAATACAACGAAAGAAATAAACATTTTGAAAATTTTTGTTAAAAAAAATGTTAACTAAACTATTTTTTTGGGAAAATATTAACCACAAAACTTAAGAAAATAACATTTTTTATGAATTTTGTGTCAAAAATTAATAGTAATCAGAGGTTTTTTTTGAAAAAAGTAAGGATTGTTCTCATCAATATCAAAGTTTGAACATTACAAGTAAAACTGATTAATAGCTCTCAAAATTGAGCTTTATTTGCAAACATAACTTAAAACTAATTAATAATATCAACTAATCCATGTTCAACATCTTCTAGAACATCATTAATGTCTTCTTCTGTAACATTTTCTGCTTCATTTTGGTCATTGTCATCTTCTAATGGATCTTTCATGTCTGCAAATCTTCCAAAGTGTCATTTTCCAATCATTCCATATAACGGTGGTTGAGGTTACTTTGCCTTTTTTGCCACGCATGATTCATTAAAATCCCCTTTGCTCAAACCAACTTCTTGCATTACATCTTGAAGGAATTAAAGAGAATTAATTATTTGTTGAATAAATTTGCATTGCACTGGGTCTTTCTCAATGACAATGCAATTTCTTCCTTTTTTAGACAACATGTTAGTGTTGTACCTGATCATCAAGCACAAAAGAAATAATTAAGAAAATTAGTATAAACACATAAAAACTAAAAAATAAAACATTTAAATTCAATTTTATATAATAAAACTTACTTGAACCTGAGAATAAATCCAAAACCCAATGTCTTTCATTTGAACATAGATCTATAAAATAGTTAATCAATGCTTGCAGTTTTTTAAAATGTTAACTATATATCCTTTTGCATCTTTATCTTCATATGTTAGTTTTCTTACAATAACAACATGAACCAATACTTGACTATGACTCTTCCCATCTACTCAATTCAGAAGAATAGACTTATAGCTATCCTCTTTTGTCCAAAATTCAACATGGATGAAATCACAATCATTTATAATAGGCTGATCTTCAAAAGAAACAAGATTTGACTTTTGCTTGTAACATAACATGGTAAAATTTCAATTACATTGTACATAAATATTTTTTTTTAACATTAATCGAACATACAATTTCAATGTCTTACCATGTAAGTTACATCCTTGAGTTTGTTTTTCCCTTGAAGCTTTTTAATAACATTGAAAATTGTGCGTCTAAATGAAATGTCACAAATCTACAAAGTGGTGATGTTGTGACTTCTTGAAAACCCGTAACCACTTTACTAAAATCTTGATAAGTATATGGTTTACTATCATATTCAATGTATAGGAAATTGAAACCATGAGGAATATCTGCAATAACTAGGGCATATTCCCTTTTAGGTGTGAGTTTTGTAATGACTTCACAATCACCTGGTATTATTTGATATTGGATACTGTCGAGCCCATTCCAAATGAAATTATTAAGAGTAGGATCGAGTTCAATATTCATAAGGCATTGCTTTCACATATTTTTTTAACTTAATTTTTTCAATAAAGCTTTTGAAAGTATCTGGTACTCCATTTCCATCCTTCTTCGACATCTATAATGACATAAAAAAAAATGTATAAGTAATAAAATAAAAATTGTTTACATATGAATAAAATGAATGTATAAATCAACATACGTTATTGAATGCACTATAAAAATATTTAAGTGTTGTTGTAGAACGTGATTCTGGGTAGTGGTGCACAACATCATCCCAACTGTCTTCATTCAACATTTTAAACATATGTTCTTGTATTTTTCATATAAATCTTCTAACTGAATAAATAAAGTTAAAACTATTAATATAGTGATATTTATAACAAATTCTACCAACAACATTATGTTTTATTTAAAAGAAAATTATAATAAAAAGAAAAGTAGAAATAATACATCAAAATTTTGAAATTTTGTGCACATTTCATCCGTTGATAATTCACCTGATTTGACTAGATACTCATCCTTCACTCCTTGCATTGTTCTCCAAGGTGTGATAGTCATATCTTCTGGAAGTTGCTTCATTTCAGGACTTGACTTACTATTGGTACATATTATGGGTTTACTCTTTTTAATCTTCTGGTTTTTTATGGAAATATTCTCCCACTTCTCAAAAATATCATCAATCAATTCCCATATCTCCCCAGTTCTAAATGCCAACTGAAAAATATTATCCATGCTTCTGGATATATTTGAATGCATTTTTTCATCTTTTGATTTGATTTTGTCATTAATTTGATAACCTGTTTCCATTAAACATTCATTCCAAAAGGTTAGACTAAATTTTTCCTTATCTCCACCACATTTTTCTATGAATTCATTATGAATAAATATAACATTTTGGATGAAATTCATTTTCATTATCTACTCATTATCTGCATTATGATCCCATGCCAATAAATTTGATTCTGTTTATGTTAAACCAGCGTAAATGATGCATTTCACTGTTTGAAAAAGATATTTATTGGGACATTCCTCAATCAATTGTCTTTTAGCCTCTACAGAATGGTTCCCTCCAATTACATAATATTTATAATCAAAACATTGTGTCTTGTGAAATGCTTGTTTGTTGGGAACCTGATGTGGATCAACAAGAACCACATAATCCACCACATGCGCACATGGATTGAACCTGAACAATTTTTTCAGATTATGTACATGTAGGTGATGTGCCTTTCTAATTTGATATTGATATTTTTCTTCATCTGGCCTATAGAATTGGCTGACATTAAGCTCAAATGTTTGGGCGCAACAAATTAATTTATTATTCCTCAACTCAGATCGAATGTCATTTTTTGTTTTTTAATAATGTCATCCTCTAACTCAGCACCTGGTGTTATGATTTCTCTACTTCCTTTAGAGCTTTCAGTTTGTTCTTCACTACTACTTATGACTTTTACAGGTTGACCAAAATTTGATTTCTTCTTCTTACCGGTTAACATATCATTTTTTTGATAAATAAGCTCTTCATCATCAGGTAGAAGAGAGACATCTTTGACTATTTTTCTTTTTGGTGTTTGATTTGTTTTCTCTTTTTGCACAACATTTCTAATCTCCTCCTCACTAATTCTTATCATATTTTTCAGCTTCATCTTCCACATCTTCAAAAGTAATGTGTTTAGGTTTACTAGAATGACCCACCTTAGTGAGTCTTGGTTGATCCTCTCTTTGTACTATTGCAATGTCACGAGCTATTGATATTTGCTTCATTTTCCTTTCTTCTTCTGTGTCTATGTGGAAAGTCTTGATCACAATCATAACATTTGGCTCCATATAATAAATACCCTCAAACATATTTGAAAGAGGCTCAACAAAATCCTATGAAACAAAATAAAATATTACAATGATCAATAATTATAAAAAATTGAATGATCCTTACAATAATGCATAGCACAAATATAAATAAGCATACTTACAATGTTATTTTCAATGTTGCTTATGATTTCTGCACACAACTTTGTAGATGTTTCATCTGTGTCATACTTGACATTTGATAGACAATATCTAACCTTTTCATGTTTATTAGCCATTCTTGCAAGAACATAAATAGTGTTTGTAATCAACACCATACATATATCTCGTACTCTATTGTTATTTCCTTTGCATTCTTCCATTCAGAAAAAAAATCTTTAATGAACTTGATGGGCCACTTGTTTGACTTTTATTACGTTTTTCAATTTTTGTGTGTTCAACAATATTCATAGTGTGTCCATCAATATCCTTATTGTGTCCAACAGTATCCATAGTGCGTCCAATAGTATCCACAATGCATCCAACAATATCCATAGTGCATCCAACTGCAACTTTAGATTTGGCAATTGGTGCCCTTGGTTCAAAAACATTCACAGAAATATTTTTTGATGCCATCTTCCCGATAAAAAGAAATATATATATTAGTTAATGAGAAAACACATATCTTAATTAATCATATATATTTTTTAAAGTTTACCAATATACATTTAAAATTAATCGTAAATTAATGTCTATAAGATCAATTAATTTTTTTTTTTTTAAACTATATGAATTTAAATAATAATAATAATAATAAAACCATATAACTTTTCCAAATATAACTATATATTTTTACAATTATAACAACATATATATATATATATATATATATATAACATTTTTTTTATTATATTTAAAAAAATAATAATTTTAATTTTTTTAATATAAAGTTTTTTCTAAAACAATTAAAAAATAAAATAATTTGAAATATTTTAATTTGTTTATTTGAAATATTTTTTTTTTTTAACAAAATAAAAAAAACAATTTAAATTTAAACAAGTTTTAATACAAGTTTTTTTTGTAATTAAAAAAAAAAAAAATAAACAAATTTTGATTTAAATAAAAACATTAATATTAATTTGTTTTTTAAAAAATTATTATTATTATTATTATTATTTTTTTAAGTTTTAAATTTTATTTTAAATTTTTAATTGTTTAAAAAAAATAAAAAATAATAATAATTTTATGGTGTCGACAGCGGTTGGAGGCCGACCATGCGACATCATTAGCGGCTAATTCGGTTGATCTCAGTGAGCCGCGAGGTCGAGTCTCGGGGAACTCGACCTCGCTAAGCTGGGTCGAAAATAGACCTGCGCCAGTGGGATAGGAGGTCGGCCATGGCGGCGGCCAGGAAAGCCCGACCTACTCGGGCCCAGGTCTGGTGCGTGTTTTTTTAAATAAAAAAAAAAACAATAAAAACAAAAAAAAATTAAAATTATTATTTTTTTAAACAAATTAATCATTTTTATTATTATTATTTTTAAATTAAATTGTTTTTATTTTTTATTTTTTTAAATATTAAAAAAAAACTTAATATTAAAAAGTTTTTAAATTGAAATTGTTTTTTAAATTTAAAACTATATTTATTAAAACTAAATTTGTTTAATAAAAACTAATTAAAAGCGCGCGCACACACACACACACACACGTATATATATATATATATATATATATATATATATATATATATATATATATATATATATATATATATATATATATATATATATCCAAGGAAAAAAAAATATTCATATTTGAATAACTGCAGGCCACTGAGGGTTTTTACATTGCTCCTTGAGTTGTATGGTCGGAACCTCTTAAAAATGTCAATAAAAACATTTACTAATGACAAAATTGACAAAACCACAAAAAAATATGTATATTCAGGGATACATTTATATTCTTCTTTAGGAGCTTCATACTATCATTACTATACCAATATTACTTCCTCTTTAGAAGAGGAGGCATCTATTATCAACAAATGTCACGAATGTAGCATCTGGAGCTTGCTTCTGATAGGAAATCAACCTCTTCATTCAATTCTCCCGTATGTATGTTGGAAAGAAAGTGAGGTAAATTTGGAGAAAAAAATGTTGAATGGCTCAGTAAGATTGCTTGTCAGTGAGGAGCCAAAATCAGGATCGTCGTGGAGAGCCCAATCCACTACTAATTTTGAGTCACCAAAGCACCGCATATCCGTAATACCTCGTGTGCTACAAATAAAAACAACCCAAAGAGCAACCAAATTCAACTCTATTATTAGAACCATGACAGGAGAAAACTTTATTAATAACTTCTTTCCCAGAGGCTAGAAATGGAGGGTTGCTCTGTCACCAGCTGAGAGGAGGAGACCCTTAGGTCGGCTCCATCAAAAAAAAGCCCATGGTATGTCATGACCGATGATTGGAGGCCCTGAATACTTCTCAATTTCTTCACTTTGGAGGACACTTGTGTTCATTGGTCCATCGAATAATTAAAAAGATAAATCAGTTCTTCGGGATAAATTTTCCATTAAAAATTCAGTGTTTCGAGCCCACCATATCCCATAAGTGAAGAAAGAGGAGACAGACAAAGTGCTTACCACCCGGGAAGGCTCCACCATTGATTTGTTCGGGATAGAAAATTATCATCGCTTCCATCCGAGATCGAAAGAAAAAGCGGGATCGGGTGTTCCATACTGAGCTACGCATAAGAGCAAGAAAATAAAAGGTGAGGGCCTGTCTCGAATTTATTCCACACATAGGACAAGGACTGACCTTCCCATCCACGTTTTTTGATTTTCCAATGTATGAGCTTATTTTTAAAGCCAACCATAACACAAGTTTGGCTTTTAATTTTCCGAGATTTCCGTACTAGAGAGTCCACCAATCCTCTTTTTACTACTAAAGAGGATTCCTCCATAAAAAGCCTTATAGCCTTGGTTTGCGAGAGAAAGATGCGAAGTTGAGTTTTTTGTCCAAACCCGCGTGTCAGTCCGCATCTTGGTCAAGATGTATAAAATTATTAACCCGAGAAGGTGTACATAAGAAGTCGATTCGAGTATGAATCCTCCTCCACTGAGCCTTAGGGAGAGCTGCTACATTTCCCGACTTGAAGATCCCCACGTCCCATGGAAAAAGAGGAGCCTGCATCTCATTTATGGTAGAAAATCTGATTTGTGTGTAAAATATTTCGAGGCCTCTCAAAGAGCTTAAAATTATTTCTTGCCCCAACCCATGGATCCAAATATATTCGACTAGATTACCATTTACCAATGTTCCACGCATTCCATTCACGAATCATGAGAAAATATTGTAAGGGCCTTCCGACCAATTGAGCCATTCTTATGAGATTTTGTTTGAGAACGGAACCAAGTCGAAAACAACAATGCACGGGATGTATTTAGCACATAAAATGTGCCCCCACGAAGAACCGGGGATTCAAAGCAAGTCTCCATAATGACTTTGCAACTAAAGATAAACAAAAGATAGTGCAATTTTTTTATTCACAACTCTCCCAAACTCTTTGGAAAGAGCTAGGGTAGCACCATTTTGATAAAGGGATTCCATCATTCTTTTTTAAAGGCAATCCAAAGAAAGGAGAAATTTTTTTTCCTAACTTTGTGAAGAATTCCTTTTGGAATAGTCTGTAATAATTGGCCCAATACACAATAATAATTTGGAGGGAAATGATTTAAGTAAGACCAAACAACCTCCTCTAGAAAAGGCATCTATTGGTCATGCAAGATGCATTTTTCGATCTTTTGATAAAGCCATAGCCGATCCCATGAACACATATGAATTTGTTTTGATGGGAAAAACCCCAAATATTTGAACATAGTTGCCCACTCGAGAGAGGAAAGGGTAAAGAATATTCGATGTATGATAACAAGGGATTTGAAGAGATGTTATGGATTAGACAAGACTTTTCACAATTTATCAACATTCCAAATGGCCTTTTGATAGAGGACAAGAATCTAAAAGGGTATTAGCATTTTCTTTTTGAGGCATCACCAAAAAGGAGAATGCCATCAACAAAAAAGGAAATGTGTCTTAAATTCACATCCCGCAATGTGTATACCTTGAAAGATCGATTCATGAGTTTGTTTTACAAGACGACTTAAAGCTTCAACAATTAAAAGGAACAAAAAAGGGAGACATAGGGCATCCCGACGAAGCCCTCTAGATGGATAAAAAAAAATTAGAGGGAGACCCATTTATAAGGATAACAAAGGATGGTGATTGAATAGCACCCCATGTTCCATTCCACAACTTCCACAACCATCCCAATCTGAATTAATAAGAGTCTAAGAAAAGGTAAAGTTTACCCTATCCTAAGATTTTGATAAATCCAGATTTTAGCGAAAGGATTCCTTTTATTAAGATGAGCAGAGTGAAAAAAAACTTGCTTGAGCCAAAGACACAACATCATGTATTTGACGCTTATATAGAAAATCGAACTATTCACTCAAATATAATACTTGCTTAAGATGGGCTTCAAACACTAAGAAATTATCTTTGAAATCAATTTGTAGATCAGATTGCAACATGAGATTGGATGAAATCTCCAAAATTTGTGGGAGTTTTGATTCTTGGGAATGAGTGCAATAAAAGGTCGAATTTAAAGAGCCCGGGACCTTTCCGGATTTTTGGGATTCATCACTACTTTCAATAAATCATCTTTTAATAGATCAAAAAATCCCAAGTAGAATTCGATGGTTAATTCATCCAGGGCCGGGGCTCTTTGATCTTTTTTTGTAATATCGAAGAATATGTTCGAGGTCCACATCATCTACTTCTTTTTTTAGGACATTATTCATTTCTCTTTTCGAAATCATTCGAGGAAATAGATTAAGAGACTTGTAAAATTTCTTGGATCAGAGCAACCTTCGGGTGTTGTGAAAGCATTCTTAAAATGATGTAGACCAACACTTTCTTTATCCTTGAAATATCTTACTTTTTCACCATTTTAATTAAGAATCTCTCAGATAGTGTTTTGATTTTCTCCTATGAGATGCAAAAATGATGAAAAAAACTTAGTGTTATTGTACTGACTCGACTCCAAATTGCATGACTTTTTTTAAACATCATAGTTGTTCCTCCTTCAAGAGAAGGTCATTTTTCTTAATCACCGGGGATTTTATGGTTTCAAGATGCTTTAGAGAGACAACCATTTTGATTGGAATAATAGAGACTAGCTAAATCAACTTCAGTTTTTTTTAAAATATTCTTGTTGACCACCGGCTCGAAAAATTATGAAACCATATTTTTCGTAACCTTTTTTATGTTGGCCATGTTTGATGCCCATTGTTTCATATATCGAATGAGGTCCGATCGAAGAGAGATGCATCCAAGAATTTCTAATCGTAGACCTATAATCCTCCTCTAAAAAGACACACTTGGTTGAATTTAAAGGGAGAGAGGAGGTTTCGACTTAGGGGCATCAATAGATAGAATTATAGGGAGATGATCGGAATAACCACTGTTTCCACCCATAACGACTCCGAACTACCCATAAATAAGATCATATGAAATAAGAAATCAGCCAATATTTTTGCTACGAGCTTCGTCATTTTTTTCGCTTACTATGCCAAGTAGGGGGAAAGTTTGTGAGGCCATAACATCCACTGACTTATGGGATTCCAAAAGGGGATAGAAAGAAAGGGGCCAATGGGTCAATCAAAAGCAGACGCCCCACCCAAACTTCACGTATAGAAAGGGTAAAATTTAGGTCACCTCCCAAAATCATGGGTCTAGGAAGAGTGATTTCGTGGAGAGCGAGGGATGACCAAAGATCCTTTGTTTCGAGAGTAGGGAAATGTAAATATTAAATAAGGTGAAAGGTAATCTAGACTTACGTCAATGGGAGACGAAGAAATAAAAGCCTAGTGGCAATTTGAGGAGAGGATAGAAATGGATGGGCAACACGATGTCCGCAGCCCACCAGACTCGCCCCATACCATCACTATGATTTTAAAGAACAATATTTTAGTCCAATTGCTGAAGAAAATCCACAACACAAGAACCCTGAAACTTTAGTTTCTAGTAATGGCATCCGGGGAGACGATTTTTACTAATATTTTGAGAGCTAATTTAGAGCGCCCGCCCCCAAAACCCCGCACATTCACTGAAAGAAAAATCATAAGAGACCCTTTTTTCGGGGCCTTTCCCTACTCCAAGAGCCCGTTGAATAGTTTTTTTGTCTACTCGCACTAATATCCATGAGAGGCTTGGGTATGTGCTTTAGGCAGTGTGATTTGCGACCTAAAAATTATTTTAGGTGTCGAGATCAATAGCTAGTCCACCCTTCACGAAAGCAATGTTAGAATGCGAGAGAGGAGCGAGAACGAAGCTTGGAAACATAGGGATGGAGAAGGAAGGAAGGGTGAGAAACACGGGAAGCGACCTATAGAGACTTAATATGAGGGGGAGAAGGAGGAGAAGAAAAGGGAGAGGGAGGACAAGGAGAAATAGGTAACGACATGGAGAGCGCTTAAGGGGGAGGAAGAAATGCCTTCACGATCGACACATAATGGAATATTTTCCGCGAGAATTTAAGGGAGGGGGAACAAACGGGCATACCCAGTTGTTAGCGAGAGATTACGACAGCGAGGTTCTGATGATGAGCATCCTTTATCCCCTAGAGGCTTCAAACCTGGGAGGCGGGTGAGTCGAGACGGTGATTTCTGTGTCCGAGTCAATATTTTTCTACAGGTTTCTTATATCCGGGTCGCGAGAGGTCCGGATGTGGGCACTACATGGAAAGGTGGCCAACTTGTCTACATAAAAAAACATTGGAAAGGAAGTTTCCAATTGTCGAGATTCTCGTGTCCAAGAACTTCCATGCATTTCAAGAATGATGCCTTCAAATAAACCTTTGCGAACATCCAATTCCACTTGGATTTTTGCACATGTATGATCTCGATTTTGTATCCTGTCTTCCTCAAGTGTGATGAATGTGCCCAATTTATTTCCAATGGGCTCGGCTGGGGGACATTTCCGAAGAATTGAGGGAGGCACTGACGGGGATAAACCAAACTCTTTGCGAAAGTGTTGTGGGGAATTTTCGGCGTTGAAATGAACGTCCCATTGCTAAAAGCCATAAGGCATGTCGGACCCCAATTCCCACATGGTCACATCAATTTTAGTTTATCATATGCTAATATTAACCTAAACGAGAGTCACCTGGGTGAGAAAAGTTGATGAAAGGAAGGAGAGTATCCAGCGGGGGTCTCCACTGTTCATTAATCCAAACGAGAAATAGCTTCAGATGACGCCATTCGAACACAAAAACATCCCGACAAGCATGTTCTCCAAAGGGTTGTCTCGGTACCTTTCGAAATGGCAATGTCTTCACCCACAATGAGCTTTTCGATACCGGACTTTGGGTGGACACCTTTCCTGGCTTGTTTATTTTTGTGACCATATGCCTTAGAATCCTCCCCGGAGCGAGAGGTACGGTCACCGTTAGGAGGTACAAAGGCGACATCATGCCGAGGAAGGGAGGAAAGATGAATATCATCGGTTTGTGTGCCTTGGGATGTGTAGTGAACAAAATAATTTTCTGCGCATGAATTTGAATTGTATTGGAAGAACGTGGACGACCTCCGACTATAAATGAGATCCACATCCTCTTTGCTCATGGTGATGTAATGGTACCGAGTTGCCGCGTGAGGAGGAGGTAATGAGCGAAAGATGTCAAAGGAGGAGAAACGGTGGCGTGGGTGAAAAGTAATGAAAAGAATCGGTATCGTGTATCCCCCTGCAGACCTATGAAAGAAACTACCCACCCCCTACGTAGAAAAGAAAATGATGGTCACATGCAAAAGCTGAGTTCGAAGGCCGCGAGGGAGATTTAAAATATCAAATGCGATTATTTTTTTTTAATGTTTTAAAATAAAATAAATGTAACTTCTTTTTTTTAATGTGCATGGTTTTTTTTTGGTTTTTTTGTTTCATGGGGAAGAATTCAAAAAACCCAATTTTATTTTTATTTTATTCTAAATTTTGTCCTAAAAAGCGCTAGCAAATTTGAGTTTTTTTTTCCATTTTCTTCGCTATAAAAAAATATAAAAAAATAGGGTTTTCGAACATAAAAAACCATAAAAAAATAGTTTTGGAACATAAAAAAACCATTAAAAAAAATAGATTCTCCCCAAATTCATCTTTAAATGGACAAAATAATGGGAAAAATAACCTTTCAAATGTGAAAAACTCTCATTCAATGTGTTATGAATGGCGAGTGCAACACCTCCACAAAATTGCTCCAACAATACCCATATGACTTGATGTGATGTGAAAAATAGGAACAATGATTGCTCTTATATAGCGAAGATTGTGCGAGTGCTTTAGCATTTCACGAATGTGGGATTAAAATTAAAATTAATAAAATTAATATGTATTTAATAGTATGAGGTTTATATTAACTTTTTATTCAATGTTGGCAAAAAAATAAAACATAAATTTTAAAAATTAATTTCGATATGTAGTCAATGTTAAATCATTTAAATAAAAAAAATTATTTTAGTTTGGAAGGAATGCATGAAAGGAATATTTTGTGGATATTTTGAATAGAAAGTAGGTGAAATATTTGAAGACAAGCAAACATTAGAAAAAATGTTTTGAAATATATTTTAGACAAATATTTTGGAGGGAAATATTTGAAACAAAAATTTTGGAGGCAAATTTTTTGAGTGAAATTTTTTTGGGGGGAAATTTTAGAGGAAAATTTTCAGATCTTTAAGCTATATATTGTAATTGGGAGAGTGCATTTGTATCATTCAACATATTCTTGTTGAAAGTCATAGGTTCTTTCCGATAGTGAAGTTTTTCTTTCTGCAACATCAACATCTTCATCACGCAACAAATCTATTCGATTGATGAATATAACAAGAGTTCGTTCACCATGAATAGAGAGTCAAATTTTCAACTTGGTCCTAATCCTAAGGATGAGTGAGAACATAATTGATGAAGGGCAACGAAAAAGAAATTTTTATAATCGGGAGTTAGTTATTCCATTTAGTCTTAATCCTAAGGATTATGAGAGCACCAATGATGAAGGGCATGATGAAGGATTTCAGTGAGTCAAAATTTTTCACTTCGTCCTAATCCTAAGGATTATGAGGGCACCAGCGATGAAGGGGTGATGAAGAATTTCCGAGTCAAAATATCCACTTCGTCTTAATCCTAAGGATTATGTGACCACCCAGTCGATGAAGGGGAGAATAAATAATTTCTAGAGTTAAAATATCGACTTCGTCCTAATCCTAAGGATTATGCGAGCACCAGCGATGAATAGGGGAATGAAGAATTTCCCGGAGAGTAAAAATATCCACTTCATTCTAATCCCAAGGATTATGTGAGCACCACGATGAAGGGGAGAATAAATAATTTCCTATTAAAAATATCCACTTCGTCCTAATCCTAAGGATTATGCGAGCACCACCGATGAAGAGGGGAATGAAGAATATCCACTTCATCCTAATCCTAAGATTATCTAAGCAAGACTGATGAAGAGGGGAATGAAGAATTTCTAGAGTCAAAATATCCACTTCGTCCTAATCACTAAGGATTATGCGAGCACCACCGATGAAGGGGGCAATTAATTTCCAGAGTCAAAATTTCCAATTCATCCTCAATGCTAAGGATTATAAGAGCACCAATGATGAAGGGTGATCTGGGAGGATCTTCGTCAGTGAAAATCGACAGTGAGGTCCATTTAGCTCTAGTTTGTTCGATGTCCAAGTTCATTCTTCGGATCATCGGGTCCTCCAATGTTCCGGATGAAAGAGTTACTTTGTCATGGTGAATTCTTTGATTATATGGAAAAGTGTAAGTGATGTCATGGTGTGTGTGGTATTTTTGATGGTGGAAATATGTGGTAATTATGTAAGGACTAAGTCCTAGACCTATGTAAGTGGTGGACCTAAGACCTAAGACCTAAAATCCTAAGTTTAGAGTCCTAAATACCTAGCACATCAAACTATGGTGTAAAACATTACAATGTATCAAAACCTAAGCTATAAGGCTTTCGGGTTTATGTATAAAAACCTTGTAACATAACCCACGATGATAAAGCCACTAGATATAAACTCAGTGTCTGAACCGCTTTACATATGAATGCAACGAGAAATGTTAGCACTTTTACCATCACAGTTAACCACCGAGAGTCATAACCGCAGCGGAACCACGTCGGGGAAATTGAAAGTGAACATATGTTAGCAGAGTGACTATTGATAGAAATGCCTGGAATTAACCACGACCGCCGAGAGGGATAGCCGTCACATGTGATGTCACTCGCACAGTTGAAAAGTCACCGAGATCAGATTGTGAAAGGTGTCGGTAGGGGAGTTAGATCGCGATGATCATGCAATATGTCAGGCTCACTTTTGCGCCGGTTCTTGTCACTCCCCGGTGGCTAAAATTATAACATAAGGTTCTATTTTGGGTTTTTGATTAATTGCATGAGTTGTCAAGGTTATCCACCGTATCCCTATCCCACTAGGTGTCACATTATTACAAGGCGAGACCCAATCACCATTAGTTGCTAAACAACCATGCTAAACTTAACTAAAGGAGTTCGAGACCTGAAATTATATAAACTTAGCCTTTTCACATGATGAGGGACCAGAGTGCTTTTGTATTTAGATTTTGAGCGAGAGAGGCAATGGTTTTTGTTTTCAGTGTTTTTGGTTTTTCGAGGTGGAATTGAGCTCGAGAGACAAGCATTGGAAATATATGAGAGATAGTTTTCTATTTTCGGTGTGAGAGGTGCCCTGAGCACATTTATTCGCGTGTTTTTGTTGTGTAAATACTTCCTCGGATCAATCCTAATAAAACAGAGCGCCCATCTTGACGGACACTGGGAGACGTAGTCCACCAAGGACGAACTTCGTAATCAAATATTGTTGTCTCTTATATCTATCATTTGATTCAATTTAGTTCTTAATATGTTGGTGGTTTAAGTCATAAATGCTTTATATTTCCTTTAGTCTTCCACATTAAGCAATTCGGTTAACGATCAATTCAACGATGGAAATTAATCAATTCTACTTCAACACTTAATTTCAATCACATTCAAATCATATAAATTGGTATCGAGAGAAGGTTGTGCTTTGTAGTATTTTTTCGATGAATGTTAACCATGTTAATATTGCAACATGGAGAAGGAATTCTTGAGGAGTTCGATCTAGAAATTGGGAAAGTGAAAAGTTGCTCATCAATCGATGATGATAGGAGCTGATGCGGGTGAAACTCCCGAAGTGAAGGTCATGGAAGAGAATCAAGTTCAATGAACATGCGGCAAATGTTGGGAGAACTTTAAGAATATAAGAAGGCGAGAGATGCATCATCTTCATCTCGATAAACCTTCTTCTCCTCTATCAACTTCATCATCATCATCATCTCTTCTTCTTCTAGTTCGCATTCAAAGCAGAAAAGAAACCTCAAAAATATCTTTTGAAACTTGATTTTAAAAATTTGAACTACTTGTTTATGATGGAAAAAAGTGAACCTAGAGAAACTAGATGAAAGCTGGATTAAGCAAGCGTTAGAAGTGTATTGTATGATTTAGAACATTTCGATAAAAAAAGACAAAAATCCATTTAGCTACTCTTAGGATGGAAACTTCTTTAATCTGGTGGGAGAGTAAAACACAAATGGATTTAAAGAATAAAGTTAAAGTCATCTCCCTCATGGTCTAAGTTTTTGAAAGCTCTCGAGAAACAATTCTATCCATTGGGATACATACATAAAGTTGTTATTGATTGGCAAAATTTGCGACAAAGCTAAGGGAGAAAATGTTCAGGGAGTTTACTCAAGAGTTCGGGAAGAAAGTGTTGGTGCTTGGTATTCCTTTGGGATACACGTGAAAAATTTATTAAATTACATTGGAATTTTTACATTCATATTTGCATCATACATTATTGATGTTTAATCCTAATGTCTTTGATGAAGTATGTGTTGAAGCCATACATATCGAATCGAAAGTGTGAGCCATTCAAGTCATTAGGGGAATTTTGAGGTCTAAAATGGGCCTCCTATGAAAAATGTACAACCAAAATAAACTTTATAAGAACCAATATGATTCAATATGATGATGTTAGCCATGGGGGATGATTCACCATTTTTGGAATAAAAAAGTACAAAGAATAAAAAATAATTAAATAATAGAACTACTTTTTCAATTCATATTTTCAACTTATCTTCGTAAGTGTTTACTCAAATTTCGAGTAGAAATAGCTCATTGGATGCATAATTTAATTCCTCATCCAAGGAGTACCCATGTCAGCATACTTTTACGATGGACCCTACTTAGACGAAAAATGAGAAATACATGAAAAAAGTGATTGTAATCACGTTTTTTCATGTATTTATCATTTTTTGTGTAGTAGGTCCATCGAAATTATAACATGGGACTCCTTGGATGAGGAATTAAATTATGCATCCAACAAGTGTTTATCGCTTGAAATTTGAGTAAAAAGTACGTGAGATATGTTGAAAATACGAGTTGAAAGAAGTAGTTTTATTATTTTTTTATTATTTTTTTCCCTCTAGAATTTGATGATGTAATATAATATTATTTTATTATTTTCCCCTATTATTTTATAATTTCCTCAAGAGGCCCATTTTTGAACCTCAAAAACTCCCCTAATGTTTCACCAAAGGTATCCAAACGGTTGAAATCAAGGATTCCAAAGACAACAAGAGGAAGAGCAGGTTCGAAGGAAATAAGACAACAACAACTCGGAAAGGAAGGTGAAATACCTACTCATACTCACCGACGCAGGATCGGGCATGATGAAGCTAGATGTTGGAAACTTCACCTGAACTCAAACCAAAGAAGTTCTAGAAGAAGAAAAGTTGAAAAGAAGGCTAATGCAACAATCCAACAAGACTTGACTAGATTGAGGTGATGAAAGGAAAATAACCACAATGGTTTCGAAAGCTAAAATTTTTGACGCTAGGTCTAGTTCGAAAGTACTTTTACTTCTTCTTCAAACATTAATCATCTAAATGAAGATAAAATAATGGAATTATTTCACATAAGGGTAACTTCTAAGAACAAAAAAAATAGATACATTATTTGACAATGGGTCTATAGGAAAATTTAATATCTGAATCATTAGTTAAGAAATTGGGTTTGGAGACACGAGAATCATCCAAGACCATACCCATTAGGTTGGCTAAAGGAAATGACTTGAGATTAATGTCACAAAGCAATGTCGTTTAAAAATATTCCATCACATTAATTGCATTGATGAAGTGGATTTAGATGTGATACCATTAGATATATGTGGAATAGTGCTAGGAAGTCCTTATCTCTATGATTTTGATGCGAAGTGTTACATAGAAAAGAGCATAAATATCATCTTAATAAAGATGGGATTGAATACATCGTTCGTGAACATAAAATAAAAAAATCACTTGGATTTAGTTAATTCTAATAAGATGAAGAGACTAATAAGTTCAAGTAAGAGATATGTACTCATGATTGTAAAACAATAACATAAGGATCAACATGATGATTTTTCAGTTGTGAATCTCAATTTAAAGATAGTTTGGTTATAGCTGGTAGATTATTTTCAAAGTCTATTTAAAGAACCAAAACATATACGCCTCCTAAACGGGAAATACAACATGAGATACAATTGATAGTATCGATGCCCTCTTCCTAATGCGTCGAACGTATCACGTAGTACGATATAGAGAACGAAGAAATAAAGAAACAAATCCAAGAGCTTGTTGAAAAAGGTTTCATTTGACCCAGATTCATCTCCATGTGGTTCACCTTTAATTTTTGTTCCTAAGAAATATGAGACATGGAGAATGTGTGTCAAATTTAGGGCCTTAAGTAAAATCACATTCAAGAACAGTGTATCCTCTTCCCCGGGATAGATGATTTAGTTTACCACTTGAAAAAATGTTGTCTATTTCACTAAGTTGGATTTTTTGTAGTGGGTATCATCAAATACGGATAGCAAAAAATGACATTTGGAAAAGCGCATTCAAAACTAGGCGGGGACTATTTGAATGGTTAGTAATGCCTTTTGGTTTTTGTAATGCTATAGCAACTTTCATGAAGGTTATGAATGATGTATTTCGTCCATACATTGATAAGTTTGTCATAATATACTTAGATGATATCTATGATTTTCCAGTTCCGATATGGAAGAGCATGTTAGGAATGTTAAACAATTTTTCGAAGTGTTGCAACTTTGGAAAAATTGTACATTAAATTGTCAAAATGTGAGTTTGGGAAAACTTCATTGGTTTATCTTGGTTACATAGTTGGAGGTGGTCATTTGAAGATAGATCTAGCTAAGATAGATGTGATTGTTAAGTGGCCAAGACCACGAGAATGTAACTACAAAGTTAGGAGTTTCCTAGGTGAATTTCAATATTGGAGAAAATTCATTGCTCAATTTTCTTTGATTACATCACCATTACATGATTTAACAAGGATCTAGAGTTTCCTTTCAGGTGGGAGGGAAACATAAAAAAAATATTTTGATACACTTAAACGGAAAATTGTCACACATCGATCTTTTCTTTGCACGATCTTCAACGACCATTCAAAATTGCAACAAATGTTAGTGGTTATGCAATGGATGCAGGTCTTACTTCAAAATGGGAAACCAATTTGTTTTTCATTTCTGAAACTTTCTCTAAGGCGATAATAAATTATCCGACATATGATAAAGAATTTTTTTTCTTTCGTAGAAAGTGTAAAGAAATGGAAACACTACTTAATGGGTAAAGAAACGAGTGATTCACATAGATCATCGGTCAAGCCGGTCACCTTTAGTCACGGGACTAAGTTGCAAAAATCTTGCCACTACAGGATGGATGAGGATTTATTCGGCGATTTCACTTAGTAATTAAGTACAATAAAGGTGTAGCAAACAAAAGTAGCTAATATGTCTGTCTATACCATCTTTGAATGCTTTAGTATTCCTACAAAATAGTTCTTTAAAACTTGAAAGTTATTTAGAACAATATAGTACCGATGTTGATTTCAAAGATATTTATGAATCACTAACTCATGGTACTCGAGTGGAAGAAGTCAATTTTCATATTCATGATAGGTTATTATATCATCCGGGTAAGTTGTGCATACCATAGACATAAAGGGCATATGTTATTCAGAGAGCTCATTCTTCTCGTGTTGCAGGGACATTTTGAGCGTAAAAGCAAAGACTTATAGCGCAAATTCAAAGGTATTATTCTTGACCTCGCATGTATGAAACAATTGTGAAGTACATTAAAGGATGTGTGATGTATTCAACAAGCAAGCCAAGAAATCGAAATATTGGTTTGTACATGCGGAATCTGTTCCTTTGCGACCATGGGACAAAATTTCCATGGATTTTGTTGGAGGACTTCCTATGTCTAGGAGAGGGAATAGATTACATGTATGTCGTGGTTGATCATTTCAGCAAGATGTGCATTCCTTTTTAGTGCAAAAAGCAAGTGAATGTGGACCACGGAACTGACACAAATGTTCTTTCAACGAGTATGGGTTCATTTTTGGGTTACCTACTTCCATTATTTACAACTGAGATACTTGCTTGTAGGAGAATTTTGGTCCACTTTGTGGGGATTCATGGACACGAAAAGTTTGAATAAGAGCACAAATTTTCATCCATAGATTGACGGGGACGAGACATAAGTGGTGAATATGACGATGATACATATTCTTCGAGGTTATTTATGTAAACATTTTAAGTTTTTGGATGAATCTTTTACCTTATGTGCAACATACTTACAATAGAGCCTTACATTCTTCGACTAATTGATCGCCATTTAAAACATGTTTTGGGTATCTACCAAAGTCACTAGATGGACTTCATGTTTGGTGAAGAAGATAAAGTGGATTGACACGATGATTTAAACAAAGTAGTTAAGTTCATTCAAGTGATACCAAATGAGATACATGAAGCTTGAGACATGATTAGTTAGAAAAGAGTCGGACCAAGTAAAAAGTGTGCCATGACAAGCATCGAGTCGATCATCATTTTTTAGGTCGGTGATCGGGCATGGTTGTATATTAGTAAAGAAAGGTTTAAAGGAGAAGGTAAGAAACTGATCCCATCGTGTATGGTCCTTTCAAGATTGTTGAAAAAGGTTGGAAATAATTAATTCGCTTTATATTTACCTCCTTACATGAGTATTTATTCAGGGGCTTGTAAAGGTAGAAAATCAGTAATGTTGTATGAACCTCAAGACGATCATTGATACGGAGGAAGATACATAGATTCCTACCGTTGATGATTTAGCACTCCCGAGTATATTAATGAGTTTTAGGAAGATACCATATTGGATAGGAAAGTTCACACTTCCAGACGAGGAGATGTTGAATATCTTCGAGTAGGACTCAAGGCATGAATCCGAGCAAGGTGAGGTGGATGGATATCGAGAAAGTCGGGGAGTTGTACCCTCACTTGATGTATTCTTAAATAAAAATTTTGTAGTCCAAAAGCTTTCAAGTGGAGAGGATCCCTTGGAGGGTCGATCCCTTGAAGTTTCTTGCAAAGATACAAGAGCCCTTCTAGTGGAAGCAATTGCTTCACCTCAATCTCAAAATAAAAGTAGATCTCCTCCTGTTGTCATCAATGCTCGAGGATCTTTCTAGTTATTCCTCTTCCTTCTCTCATGCAATGGAGAATGACTCATCATTAAGAGATCCTTTTTATTGATCTCCTCTTGAAAAGGAATCCTCATGTCTTCTTCTTGAGAAGAAAGCTCTTCCCATTTGAAGTGGGGCCCTTTTGCCCTTGGAAAATCATGCAGCTGTATCTTTAACCTCAATAATGTTATGAAATGGAGTTGGCTTCATGGATCCTTCGAACTCATGCAAAGGGTTACCGAACCCTTTGGGCTTGGTTTGCTTGCCCAAGGAAGTTTCTAAATTCCTTTAAAACACCAAATCTTGTCACTAACTTCCTAGTGAACTTTGCATAAGTAGGGATATTTGCATTTTTCAATGAAGAATATTCAAATAACCACCAGGGAATAAGCCTTACCTTGGAGATTTAGTGCTGCTACTTCCTATGGATTCTTCTTATGAAACTTGATACAATTTGGAAATATGTGTCTAGCTTCCTTAACCAAGACTTGGGTCGAGCTCCCGGGTGATCCATCAAAAGTAGGTAGAAAGAACCTACCCAAAGTGTGCTGCATTCACCCTCTTCTTCTATTGTATTTGTTGGATCTTCTCTCTTATTTGAGTTGAAAAAAACTCTTGGGAAGCTTAGATGCTCCTTGAAACTTCTAGGCGAGATTCATATTCTTGGGAAAGATAGTCACCAAGAGTCTCCTCCTTTGTGTTTCTCACTTCAGCTTTCTCTTGCACGAGAATGTAGGCATGCTACAATGTTGTAGATTTGATTGTGTGGTTAAATGCTCACGCACATGAGTATGAAGAAATGGGGCTTTCTTCATGTGCAAGTATTATTGAGGGACATACATTTCTTTCCTCCTCATTCTCCTAATTTCACTTTTAAGCTCATGCATAGTTTGGAACGTGATTTTTTGAGAAATCTTTCCCTTTAATTCTTCCAAAAAAAAGGGGTTTTACCCTTATCTTCTTTGTCTTCGGTGTAATCAATCTTCTTCTTATGTCTTTTCTTTTCTTGAAAAGACATATTGGCTTCTTAGAAAGCACAGGGTTGTGCAAAGATGATGCTCCAATACCACTTTGTAATAGGAATGCACATAATACTTAAACACAATATAAGAATTGCAACTAAGTAAATAATAAATCTCAAGGCAACATCGGAGGAATTTCTGGGAGAGGTTGAGCCATTTTATTACATAGAGATGATTTAGTTACACAATGTACAAGATATGAGTATATATAGCTAAAAAGAGATGGTCTAGAATCACCTGAAAACATGCCAAAGTAGGCACTACAGATGCTTTCGAGGACTGTCGGGAGCTAAAATCTTGCATTGTCCCTTGAGTAGAATATGAATATATGATCTGTAGGCTGAAAATGAAAATGTAGATATACTAAAATGCGGAGCTCCGATGATGCCAAGATTCAAGATCTGGCCAATGTGATGGATTCCCAAGATAACCTAGAAAGGATTTTCTAGATTTACACTGGAAAATTGCCCTCCTAGAGCTTGATCCTTAATCTGTTAGGGATTAAAAATGCAAAGCTAGATCCGACAAATAGATGGCTAAAAAATGTCACAAGATAAAATATGATATTACGATAAATAGATCTTCCTTTAATGGATCTTCAAAGTGGAGGGTAGAACTCCAACACTTCGAAAACCCAGACTCTCAACTCGATGTACCAAAAACACCCTGCAACAACACCCTACGAGAATAATGCGGATACGGGAAGTAGCTAGCTACCGTAGGGTTTAGATAATGGTTAGTCACATGCTAGAGATATGAAAATGATGCCCAAAGCAATCCAATACACTCCTCCCAATGGAGTAGAAGCCCTCCTCCAATCGAAAGAAAGCTATCGCAATGATCTGAGATGCTGAGTAGATCTCAACTTCCACTTGCTTTCGCGACTTGCAAAGACAACCAAATCCTAAAACAGGGATCTACGTTGTAGTTGTAAGAAGAAGCTAGCCTTCATCCAGATAGTGGACAATGTAGTACAAACTCTCCTAAGAGGCCTCTCAAGGAAAGAGATTGGAATTCCTAAATAGGAATACCATGTGCTAAACAACACTATTCTTAGCTAAACAACCAGAGAATGATATATGTCTAAACACAAAATATATTCAGAAATATGATAATCATCAACAATATTTTCATGCTTTCATGCATCCCCTTCCTTATAGTTATTAAGAGCTTGTAAACCCCTAAACCACCTTCAATGAAATAACTTCTTTCACACAAGCCATCTCCACCTAAAATTGCGTCGTGCCTCATTGATAGCCACTCCTCCAAGACAACACATATAGATTTGGTCATGGTTGACCCAGTCAAAACATCCAACCCCTTTCACACCTAAGGGTGCTTGGTTACATAGCCAAGATTTAACCTTTTTTTCACATTTTGGCATTGATTTATTTATTGTTTAGGAGTTTTATGATCCTCCTTTACATTTTTTATTCATGAAACGAGAAAAATAAAAAAAATTGAATATTCCAAATTAGCTTAGGACTAATTAGGAATATTACGGTCCTCTCCCAAAAAATTCTTGTCCCCAAGCAACTATAAGGACAAAGCCCGAAGATGTGGGGAACCTTCATTCCCCATATGGAGCTCCAATCTCCAAGCTATCATCCATACAAAAATGAATCACCCTCTATATTGGTAATTCATAACAAAACTCCTCCCATGTGAGAGGGCACCTCCCAAATGGCTCATGTTACCCAAATGGCTAATCACATAAGGAAACAAGAGGCCCAATGTAGAAATCATGGATGGTCCAATGTTTTCCCAAACATATGAAACATAAGAACCATGGAGAATATCTCTACCAAAGGACACATCCAATCCTTTTCATCCTCCCTCCAATCGGTCTCCCCATAGAAAATGTACAAGCACATCATCGATGTGAGACCAAAACATGGATACCAACAAATCTTTTGTGCATACTGGAGTATAGCCATAGTCCACACAAGTGGAACCAACGCAGATGCATCTCCCGAATGCATTAGATCAAGATCTGTGGTAAGTGGTTTCCCCACCACTTACATGCTACCCATATCATCTCACCATGGCTGAAAGTGTGAGATATATTTGGTGCCTTAGAATGCACCCATCATGATACAAAATCTCCCTTTTCCCACCAAGGGAGTGGCCATGTTTAGGAAATAGTTTTTGGCCCAAAGTTTGCCATGAAGTTTAAAAGGTACAACACTCCTCCTTGGATTCACGACCCGCATATACATGGTGCAAAGAACACATACAATCGGAAAAATAAAACATGATTTACATAATTATGCTCTTCACCAATAATCCTCCTAGAAAACAAATAGAGTGGTGCATAGATCTATCTCCTCTCTCAAAAGTAGAAAGAGGAGATTGAATTAACTCTCTCATAGATTTGTTGCTGCTCCATCTCCAGATGGTGCATGCATCTTTGACAATGTTGATATAGTTCTCATTCAAAGCCCTCCCACATAGTAGATCCTCATGATGATGTTGTTGAGCTTCATGGAATATGTGGGGGCCGAGACAGTAACTCTTCGTAAGCCCCTTTGTAGAAAATTTTCCTTGAGCTTGGAGGCTCTGGGACAAGAATATCCTACCATGATCATAGATGACTCCATCTTGGACTAAATAGCCCTCATCATGTATGTTGGTCATGCAGAGAATCATGCATGTGTGAAGATCCTTGGAATAATCCACCAACAATTGGGATTTAAAATGGATCTAGATTCCTCAACAATGACAACGATGATGAATCTTCTTAGCGCGAGTATGAGATGAGTGTAATATTCCCAATTGCCTAAGCTAATGGGAATATACAATTTTGTTTCATTTTCTTATTGCAAGAATAAATGTGTGAAGGAGGGAAATAAAAACTCCTAAAAAACATGTAAATAAATCAATGCCTAATGTGAACAAGTCTAAATCTGGGCTGCCTTAATAAAACTCCTTTATCTGTGAAAAGGGATTGTGACAATTGATCGGGTCAATAGGACCAAATCCATAGCGTTTTCCGGATGCAATGTACCTCCTAAATTCACAACACAGATCTAGTTGAGGCTACACATGTGAAAGGAGCTAAACCTTTGAGATGGTTTAGGGTTTTTGCAAGGCTTTCACACTATAAATGAAAGAGGAGAACAACGGAAGAGGGGTTTTTGAACATATTATCTTGAAAAGGATTTCGTCTGTTTAGACGCTTCTCATTCTCTAGCTATTTAGCTGAGAATAGTGTTGTTTAGCACTTGGGTGTTCCCCTGATCGAGAATCCCACCTCTTTTCCCTTGAGAGGCCTCTTGGAAGAGTCTTGCATTTCATGTCCACTATCGAGCATTTGTCAAGCTTCTACTTCCAACTACAATTTATATCTTGTTGAGGGTTTTGGTTGTCTTTGTAAGGCATGACAAGTGGAGGCTAGATCTGTTCAGATCTAAGCCATTCTAGTGCCTCTTTTCGGTGGGGAAAAGCGCTTCTATCCCCTAGCAAGAGTGTATTGGATTATTAGAGCTTTAGATCCATACCTTGGCATCAAGCCAAAAATTTACATCAAGTCTACGTGTAGTATATCTTCCGGAATCGTGTTATCTACAAGAGAGGAGTTACGGGGAGTTTTGGTAACATTTGAGGAGTGATATCTAGTTATGAGAATTTGTCTCTCACCGTGGTGATCCATGGATTTATGTTCTCATCCATGTCATATTCAGATCTGATATGAATACTCCTATATAAGCTTCGGGAATGCTTGAAGATTGCAACGAGAAATAGTGAAGGAGGCATCCAGACATCTTTCCCGATCCTAGTTGGAAAGTGATCACCTAAACTAGGTGGGGGGCCACACAGTGATTTTTTGTCGCAAAGTCTATTTTTAGACATATGGATCATGGTATATGAGTTGCGTGATCGCTATTTATGGATGATTGGTCGAGTTGGTAAAAAGCAGATGGACCTCTATTTTTAGACATTGGGCGGTTTCTATTTTTAGACCTGCCGAGCTAAAAATAGAAACGATTAAATATTATTAACCCTTAATAATATTTAGACTATAAACATTATCTTATCCTCTTGGAGCACTTCAGTTTGATGCTTGGATGTGGCACATGAAGCCGATGAATGAAATATGCTTTCGAAGGGTTAGTTGAGCTATGTATGGTTGACTTGAGTTAGAACTCATGTGGCGTAGTTTGATGGAGTTGATGAGGCAGCTTGGTGGAGTTGTGTTCGGTTTAACTTAATTGAACTAGTTGTATTTAGTCTAACTAAAAAAATACACTAGTGATGAGTGGTGTGAATTAATTATTAATTAATTCACTAATTATCACTCTATAAATCAACTAAAGAACACATCGGTTAACGCGCGATGCATGGACAGTCAGTGGAGACCGGTGTTAGAGGTGGGAGAAAGGGTGATGTGGCTAGCTCAGTTGTGACTATACTTGTGCATGAGTTTGCACATACATTGATTGAGATTGCCAATGAGGATTGCGTAGTACAAGCCAAGGGGATTCGAACTTGAATCTCATTCATTATCATCTTGGATTGCGCGATGAGGAGGCAAGCAAATAGTGGAGGAGATTTGAACTTTGTGACTTGTTCGGATACGAGCTGGTTTGTGTGTAACTTTTTGGAGATAGTAATGAGTACTTGTGAGAAGTATTGTACTATTATTTATTTACATGATTCTCTATCATTATATTATACATATAGTTGGGGGTTTTTCAGCTTTGTATTTCTTTCCCCATTACATACCGTGTGTTGATATGTGTGCTTGATTATGTTTTAATGAGCGCATGCAACTACTTTCTATTTCCGCATATTGATGATCAATTGTAGAAGAGGTTATGTATTATGCATGAAGCTTAAATAGTGTGTAATCAGATTAATCTCGGTGAATAATTCAGAAAATTATTCAAATTTCTACAAGGAATGCAGAAATTAGCGCGATCTAATGCATGAGATCTAGATCTACTCCATATGCTTTATGTTTCTTTGAAAACCTAAGGAGTATGTAAAAATAGAGACAGGTCTAGTGTATAGATCTGATATAGATCTAATATTTTGTACACATATCTGTTCTAGATCTGATTTTTAACCTACAATCTGTTGTATGCTCTTAAAAATAACATTTTCAAGACTTTTTACTAATGAAATACATTGTTGACAGCACCTCTTTTAGAGGGTTTTTTCTCACGAAAGTCTTCCATCTTTCTCTTGTACATTAGATTGGGCTACATTTTAAATCTTATTTACCGATGTATAAGCTATTTTTGAGCTATCATATTGGTCTCTTACTATTTTTATCTAAAAAGTGCGTTATTTTTACGGGCAATGTTACTTTGTATTCTTCTAGAGTCCCTTCTTTGGGCGAGTTTCCAAGCCATACTCGGTGTGGGAGATCCGTTTAACCCACCTAGTTTGATTTGTTTCGATATCCTCTTGGCTTTGGGTCTTATATTATCATATATAAGGGATACAAGGGCTGATCTTGGTTGTTGTAGCATACATTCCTAAAAAATGTGTTTTTCAAGCATGCCTTGCTTGCAAGTCCCGAGTTTGAGGGATATTACGGTGGTATCGTAGAGCATCTTTCTTAGCACGACTTTAGTGCTTATTGAAGATAAAATATGTCTTTTCATGGAAGGAAAATACCGATGAAGAAATGTGGTTACACTAAATACACGAAGAAAAATGGTAAGATTCCTTTTCTTGGAAGTTGCAGAGAGAAGAGTTTTTCAAAAAACTCTTTCTCGAAAGCATGTATGTACTTGAAAGAAGAAATCCTCGGGGAATGAAGAGGGAGAGACATGCATATCCCTCGGGAGGATTATTACATCAAGAAAGCCTCGGTACTTCTTACCATGTGTGTGAGCATTCAACCACATAGCTTTGATCCGCAACATTGGAACATGCCTACTTTCTTGTCAAAGAAAGAAGGAAAAGGAGGAACACGAAAGGAGGAATCTCTTGGTGATTTTCTCCAAGAATATGAGTCTCTATCAGAGATATTTAAAGAGCATCTCAATTTCCCGGAGTTCCGTCAACTCAAAGAAGCAAGATCCAACACCTACGCGTAGAAGAAGAGGGTGCCTTCAACACATTTTGGGTGAGGAAGCTCGACACATACTTTCGCTGCATCAAGTGTCGAAGAAGAAGCCTCTGAGAGTAGAAGCACTGCATCTTCAAGGAAAGGCTTATGCTTGGTGGCTATTTGAGTCCTCTTCCTTGAAAGGGATGAACATCTCTTCTTATGCAAGTTTCACCAGGGAGACTAGTAATAAGATTTTATGTGAGACATTACGAGACTTCTGGGAAGAGAAAATTAAGCCCAAGAAATGCAGTATCTTTGCGTAAGTTGGAAGATTCCATTGAGCCAACTCGAGTCCTAAACATTGTTGAGGGGATTTAAGATTTGTTGCACAATTTTCCAGAGGCAAAATCTCCCACATATGCCAAGTTCTCTTTTCTCAAAGAGGAGACATGATGGTTCCTTATTCGATAAGAGATCAAGAGAAAGGATCTCTTAATGATGAAGCATTCTCCATTGATGAGGAGAAGGGAGAGAAAGAGCGAGAGAAGATCGTCCAACGGCTCGTGATAGACGAGGAGGAGGGTCTATTTTTCATTTGGAGATGGAGATGAAGCAATGGCTTCCACTAGAGGGGGGTTTCTTGCACCTTTGCAAAGGATTCCTAAGGATCTTCCATATGGGGGGACATGAGTCGCATGTGTCTTTGCTAAAAGACAATGAGACGTAACAAAGGAAGGATCACAATGCCGACATAGCAGAAGGGGATCCACTATCGGAACAAAATGGAGCAAATGCTCCAATCGGAGGCACTCTTACACCACTAAGAGGGGTCTCCAAATTTCATGAGACTTCCACACATAAAACAGATTTGAAATTATGGAGCAAATGCTCTAATCGCGAGGCACTCTTACACACTAAAGAGGGGTCTCCAAATTTTCATGAGACTTCCACACATAAAACACGATTTGAAATTGCATGGTGAAGCAGGGGACATGAGGATCTCATCTATCATGCATATGAGAATGGTCTTTCAAAAGCTCTTTATCTAGTGGCAAACCACACGGGAGGAAACATAATTTAGATTTTGTGGGGAATACCTCACAACTTGTCTGCTCCAAACTTAGATCCGGGAGGGTTTGGAGCACTTGAAAACAAAGCTACAACATCGGGAGACTTGTGTAAGCTCAATAAGGAGGGAAATTTTTTTCCCCCTATCATCATCACCACTCTCCTTTCTGATCCCGCGCTATGGGAGGAGAAGAATGGAAGAACAACCTTCCAATGCACACCATTGGCATAGGAGATGTCGAGGGGAGGATCAACAACATGATAGATACTTTGGTTGATGCATCATCAACGCTTTGTCATTGTTGAGCGGTGTAGATACGGATTGGAAATCCCAACTACTAGTGGATTATTCCAAGGATCTTCACACATGTATGATGCTTGATGACTAGCTGCATGAAGAGGGCTACATAGTCCAAGGAGAAGTCATCTATCATCACGGTATAATATTTTTTCCTAGAGCTTCTAAGATCAAGCATAAGATACTACAAGGAGCCTACGAAGACTTCGTTTCAACCACATGTACTCCATGAGGATCTACAACATCATTATGAGGAGATTTGATTGGGAAGGCAGAAATAGGAACTGTATCAACATTTTCAAGAATGCATGAGCTATGTGGAGTTGGGGCACGCCATGGGACTCTATGCAAGAGTCATTTTAGCCATCTCTTCCTTTGGAAAGAGGGGAAAGATCCATGCAAAACTCCATGTGTATGAGAAACATTGATGGTAAAGGATGTGTTCATGTAAAAAAAGTTTTATTTTTTGATTGTACATGTTCTTTTACCATTTCTATGCGAGCCATTACTCCTAAAAGGAACAATGTATCATGTAAATCCCATGGCAATTGTTAGGCCTCTAAAAATTTCTGAATTTGGCCACTCCCTTGATGTGAAAAGGGAGATTTCCTTTCATGATGGGTGCTTCCCAAAGGCACCAAACATATCTCTCACCTATAGCAATAGTGAGATGACTTGAGAAACAAGTAAGTGGTGGGAAAACCACTTACCATGTACTCGATTTGAGGCGGCAGGGAGATGCCCTATGCGTTGGTATCATATGTGGGATTATGACCCACCTCCTCATGCTCAATTTTATGTTTGTATGTACATAGTTTTGCTTCCATACATCGATGATATACTTGCACTATTTGTAGGGCTTGCATGGAGGGAGGATGGGGAGCATGTATGTGTCACATGAGATGGAGACTCTCCATGTACCTTATGCTACATTTTTCAGGGAGATTTTTGGTTCAACCATGATTGTTTCACTTGAGTTCTTAACTCCTTATGGGATGGGTCATTTTACCTCTCATAAAAACATTGAAGAAACAATTCTCGGAAGGATGGTTTGGTGGACACTTAGCTCATGGAGGGAGGCTTATCAATTGATGGTGTCACCAATGGAAGAGGAAAGGAGTTGCAACACTCATCTCTATCGGGTTGCTCGAGGACAAGCAACATTGTGGAAGGGAGGACTCGTAATATTCCCAATTAGCACAAGCTAATGGGAATATACAATTTTGTTTCATTTTCTTATTGCAAGAATAAATGTGTGAAGGAGGGCAATAAAAAATCTTGAAAACAATAAATAAATAAATGCCCAATGTGAACAGAGGCTAAATGCAGGCTGCTCTAATATAAAATCCCTTATGTGTGAAAGGGATTGTGACAATTGACTCGGGTCAACAAGATCAAATCCATAGTGTTTTTCCGGATGCGATGTACCTCTTAGATGCACATGCGGATCTAGTTGGAGGCTACACATGTGAAAGGAGCTAAACCTTTGAGATGGCTTAGGGTTTTGCAAGGTTTTTCACCCCTATAATGAGAGAGGAGAACAACAAAAGAGAGGTTGTTGAACATATTATCTTGAAAGGATTTGTTTGTTTAGACACTTCTCATTCTCTAGCTTTTTAGATGAGATTAGTGTTGTTTAGCACTTGGGATGTTCCCTGATCGAGAATCCCACCTCTTTCCTTGATAGGCATCTTGGAAGAGTCTTGCATTTCATGTCCACTATCGGGCATTTTTTCCAAGCTTCTAATTCCAACCACAACGCGGGATCCTCGTTGAGGGTTTGGTCTGTACGTTAGTAGCTGGGCGACAAGTGGAGGCTAGATTTGTTCATATCTAAGCCATTCTAGTGCCTCTTTTTCGGTGGGGAAAGCCTTCTATCCCCCCGGGAAAGAGTGTATTGGATCATTAGAGCTTCAGATCCAGACCTTGGCATTAGGCCAAAGCTGTACATCAAGTCTACAATGCAGTATATCTTCAGGGGATCGTGTTATCCGTATAGAGAAGAGTTGCAGGGAGTTTCGAAACATTTGAGGAGTGATCTATAGCGATGAGAATTTGTCTCTCACTGTGATGATCCATGGATTTATATTATTATCTATGTCATATTCATATTTGATCTAAATACTCCCTCGTATAAACTGAGTCTGCGAAATTAGCAAATCAAGCGCATGAGATCTCATATCTACTCCATATGCTTCATGTTTTGTTGAAAACCCCAAGGGGTATGTAAAATAGAGAGCGATCTAGTGTACAAATTTGATATAAATCTAATATTTTGTACACAGATCTGTTATAGATATGAGTTTTAACCTACACCCGTTTGTATTCTCTTAAAAATAATGTTGTCAAGACTTTCATAGTGAAATACTAATGTTGCAAACACCTCTTTTAGAGGTTTTTTCTCATGAAAGTCTTCCATCTTTCTCTTGTAAATTGATTGGGCCACATTGTAAATCTGATTTACCAATATATAAAGATATTTTTGAGCTATCATATTGGTCTCTTACTGCTGTTATCTAAAACTACGTTATTTTCTGGGCAGTGTTACTTTGTGTTGCTGCAGTCCCTTCTTTGGGCAGTTTCCAAGCCCTACTAGGTGTGGGAGATCTGTTTAACCCACCTAGATTGATTTGTTTCTGATATCCTCTTGTATTTGGGTATTAGATTATCATATGTAAGGGATTCAAGGGCTGATCTTGGTTGTTGTATCATAGATTCCTAAAAAATGCATTTTTTACGCATGCCTTACTAACAGTCCCAATTTGGGAATATTACAATGAGAGAGTGAATAATGATGATAAGGGGAAAATATTTCCCTCCTCCTTAAGCTCCCCCAACACTCTCAACGCTATAGTATTTTCTTCTAATTCTCCCTTCCTTCTTTGATCTATGAATGGAGCATCAAGGTGTGAGACTTAGTCCACCAGATCTGAATCAGGTGGTCTCCCAGGTGGTTTCCCACAAGAAAATGATGTCTCATGGATCATCCCCATATGAATAACATATGGGATCATCGTATCCCTGCTTCCACTGTGCAAATTCACCTCTGTTTTTGTGTGGAATTTTCATGATGATGGGGTTTCACTCTTAAGGATGCAAGAGTGCTTCTCATGGGAGAAATTGCTCCACCCTTCCCTCCATGCAATAGTGGATCATCTCCTGCCATATCAGGACTGTGATCCCTCATTTTTTCTTCTCCTCCTACCTTCCGCAAGATCTCACAGTCTAAGGTGCTTTCCTCATATTTCATTAACCCATGTACACCCAACATCTCCTTGGTGTCAAGAGTTTTGATCACAAAGAAATGATCTAGCATAGTGTGTGTCCCCAAGAATGTATCCAATGCTGGAACACACTTCCTCCATTGCTTTGTCTCATTTTCTATCATCATGGACACATGCAGATCATGCTCTTCATAAGTAGGATCCCTTGGAGGCTGATCCCTTGGAATTTCTTGCAAAGATACATGAGCCCTTCTCGTGGAAGCAATTGCTTCACCTCCATCTCCAAATAAAAGTAGATCTCCTCCCGTCACAAAGTGTTGATGGAGGATCTTTCTAGCTCTTCCTCTTCCTTCTCTTCATCAATGGAGAATGCTCTCATCATTAAGAGATCCTTTTTTCATCCTCTGGAAAGGACCCTCATGTCTTCTTCGAGAAGGTTTGGGTCAAGTGGGGCCTTTGTTCTTTGAAAATCATGTAGAAGATATTTAACTCCCTCAACAATGTTCCGAAATGGAGTTGGCTTCATGTATCCTTCCAACTCATGCAAAGGTTCTGGAATGCTTGGGCTTGCTTCTTTCTTGTTTCTTACCCAAGGAAGTTTCATATTGCTTAAAACCAAATCTTGTCACTAACCTCCTAGTGAACTTGCATAAGTAGAATAAGTAGGGATATTTGCATTTTTAAATGAAGAAGATTCAAATAACCACCAAGCATAAGCCTTACCTTGGAGATGCAACGCTTCTACTCTTATGGATTCTTCTTCCGAAACTTGGATGCAACTCTGGGTAAATACGTGTCTAGCTTCCTTTCTTACCCAAGACTCTGCTGATCTCCGAGTGATCCATCAAAAGTAGTAGAAAGAAACCTACCGAAAGTGTGCCTATATAACTTTTCTTTTCTATTGTATTTTGTTGATCTTCTCTCTTATTTGGAGTTGAAAACTTCTTGGAAGTCAGATTCTTCCTTAAACTCTAGATCGAGATTCATATTCTTGGAGATAGTCACCAAGAGTCTCCTCCTTTGGTGTTTCTCCTTCTGCTTCTTCTCTTTCCAGGAATGTAGGCATGCTACAGTGTTGTAGATTTGATTGTGTGGCTGAATGATCACACACATAGTATGAAGAACTGGGGCTTTCTTCATGTGCAAGTCTTCTTGAGGGATCTGCATGTCTTTCCCTCCTCATTCCCCTGATTTCAATTTTGAGCTCATGCATAGTTTGGAACAGAGTTTTTGAGAACCCTTTCCCTTTCATTCTTCTAGATAAAGGGGTTTTACCCTTGTCTTCTTTGTCTTCAGTGTAATCAATATTCTTATTTTGTATTTTATTTTCTTGAAAAGACATATTGGCTTCTTAGAAAGCACATGCTGTGCCAAGATGATGCTCTGATACCACTGTAATATCCCAAAAGGGAGAATGCATTAATACTTAAACACAATATAAGAACTACAACTAAGTAAAAAATAAATCTCAAGACAACATCAAAATTTATAGAGAGTTTGAGCCATTTTATTATATGGAGATGATTCAGTTACACAATGTACAAGATATGAGTAGATCTAGCCAAAGAGATGGCCTAGAATCACCCTGAAAACATGCCAAAGTAGGCATTGCGTAACTGGAGAGATGCTGGGAGAAAATATTGCGCTGTCCCTTCAGTAGAATATGAATATATGATTGCAGAAAAGGAAAATGCAGATCTACTGAAATCTGGAGCTTTGATGATGCCAAGGTTCAAGATCTGGCCAATGTGATGGATTCCCAAGATACCCCAGAAAGGATTTTTGAGATCTACAACTTTGGAAAATCACCCTCCTAGGGCTTGATCCTTAATCTGCTGGGATTATAGATTTGAAGCTAGATCTGACAAATAGATGGCTGAAAAATGTCACAATATCAGATTTGATATGAAAATAAATAGATCTTCCTTTAATGGATCTTCAAAGTGGAGGGTAGATCCCCAACACTTGAAAACCAGCTCTCCAATTGATGTACCAAAACACCCTGCAATGAAACCTACAGGAATAACACAGATCTGGAAGTGAAACTGCGTTTTAGGGTTTAGATAATAGTTGGCCACATGCCAAGATATGAAAATTGTAATATCCCAAAAAGGGACTACAACAATTTATAAACAGTTATGTAGAGAAATAAAGCAGATCATCTAAGTAAGAGCAGGAGGAAAATATGGGGGCTCTTTATTTACATTTTCATAAGAAAAATAGATGCATAAGAAAGCCCATAAGATGTAAAACAGGAAATAGAAGACTTTTATAGAAGAAAATCCTCAAAAAGAGGTGTTGCAACCATGTATTAAGACTGAAAAGAGTTTGACAACGTTATTTTATTGGTTTCAACTGTTGTATACTACACTTCAGATCTAGAGAAGATCTGTGTATGAAAAGTTAGATCTATATTAGATCTGTACACTAGATAGGATCTTCTTTAATTGTCCCTTGGGGTTTTTCACAAAACATGAAGTACAAGGAGTAGATCTGAGATCTAATGTTGCAGATCTACACAAATATTCATAAATACATGAAAATTTAGATCTGTTCTGATATATGAAATATGAATATCCCCTCCAATTGGATCTCAAATGTGAAGGGCAGATCCCCAACACATGAAAACCACTCCTCCAAAAAGTGTGTCAAAAGACCCTGCAATAGTACCCACACAAATAACGCAGTTCTGGAAGCAAGGCTGCATTGTAGGCTTTAGAACATGTTTGTACTGATGCCAAGATCTGAAAATGTAGCTCAAATGATCCAATACTCTCTTGCCAATGGAATAGAAGACTTTCCCACTGAAAATGAGCACTAGAATGGCCTAGATTTGAGTAGATCTAGCCTCCACTTGCTGCAGATTTCAAAGACAACCAAACCCTCAACAGGATCTATGTTGTAATTGGAAGAAGAAGCTTGGCCTTCAGCCAGATAGTGGACAAGAAATGAAATACTCTTCCAAGAGGCCTCTCAAGAAAAGAGGTGGGATTTGCGATCAGGAACACCTAATGCTAAACAACCTTTGCAATCTAGGCTAAATAGCCAAAGAAAGCTTGTATGTCTAAACAGAAAATACTTCAAAAATCTGATATCCTTCAACAACCTTATTCATGCTGCCATCCTCTTCCTTTTATAAGTTGAGATCTTGCAAACTCTAAACCACCTCCAATGAAATAGCTTCTTTCACATGAGCCACCTCCAACTAAAACTGTGCTGTGCCTCATTAATGGCGACTCCTCCAAGACAATGATGTTGATTTGGTCATGGTTGACCCAGTCAAAATATTCAGCCCCTTTCACACCTAAGGGTGCTTATTTAAATAGCACAGATTTAGCCTTGGTCACATGTGGCATTGATTTATTTACTGTTTAGGAGTTTTATTGATCCTCCTTTACACATTTATTCATCAAACAGAAAAATAAAACAAAATTGAATATTCCCATTAGCTTGGGACTAATTGGGAATATTACAAAAATGATGCCCAAGCACTCCAATACACTCCTTCCAATGGAGTAGAAGCCTCCTCCACTAAAAAATAGCACTGAAATGATCTAGATCTTTGTAGATCTAGCCTCCACTTGATGCAGCTTGAAAAGAAAACCAAATCCTCAACAGGATCTGCATTGTAGCTGGAAGAAGAAGCTTGGCCTTGAGCCAGATAATGGACAATGTAGTACAAACTCTCCCAAGAGGCCTCTCAAGGAAAGATAATGGAATTCCTAAACAAGAATACCATGTGCTAAAAACCACTATTCTTAGCTAAACAACCAGAGAATGCTATATGTCTAAACAGATAATATATTCAGAAATATGATAATCATCAACAACATTTTCATGCTGCCATTCCCTTCCTTATATAGATTAAGAGCTTGTAAACCCTAAAACCCCTTCAATGAAATAACTTCTTTCACACAAGCCATCTCCATCTAAAACTGTTTTGTGCCTCATTGATGGCCACTCCTCCAAGACAATGTTGTAGATTTGGTCATGGTTGACCCAGTTAAAACATCCAACCCCTTTCACACCTAAGGGTGCTTGGTTACATAGCCAAGATTTAACCTTTTTCACATTTGGCATTGATTTATTTGCTGTTTAAGAGTTTTATGATCCTCCTTTACATTTTTATTGATGAAACAGAAAAATAAAACAAAATTGAATATTCCAATTAGCTTAGGACTAATTAGGAATATTACAATATTTCATCTTCCTATAAATGACACCAATCATATGTGCATAATTTTTCTAAAGACATATATTTTCCATAACATTATATTTTCAAGAAGGTATCATGTGAATCTTAATGCAAATATTATGTTTTTCTCTCTATCGCATGCCTCATTTTGATGTCGAAAATACATAATTACAATTTTGAGAATGTGTTTTCTCCTTAAGGCATACAAATCTCATCTCAAGAAATGCATCATTCAATAGCCTATATATTTATCATCTCATCATTGAAAACCATTCATGGATTGTAGGAGTTGTACGTTTCATGTTTCAAACCTTCTCTAAAAATGTAATACAATGGTACATGTTTCAAATAAAACTTTAACACAATGGAATCCTAAAGTTATTTTTCTTGAATTCGTTGGTGTGTTTGATAGGGATAAAGTGGAAACCTAGATTACAATATTATCCTCATATTTTAAATATAAGAAGGATCTCCCAAAATATTATAATATTTCATTGGTAAACTCTCACCACAAAATTCATTTTCACTAAATGTTGTCATGTTTGTATCATTCGTACATCTTTTTGGGCCACCAATTTGTCACTTTTTTCACCATTCTAAACATCCATTTTCAATGATTTTATCGCACTTCTTTGCCTGTCTATTATCCACCTTGTTGTGTTTTTTTTTTAATGTTCTACATTAAGAGCTTATGAATATTGATGTAGTTAATTATTGTTATTTTCCTTTATTTTTTATGAATGATAAAGGATTATTGTTGGTTTTGTTGATGATGGTTTTCCTAGTGTTGTTTCGATGGTTTCATTGCAGTTACTAAAATCAACCTCCATGCTTGGCATATTTACACAACTCCAAGAGAAATTTTGGAACATGGATTTTGTTCCTAAGGATATTGACATGGATTTATGTTACCTAATTCATACCTAGGTAAATTCCATTAGAATCTCGCTCATGATCTACAGTTTGGACAAATCATGTTAGGAAGAATCAAGTAACCAAATTCAGGTGTGATTTGTGGAGAAATGAAGATGATTTTGAAAAATATGAGACATGGGTTTTTCTCACAACATCCCTGATTAGGTGAACCACAATTGGCTTCTCCAAAATGTTCTTAGATTGGGGGATATATGCAGTTATTTCAAAGGGTTCTTTCTGGTTGTGGCCATTGATAAACTGTGTCCCAAACAAAGAAATCAATCAACAACTGAAACAAATTGAACTTATTCTAAAACAATTCTATGGTAAAAAAATAAAAAATAAATTATATTAAGTTGTTATACAACCAAGATATCCCCAAAACAAGCAAGAGTCAATATTTTGTAATTTGTCCATAGTTATTACAATCCAAATTTGGGGGAATTAGTTCCAATTCACCCCCTGCTCTTTTCTTATATAAATGTATGGGCAGAGAGAAGGTCGAAGAGTGTTAATAAGTAGGGAGAGGAATCATAATTCCCACATTGTGTATCTTTTAATTCCATTTCCAAAGCTAATGCAATCTTCTACAAGTTCATGGTCCATTTATGAATTATTGACATAGCCTGTGAGATGTGATTTACCAGCTCCCTGCTAAGGAGGAAAGGCCCTCCTCTTTAGTAGGTATTAATGTGTATGTATAGGTAGCATATTAGTTACAGTTTAAATTACTTGTAGGCTATGTTAATTCAGTTCTTTTTTATAACTGTTACATATTATTGTTGATACATTGTGATTATTGTTGGTTAATGTAACTTACAAAATATATGATGTATATTGTGTTGGAAATGAGCTCACTACTGATGGGGGGCGGGGGGGGGGGGGGGGGGGTGTGAAAAAGTAGCGAAAGGGTTTATTAGTTTTCTAATCTTTTTTTTTATCAAAACAACCTAGAATTAGTAACCCACCAGCTAACATATGAAACAAACATTTAAAAAAAACATGTAAAAGCACCATGAATAGTATCAAAGCATGCACATAAGAGGACACATGTGTTCTAGTGGAAAACCCCCTCTGGGGAAAAAAAAACTAGCCACTATTGATGCTGCTCAAATATTCTATTAAGTGTTGAACAAAAATTTACATGGAAGATGTTAGTGTCAGTATTTGCATACTTCCGCCAGGGATCAAAACACATTTGCATGTGCATCTTAGGTGTCCCATTCTGAATAAATTTTTCATCATTCCATTAGGTCATGACATAAAATTTCTCCACTGGTGGTTGTCGTTGTCAAATAAGCTTCATTCTCCCTCATAAGCTCATATTGGCTCACTCATTCTCATGTCTCCTTGAGCATAACAACACCTATGGAAATTCTCTGTTCACTTGGAAGTCTTTAAAGTCAAAATCTCATTCAAAATTTAGGTAAAAAAATAAGTCCCATTAGGTCATTAGGGTTTTGCATATCTCAAGGTCACTCCTTCATTCAGATGAGGTCAACACATACATGAGAGGGACTGAATAAGATCATCATGATGTAATTATTATACTTTCAAAGTTGTATTTTTCAGTATAATGATTTTTATATCAAAATGTCATTTTGATATAAAATTCAATACATAATTTATTTTTATTTGTCTTGCAAAACTCTACACAAAATCAAAATAAGAAAACCTGAGCTACTATACCTAGCCTAATATCTTCTTTCCTCGGTCATTTTGGTTATGATTTATACGGAGAGAGCCCTCTCCTAGCCTAGTAGGGCTAGATACTTAGCTAAGCGTGGATTCAGGTTACCTCAGAATTGCCTTTCTCAGCCTAAGGTTCAATCCGAGTGATAACATTTTGGTGACCATACTGGGGAAGAAAAAGTGAGATAAGATCAAATCTAGTAATAAAGTTTTCATTGAAATTCTTAAACTTGTGGATGATAACTTTAGAGTTTGTTCAAATGCTGAATTGAAAAATTTGTAAAGTGCTTTTTTTTTTTTGAAATTGGACATACTGGCTTCCCGAAGATACACCAGATCCAATCCCGATCCGAATCCTCCCACCATTGTTAGTGATCCTCAGAACATTGGAAGAAAAGCTAAAGCTGTTATTGAGACACCTAGTTCAATCGGAAATCAATCGGAGAGATGTTCCATTCCCAAAGCTCATTCATTCCCTGAAAAGTTAGAAAACTTGCAAGATATTGAATTTGATGTAAATTTTGAACAAAGTTTATTTCGGAGAAAATATTTGAGTTGGATCAACAAAACGGTTGTTGATTCCTCCATTCCCTTTCACATTCTTGTTAAAGATATGTTTTCACACTCTCAATCAGGGTCACAATCAGGGACACAACTTTTACAAGTTCTTAAAGATCTGCAAAACTATTCTTCGCAAGTAAATGCTTGGGTGATAAGCAGATCTCTGATCTCAGTTTCTTCTACTATCACTTCATCTAGTGTTACCCATAATACTTTTCCCCCAGTTCATTCTTCATCTATTGTTCACATTGCTCAATCAGTTACCAATCCTCCCACATCAGGCATCCAAATCCCTGTTATAAATCCTCCACCTCCAGTCATCATGGTTGCAAGATTTCCCCCCTTGGTTATCCCTCAGAACCCGAGTGCTATGCCTGCAGATTACCAAACCAAAATCCCTTTTTTTGACAATACTCAGTCCATGACAACAAAAAAAACATGTAGATAAGATGAATGACTTCTTTGACCTTCATGAAATTGATATAGAGGATGTGAAGATGAGGCTGTTTGCACAAAGTCTGGGAGGGGAAGTAAGAAAATGGTTTAGAGCTCTACCAGTAGCCACTATTGACACCTTAGAAGTTTTGCATCGTTAGCTTGTAAAAAGATGGGAAGAAAAGAAAAATCCCCTTCAAATTATGTCTGAATATGAGAACATCAAAAGGAATGTTAGTTAAATTGTGCAAGATTATTGTGTGAGATTTAATGCAGTGTATAATGCTCTATCTACACATATCAAACCACCAGAGGATTTGGCTTTGGTCAAATTTCTGGATGGATTTGATACTGATATGGCATATCAGTTGCGTGAACGTGATCCTACAACTTTAGCAGATATGTAGAAGAATGTTGTAAGTGTGGAAGCGAATTTGCTGACCAAGAGAGCAAGGATGAGATTTGAAAGTAGGGTGACCATCAAAGAGGAGACTTATATTTCCAATGAAAAAATGGATTCATTACTTCGGACTATAGAGAGAATGGTTGACCGATTGTCTATCTCAGATAGACCTAAACCACAGATCTGAAAACCAAATTTCAGAGGGCAACAACCTTAGTTTAGATTCAAGCAGAGAGAGTAGAAAAAACCTGACCAAGCAGCACAACAACAACAACAAATTCAGACATCGTTGCAGCAGAATTATGTTTAAGTAGTGGAAGAAGAAGAAGATGAAGATCCGGTGGTTGAAACTAATCATTTCTTTACAGCAGATGGCTTGCCCATGTTACTAAATGAAGATGAAGAGTATACTAAAAATATGGATTCTCCAAAATATGAGGATTATATCTTGGTGAATGATGATGATTTGGAAATAGAATTAGATGATTACCAGCGTGGGTATATGAATGCCTTGAGTGCATAGTAGAAACAATATTATCTAAGGAGCAGAGATGTACCTGTCAATCCTATTGAAAAAAGGAAAGAGGTCCAGTCAAAGAGTGATCTTCTGAATAATCAGAGAAAGGGTAAAGAACATGTAGATCAGAATCATAGCAACATCAACCCGCCATCAACAAGCTCAGATACTAAAGAGAAGGACACTCAGAAAAAGGAGAATATAACAAAGGATCTTGTTGTCAAAGAGGTAGATAAAGTCAAACTATTAATTTGGAAAATGGAATAGCTAAATTGAAAGTGTCCATTCCTTTGACATAATTAGTGAAGAATAGTCATTACAAACATCAGGTGTCTAAAATGTTGCTAGTTGATCCTTTTTCTGATATGGTTAATGTTGAAAATGACCACCTTGAGATCATTTTCGGTCTAGCTATAGATGGTCAATTATAAGAGAGTGAATTTCCCCCCTTTTATTAAAGCGTTAGACTACATGAGTACATACTTCATAATGCTATGCTTGATTTCGGGGCTTCTCACAATTTGATGCCTAACGCTATTATGGAAAATATGGGCATGGATATCACCCGACCATATCATGATTTGTATTCATTTGATTCTGGTAGAGTTCGTTGCATTGGTCTCATTAAAGGTTTAGTGGTTTCCTTAGACCAAATCCCAACCAAGAATGTTTTGATGGATGTGGTGGTGGCCGTTATACCGCCTCAGTTCGACATGCTATTGGCTACTGTCTAGATCATGGGGAGCTAAACTCAAAGGTACTTTACAATTTGACTTCTCTTATGCTACTATTCCTGTTTTCAGGCAATTGAGGAAATTGTATCAGGAAAAGAAAATGAAATATATGATAACTAGTAAGGAGAAGCCCATAAATCATCCAATATAGGCTATACATACAGATCTAGAATCTTTTATTTTGTATAATGATGGTGATTTGAATGATGTAAATAATCAGCTAGTAGTGGCAGAAGATGTGCCAGAAGTTTCAAAAACTTTTAGACCATCTCTTGATAAGGAAAAAGAAATAGTGTCTTCTTCCAAACAACCTCCTGAAGAATGTAAAATCAGTACAAAACAGAGAAATGAGGTGACTGGCCAAAGAAAACCAAAAGTTAAGTTTCAACATCTAGAAGATGAAGATGGACTTGGAGTATGGATTTCGACGGTGCAGGTATTGGTATTTGGATCCGAAGTCCTGTTGGTAAGTCAAGTGGAATTCCAAGTAATGTTAGAGAATGCTCTTATAAATTGGCTTTTGACTGTTCTAATAATAAAGCGGATTATGAAGGATTGATCACAGGATCACAGGTCTCAAAATTTTGAAGAAACTTGGTGCAAAAAGAATTTCTATTTATGGTGATTCTGAGCTTGTCATAAATCAGGTGAAAGGAGAATATCAAGCAAAGCATCTGTGAATGAGAGCTTATAGGAATGTAGTATTGTATGTCTTAAAAATGTTTCTTGAGTATACATTAACAGTAGTGCCAAGAACTCAAAACATCATTGCAGATTTTCTTGCTATGGTAGCAAGTAATCTCAAAATTCCGATGAACTCCAGTAATAAATTTGAAATTCATGTCAAACATAGACCTAGTGTTCCTGATAATTTAAGGTACTGGTAAGTTTTTTGGGATGACAAAGAAATTAATAGCTTTTTGTAGAGTGAAGGAAAGTTCAAAGATGCTTTTATTGATGATGTTTGTGATGCTGATGATCAAGACATAGAGGCCAATCAGATGAATGTTTTGTAGCTGAAAGATAATATTATTCCTAGAGGTCTCATACCTTTAGAAGATCTGTTCGATCAAGATAATGTGGCGAGAAAACAAACTTTGAATGCTATAGAAAAGGGTGTGGAAGACGTGAACATTGAAACAACAAATAAGCCTAAGATGGTTAAATTGTATAAGACATTATCTCCCAAGGCAAAAGATAAGTACATCAAATTGTTGTCTGAATTTTTTGATATTTTAGCATGTGATTATGCAGATTTGAAGGTTTATGACAAGAATATCATTCAACAGTTGAGAAGTTGAGAAGGATAATCCAAGATTGTTTCCATCCATCGATAAAGAGGTAAATCGATTGTATAAATATAGTATCATTGTGCCAATTAGATTTTCTAATTGGATTTCAAATTTGGTTCTGGTAAGGAAAAAGACCGGAGAGATAAGGTTATGCATTGATTTTTAGAATTTGAATAAAGTATCTTTAAAGGATAATTACCCCCTTCCTAAGATGGACCATGTTTTGCAAAGGGTAGATAGAGCATCACGGATGTCGCTGCTTGATGGTTATTAAATTTATAATAAGATTTTGGTACATGAAGAAGACCAAGGTAAAACTTCTTTCACGACACGTTGGGGAACCTTTCAGTATGTCAAATGCCATTTGGACTCAAGAATGTAGGGGCTACTTTTCAGCAGGCAATGGATATAGCCTTTGCTAATGAGAAAGATGTTTCCTTAGTGGTGTATTTAGATGATTTGACAATGTTTTCTGGTTCTGATGATCAGCATTTGTATCATTTGAGAATTTGTTTTTAGAAATGTAGGGAGTTCGAAATTTCTCTAAATCCGAAGAAGAGTCTTTTTGCTATGGAGGAAGACAAAATTCTTGGTCACATAATTTCCAAAGATGGAATTTGCATTGATCCTTCCAGAGTGGAAGCCATTTAGAAAATAGATTTTCCATGAATAAAAGCAGATATAGGCTTTCAATGGTAAGATGAAATTATTACACATATTTGTTCCTAATTTGGTTGAGAATTTACGTGAAATGACTAATATGTTGAAAAAGGAAAGCAGTGTAAAATGGACCATTAATGCTATGAAGTCTTTCAACTTGGTAAAGCTTGCTTTAACCATGACCCCTGTTTTGGTTATTCCAGATTATACTAGTGATTTCATAATATTTTCATTTGCATCTGAGCACATCTTGGCTGCGGTTTTGATGCAAAAGAAGGATTAGGTTGAGCAGCCCATTGCTTTCTTCAGTCGAGCCATTAGAGATGTTTCTCTTCGCTATAATATTTGATCCGGATTTCTACAGGAACGTAATAAAATACAGAAATAAACACAAACACAAAGATGCAGCGGAAACAATACTTCATTTTATTAATAACAAATGGCTGAAATATGCTTACAGACATAATGGAAATAAAAATAGCTAGGGTGCTGGTAGCATATCTCTAAGAAGAGATGTGGCGGATACAGACATTTGACTTATGTTACAATGAGGCTCAAGGGCCTATTTATTATTGAGAAATAATGGAGAACTATAAACATCCAAAAACCTAACCCTAGGAGATGAAGCGCCAAAACTACGGGCCCCGTTTGGGTAAATTGGTGTTTCAACTTCCTAGGGACGTAACTTTGGCATACGATTTCCATTTGACGTGATCAATATATCATTATAAAGATCTATCTGAGGAGTAAAAATTTTTATGTAAGAATAATGTTGAGTCTCAAATCTGCATCTTTCTTATACATCTTCCTAGACCTTTTTCACTCACCTGAACCTTCCAATTTGTCAATATCATTGTATAATAATTGCAAAAGAGCATCTAAAATGGTTTTTAACTATATTTTGTGTCTGCTATTTGATTTAGATTTTTTCTCATTTAGCTGCGGAATCTTGCCACTTTCCGCAGCTGCTGCAACTTTCCGCAGCCATTTTGTGAAAGTCTATGTTACAGGTGTCTTCAGGAAAAACGAGCCACATGGGCAAGTTAGAAATGATGTGGACATGGATCGTGTCCTATTGGCTCAAGCAAAATCACCTAAGGAAGCTGCGGTCAAAGGTGGCCAAGTGGAAGTCAACCGTAGAGTCCCACGATGACAGGACTCTGTTTCTCATCACGTGAGGATTTGCATGACCGTTTCTAACTTACGAGAGACACATCAACACCTGTACACGGCTCCATAAGTCGAATTCAACATCCACTCTTCATAGATTTACTCCTCAACGCGGCCATGATCCTAGATCTCTGGACGTAATGGTTTACGTGTTTTCTATCAGCATAAACTTTAGGGAATTAGTTATATTTCCTTTGTTATAAATAATGCGTTTGCATACGCATATTAGATTAGTCTCCATTAGCCTCCAGATAGCTCCCTAATTTAATTACGTTGCCACTGTGCCGTAATATTATCTCTCTGTTATGACTGCATTTTAATATATAAGAAGACTCTGTTTCCAAGCGTAATTCGTATTTGAAGGCTGTTGCCAAGGCTGGTGCAGAGGGCCCCTGCACACGCTGAGGTTTTGTGCATTATTGTATAGTTCTTGTTTTATTTCTTTAAGCTCATTGTGCCATAATTCATTCATGTGTTTATACATTACATCTTTCATGGTATTTATGCTTCATCTCTGTTTATAATCTTTCATGCTTTACATCTTAATTCTGTCCATAATCTTTCATGTTTTATGTTAACTGATCAGTGTTCTTGTTTCAGATTTCAAATAGGAAGCTCGGGCATTTGCATATCTTTTGACTAATGACATGGAATCAATATTGTTCTGCTGCTAATTTACTTTTCTTAGTTTCTGTTTAATTTCAGTACTGCTTTGTTTATTTCAGTCTTGCACATTTGCTTCAGTAGTTAGATTTAGATATATTAAATTGCTCATGACATTTTCAGTTACCTCCGAAAGCCACAGCTGGACTGATGGTGAGGGATTGAAGTATGAGTGTGTAGTTTGATATTAGTTTACTTTCTCCAAGTTAGATATATTAAATTTCTCATGTCATTTTCAGTTACCTCCGAAAGCCACAGCTGGACTGATGGTGAGGGATTGAAGTATGAGTGTGTAGTTTGATATTAGTTTCTTTTTCTGCAAATTAGATATCAGGTTGCTCAAGTTGTTTATGGTTACCTCCGAAAGCCATAGCCGGACTAATGGCGAGGGATCAGAATATAAGTTGATGTAATTTGATTTAGATTTACTTTGTTGCAATTCTTGGATTTCTTTAAGCATAGTTTCTTTTGTGTTTAGACAGCAGCAAGGATAGTTTGGTTTTCATGCTCAATAGTTCACTGTTTTGATTTATTAGGTTAGCAACACATTTTCATTTCCTTTCAAGTTTTTTCATTGTATGTTTCAAATTCCTTTTGAAGTTTCAAGTTGGTAAATCATTATAAAGGATATCATTGCCTTGAACAATCATAACCATACTTCTTTTTATTTTAGAATTTCCATCTCACATTAGAAAACTAAAAACGACAAAAAGATAAGAAATAGGTTATCTTGCGCATATAGTGCGCCACACTTTATCAGCTTACGAATCCCGGATTGATAAATTAATGTAGCAATTTAGGACACACTAAATTGACCAAACATTTTGGCGTCGTTTCCGGGGAAGTGTAACTAGGTAGCCAATTTCTTAAAAAAACGTCGTTTAGGGCCTCAAAACGGCTCCGGAAGTTTAGGACCCGAAAACTGCTAAAAATAGTAAACTGTGCCGAAACTGAAAAACTGAAATAGACAATGGTAGAGCCCCAAGTGGAATAGGTGGGTGGCCACCAATATCCACCTGGATCATTCATCCCCCCTTAGGAAGCAATCGTCCCCATTGCGTTAAGTTCCTCCATGAGATGAGGCAAATTCTGTTGAACTGAGTATTAGATGTGTTGAAGATGTCATGGACCTGCGGGTGGACATGCTGGATGCGTTTAGTAAATTTGGTTTCTTTATCAGCCTCATACAGTACATGTTTGGATTTTGTATGTGTAGTTTCAGGATGTATGGAAACATCAGGTGGTGGTGCATTGGGAGTCAGATCAATGGAGTGCTTGTCCTGACAGTGTAGAGGAACCTCTATGAGTGAGGAGAAATTGTCATCGTATTCCTCCATGACTTTGTCCATCTACTGCAGCCGTTAAAGGGAGCCATGTTTCAAGGTTGTGGCCACAATATTCTTCTTTCCCTGTGAGTGAGTCGTAAGGAAAATGAATTTCCTGGTCTGGGAAACAATCTTACTGCGTTGTTTTGCAGTAGTCAAAGAGATGGCAGGAGGCGGTACTACCTCCGGTATCCTGTACAAGTTATTTCCCAAAGTAATAATAATAGCACGAGGCCTAGACTCATACACAGCATGTTGCCTCCACAAGTATGGTTGGCCCAATAATACATCAGCTACATCAAGAGGAGCAACATCACACAATACCTCATCCGTGAATGGCTTGATACTGTATGGAAGTCGGCACTGCTGGCGGATGCGGATATCTCTCCCTGGGTGGAGCCACCCAATGGTATACGGTTGCGGGTGTGCTATGGTTGGTAGGCCGAGCCGCTTCACGACGTCTGCTGAAATGAGGTTCTTTTGGCTTCCACTATCGACGAGAAACTGCAGCGGAGACCCCTTCACCCACATCTGCGATTGGAAGAGGCGCTCCCCCTCCTCTGGATCCTCTGGACCCTCCTTCTGGATCTTGGTGGTGGCAACAATGGCACTGGGATCCGCATCAATGATCTGCTTCCCTTTTTCATTACCTTTGTCTGGTTCTAACTCAGGATCAGAAAATGCATCTAATTCGGGTGCCTTTAGTTCGGCCACCAAAGACTGTTTGGCCCGACACTCGTTTGTGCTATGAGTGGGGCTGTTATGAAAGTCACACCACTTCCTTGTGTCCTTCTTTGGATTTGTGGTGTTGTTCTGAGTCGCATTGCTTTGGCCTTGCCCCTTGTTCTTCGGTTCGGGGGCACCTTTCAGATTTGCAGATCCAAAGTCTCGCTTCTTCTGCTTAAATTTCTGCTCGATCTTGGCGGCATAGCGATATGCCGTGCCAAGCGATGTAATGTCAAGGAACTCCATTTCCTCTTGAATGTGTTTGTGCAGACAGCCGCGGTACTTGAGCACCAAATGTCTCTCTGAATCTTTAATACCCAACTTTGTGCGCAGGGTATGGAACAGATTCGTCAGTTCATGCACATCTTGATCCTTTTGTTGCCGCAGCGTGGTCCATTGGATGTATTTGTCCTCATAGCTCCCCACGGGGTAATATTGTTCATTGATGCCGTCTCAGAATGAATTCCAAGTGGATGTGGCAGAGAACAGAGAGGGTTCCCCTTCGTCCTCTTGCTCACGGTAGGTTTCCCACCAATCTTTGACATGGGGGGCAGCTTTGAGGAGTGCAAAAATAATCTTTTATCGGTCAGAGAAGTCATGGACCGAGAAATACCCTTCCAGCAAATTTAACCATCTATCTATGGCGTCTGCATCTATTTTTCCTTCAAATATAGGAATGTCAAAGTTTACCTCTACCTTGAAGGGAGTGGTACCTCCAGAGTGGTTGTTGGATGCAGATGCGCCATATGTGGGTAGTTGTTGAAGGATTTGAGCAAAGTTATCCATCATCGCATTCCTTTGTTTCTCGAGGGCCTCCTCGAGCAGTATTTTGATAGGATCTCCTGCTCCCTCGTCTTTCTTTTCTTCCGCCATGGGAGGTTGTCGGGGTTTGCGAGGCTGATCTTGCAAGGGTTCAACCAGATCGAGCCACCTAAATCATACACCTTAGTAGGTTTGGGACCTGTAAAGAAAAAGCAAGAGAAAAATAAAAATAGCTAGGGTGTTGGTATATCTACGAAGCATTAGGTGATAAGCTGCACCTTTGAACTATGTTACAATGAGGCTCGAGGGCCTATTTATTATTGAGAAACAATGGAGAACTATAAACGTCCAAAAACCTAACCCTAGGAGATGAAGTGCCAAAACTATGGGCCACCGATATCTACCTGGATCAATATTATTGAGAAACAAGCTTTAGCCTTGATCAAAGCCTTGAAATATTTCCGGATCCATATTCTACATTCACATACTATAGCCTATGTTCCAAATGCAGCGGTAAAAGAAGTTCTCACACATACTGATCCTAAAGGTTAGAGAGGTAAGTGGATATCAGTAATGCTAGAGTATGATATCGAGATCAGGCCCACCAAACTAATCAAGGCACAGGGATTAGCCAAGCTAATGGCTGAATCCAATTTGCATGCTCTAGACATAAACCTTATTGTAGCAATGTCAGATGATGAAGAAGATGGCGCTCTAATACATGTATCAGAAATGTTTCTCACTTCACCATGGTATTCCAATATAGTGTATTTTCTTCAGCACTTATGTCCTCCTCTTGGAATGTAAAAAATTCAGGGTAGGTCTTTGAAATTTAAATCTACTAAATATTACATTCTAGGTAGTGCCCTTTTTTGGAAAGATCCAGGAGGTGTTCTTTTGAATTGTCTGGTCAAATATGAAGCTAAGCAGGTAATGGATGACTTCCATAGGGGAGATTGTGGAGGCCACTTGTTTTGGAAAACAACAGCTAACAAAGTGTTGAGATCAGGGTATTATTAACCAAATCTATTTTAAGATTTGTACAAAACTGTCACAAACTGTCATGAATGTTAGGTTTTTTAGGGAAAAAGGAAACTCCTTCCTCTGCTACTGAAGCCCATTGTAGTAAATGCTCCTTTTGAATAGTGGGGACTTGATTTTATTGGGTAAATTCATCCCACATCATCGGCACAACACAGATGGATTCTAACATCTACTGACTAATTCACCAAATGGATCGAGGCTATTCCTACAAGACAAGCTATGGACACGGTAATTATTCAATTTTTAGAATCCAACATTTTGTCTTGTTTTGGTTTTCCTCACAATATTATTACAGATAATGTTGCAGCATTCAAGTCAAAGAAAATGGTTGAGTTTTGTCATAAGTATAATATCAGGTTGGGCCATTCAACTGCATATTATTCACAGGGGAATGGATTAGCTGAGTCCTCTAATAAATCCTTGGTTAATATCATTAAGAAAATGTTAGAGGAGAACAAGAAAAATTGGCGTAGGAAGCTTATCAATGCTTTTTGGGAAGACCGAGTGAGCACCAAGAAGTCTATAGGTATGTCACCCTTTGAATTGGTTTATGGTACATATACAATATATCCTACATCAGTTGCAGTCCCCGTTATGAGATTATTGCAGGAAGCAGGTATTAAGGAAGATGATATTCAACATAAAATTAATCAAATGATTCACCTTCACAAACAAGGGAGGAAGTTTCTCAAAATACTTCTAAGCTTCAGGAGAAAATAAAAAGGATTTATGATCACAAGACCAAGGAAGATAAGTTATAGCTGGAAGATGTAGTGTTGTGGTGGGATGCAAAAAATGAAGAGAAAGGAAAGCATGGGAAGTTTGAAAATATTTGGAAATAACCCTTCAAGATCTTAGCCTATCGAGGACAAAATGCCTATTTTCTGAAAGAGTTGGATGGTTAAGAATGTTGAGGAGGACTAGTCAATGGTAGGCTCTTGAAACATTATTATTTTTTATGCAACTTCTGAGAGAATGTTTCACCTTCATTGTAAATACCAGCCTATATTTTCTGCAAGGTTTGGAGCATAAAATCATCTATGCTTGGGGCCCGAGGTGAAGGCTATAAAGATTGTTGATTTTCTGTTGTTGTCAAAAAAAAATTGAGTCAGTTTGAAGTTAGTTTCAAATTCAGTTTTTGAGTCGGTTTTGAGTCACTATAAATGGTTTTTGAGTCAGTTTAATAATATGCAGTCTTTTGAATTGTTTTAACGTATTTTCCCAATGGTTAGGCACTTGGTATACAGTGTTCTTGACACCTCTAAGGAGCTGCCATCCCCAATAAGGAAAATTTTAGTGTCAGTATTTGCATACTTCCACCAGGGATCAAAAAACATTTTCATGTGCACTTAGGTGTCCCATTTTGAATAAATTTTTCATCATTCCATTAGGTCATGAAATAAAATTGTTCCACTGGTGGTTGTCCTTGTGAAATAGGCTTCATTCTCCCTCAGAAGGTCATATTGGTTGACTCATTCTCATGTCTCCTTGAGCATAACAACACCTATGGAAATGCTCTATTCACTTGGAAGTCTTTAAAGTCAAAATCTCATTCAAAAGTTAGGTAAAAAAAGTAGTCCCATTAGGTCATTAGGGTTTTTCATCTCTCAAGGTCACTCCTTCATTCAGATGAGGTCAGCACATATATGAGAGGGATTGAATAAGATCATCATGATGTAATTATTATACTTTAAAAGTTGCATTTTTATAGTTTAATGATTTTTATATCAAAATGTCATTTTGATATAAAATTCAATATGTAATTTATTTTTATTTGTCGAAATGTAATTTCATGTTTTCATATGTAATAAATTCAATCCCGAGCTGTCAAAATGCAATCATGTCTGGCCTAAGTGAGCAAAGAAAGCCAAACTCCATGTTTGATCAACCTTGCAATGCCAAGAAGTAAGCAAGAAAAAAAAGTATCAATGTCAAAGAGGAAAAGTGAACATTATAAAAGTGGGTAATTTGTTAGAAAATTAAATATTACAGAGCAATGCAACACATAAAATATGCGGAAAATACAAGCACACAAAACACATAAAACCAGAGAGACACAGATATACGTGGTTCACCCAGTTTGGGCTACGCCAACCCCAAACAGCCAGTCCTTCCTTTCTATTATCCAGCAAAATGAAGAGACAAAACCTACAACATATCCGCTGTAATATCCTCTGTTCTCTCTCACAGTCTTCCTCTCTATTTCTCGCTTTGAGAATACACATACCATGCACAGCCGTGATACAATGCCCTCATAAAAGTGAGGGGTTGCCTTCTAGGGAAAAAAACCCTAATCTGAACATAACTTCTACCGTCAGATCATTTTCCTAATGAACGGCCGAGATTGACTAGAAATTACTATGCTTTTACAAGGAAATTTTACATCTGTTTTTAGCTTCGGGGGCGCTGCCCTGAAAGCCCCCGCCAAGGGGGGGATCCGAAAAGCGTTGTCGCCCCCCCTTGGACCCCCCACGGCAGTGATTAATTACGAGTGGTGTTGCCGCCCCTTTTAGGTACAGGGGTCCAATGCTGTGATACAAAGTAAACAAGATAATCAGGCTCCACACCCAAACATAATTTAAATTAAATTTCAAATCCACTAAAGTTATAAAGCCTATCCAGCACCTCAAAACAAGTTATTGTTGCCATTCAGCCATCAAGAGTTTTCAGCAAAGGAGAAATTTCGAGTTTTTTGAGCAGTTTGGTTCAAAATTTCAAGGCGTTGCATTTTTACACCTTATTGGCGCTACGCTTTTGCGGAGTGATGCTTTGTGCTTTTGCCCGAAAACCTCAAAGAAAATTACATTGGCTCTACGCTTTTGTTTTGGCGCTGCACTTTTGCCCAATTTTCTCTACAAGCTTAAAAACTCATCCAAATTGCTTCAAACCTTCAAAAAATACTCTCAACATCTCTTGGGAAGTAAGTAACATGTAATTTCCACCTCCTTGCAGTCTTCAAGAGAAATTTCATGGTTTTTTTGGTTTCTATGCAAATTTGGAAGTTTGTCTAGCTACAAACCCTAAATTCACTCTTTATTTCCAACTTGGTGTCCCCAAACCTCACATTCCCTTCCTACATCATTGTAAACCCTATTCCTTTCCCTACAACACCAAATCCCTTTCCCTAAATCCATTTTCCCCTAAACCCTAAGTCCTAGGCATCTCAATTTCCTAGGCAGCCCTATCAACCCTGTAATAAAATTCTAATTCCCAATCCCTTAAAATTTTTGATCCCATATCACCTCCCTAAGTTAATTAACCCCTGCCCCCATCTCCCTAATTTTTCCAAGACCTATCCCCACTTCCTAGACTTAAGTTTCCATTTAAACTCATTCCCTCCATTTGCCTAAGTTAGCCATCTCATCTCTCATTCTCCTCATCTCATTCCATTTCACCCTAGGGTTTCCTAAGCCTTCAAGTTCAAGATGTATGAAAAGGAGGAAAGAGGTGTCAGTGAGGAACAAATACCAAAGAGAAGTGACCACAAAGGAGGGAAAATTAACAGATATGAACCAATAACCACAAAGGAGCTCATGGCTTCTCATCTCACTATGTCTTGTTTTAAACATGTTGGTTGTTTTGAGTTTTGTGGGAAAGTGCAGCAGATTCAGTATCACCATATGTTGACAAGGTTGTTCATTCCAAATATTCATGATAGATAGGTCACTCTTGCTGGGGTCACTTTTACCATGTCCACTAATGCCATTTCAGCTTACAGGGATCCCTAATGTGGGAAAAAAATGGTTTAAAAATGGAAACCTTGATCTGAGCTATTATGAACCATATCTAAAACCTAGATATAAGGATGACAAGAAAACCATTTTCCCTTTCTCTCATCTCCTTGACCGGTATGTCCCCATGATGAAAATAATCATGAAGTACTTCACTTGTGAGGGGAGGTTTTCTCGACTCTATTCATACCATATCCGACTCCTCATGCACTTCACTAGAGTCAGAATGCTTCACATACCCTACTATCTCTCCCAAAGCATTGACAAGATGGCATACATTGTACAAAGGAGGGATTATAGTCATCAAATGCAAAGTATTTTTCACCATTCCCTTATCAAGATGATAGTCATGCATAAACTTGAGCAGAAGAACATCCCATGGGACACATTCAGTGCAAATGAAGTTTTCACTACCCCACCTAGTCATCATGAGCAGAGTATCCCTTCATCATCTCATCCTCCCATATCCACTTCTCCATCTCAGCCTATTATTCATACATCATCACCTAGTCAATTCCATTCACCCCATGTTGATCCTACCTCTTCACCTTTCCGTAATCCTTCACCATCATCACATCATGATACTGAGGCATCAAGCAGTGAAAAGGACATTGAGGCAACTTAGGCTAATGTGACTGATGTTGAGCCATTTCCCAAGACCTATCAAAGAGGCCAAAGGCATGTGTTTGCTTCACTTGGAGTGAAAGGGGCCATGCTTTCTTCATCAGCAAAACAGGTAGACAAGGGCAAGGAAAAGGCTAAAGAGCCAATCATTGAGGAGCAGGAGGATAAACATGAAACATAGTAGGAGTTTCGGTTGATTGACCTTGATGAGAGGGTGAGGATAGGGTAATAAATTTGAATAAATGATATGTTATCCACCAATATTCTCTTTGATCACACACTATTTTAACTTCATGCACAATACAAAATCTCTTCTACCATTGATCATTAATTGCGGAAATAAAAAACAATCGCATGCGCACATTAAAACCATAAACAATCACATATATGAACACAGTATTTTATGGGAAAGTTTAAAGCTGAAAAACCCCAAATATCTGTATATTATATGCCATAGAGATCATGTAACAATCATCATGCAAAGCTCCTCACAAGCTCTCAGTACAATCTCGTATTGCTACACACTAATCAAGCTAGATCTAGCAAAACACATGCTCCAATCTCTGCCACCTGATAGCCTGCCTCTACTATGCAATAAATTCTGAATAATGGCTCATAAATAACTTTGAACCACGTGGCTTGTACTGCGCAATCCTCATTGGCATCTCCAATCACTGGTTGTTGCAAATCATGCAATAGTATAGTCACAACTGATAGTCACACTGCTCTTTCACCTATCTCTCCCTTGGTCTCCTTTGAAGCTTGTCAGCCCATTGAGATTCTTGATGTATTCTTTAGTTGATTAATGAGTTTATAATTAGTGAATTAATTAATAATTAATTCACACCACTCTCACTAGTGTATCAATAAGTTAGACTAGATACAACTAGCTCAACTATGTTTAGCTTAGTTAAACTGAACACAACTCCATTAACTTCCTCAATCAACTCCACCAAACTCTCTCACATGAGTTCTAACTAAAGTATCCATGAAATAGCTCCACTTAACCCTCAGGAATAGCGTAATTCCTTCTGTCAACTCCTGTGCCACATCTGTGCACTTAACTGAAGTGCTCCAAGAGAATAAGATAATGTTTATAGTCCAAATATTATTAAGAGCTAATAATATTCGACATATCTATTTTTAGACTGGAAATCTAAAAATAGATTCTGCCCAATATTTCTAAAAATGGAAGTCCATCTATTTTTCCAACTTGACCAACCATCCACAAATAGCATCCTACAACTCATAGAACATGTTCCATATGTCTAAAAATAGACATAGTCTAAAAAATAGACTTTGCGCCAAAAATATCCTATGGGCCCACTTAGTGAAGGCGACTTCTTTCCACTAAGCTCATCATCTTGTTGCAATCTCAACACTCCCTCTCAACAAGATAAGGATTATCTGCCACCCCTATCCTACCTCTGTGGTATTCGAATTTGCTCTTGGTGAGCACCCTCGTCAAGATATCAGCATCCTGATCCTCCGTGGGAATGTATGATAGTAACATGATCTTCCGCTGCACACAATATATGATATGATGATACTGGTTATCAATGTGTTTAGATCTATCATGAAATACTGGATTAACCGAGATTTTGATGCAACTCTAATTATCACAATAAATCACAATAGGATCTAAGTGTGAACCGAACAACCCGACCAGGATCTTCCTCATCCATATAGCCTTGCATGCAGCCAAACTCGTTGCCATATACTTGGCCTCTGCTGAACTGAGTGCCACAGATCTCTACTTCCTTTTGTACCAAGAAACTGTTGTAGACTTGATACTGAAAACCCCTCCGGATGTGCTCTTTCTGTCTGTTGGGCTCCCTGCCCAATCTGCATCTGTGAAGCCACACAGCTTCCCCTCATCCGTTACCCCACGTTTCATGAAATCCCTTATCCGTGACCTTATGAGATATCACAATACATGCTTGCCTGCCTTCCAAAAGAGCTTGGTAGGCTTAATCATAGCTTGTGAAAGCTGGTTAACTGCATAGCATATATCGGGTCATGTATTGACCAGATACATAAGCGACCCCACCAACTGTCGATAGACAGTGGCATCCACTACCTCCGCTGAAGTAGCATCCTCCTTCCTCCAACCACCAGGAAGAGGAGTATCAACAGGCTTTCAGCCATGCATGTTGAACCTCTCTAGAATCTCCTAGGCATACTTTCCCTGAGAAACAAATGATCCATCCTTTAACATTTGCCAAATTCGCAGGTCCCAGAAATAATAGGTGAAAAGTCCTTCATCTCAAACTCGCTTTTGAATCCGGCATTGCATGAGGTGTATCCTGAACTGCTAAGAATCAAAATAAAGTCATCTACATAAAGTACAATGATCGGCAACACCCTCCACCCCAATATGGTATAGGTTCATATACGCACTCACTCTTGGAGAATCCAAGTACGATAAAAAAATATCTATCCTTGTGTACTAAGCACGGTGCTTGTTTTGCTTGTTTCCAGCCATACAACGCTCTTGAGCACACTTTTATGCGACTCACTCTTGAAGATCTCGGAAACCTTCGGTACTTTTCACCTGTCACCTCCTCTCAATCACCGGGTTAGAAACACATTCTTCATCCATCGAGTGAATGTGCCACACATCTGTGGCCCGAGAGAGAAACGAGAATCGTCGTATGGAAGAATACCTTGCGACAGGTGCAAAGGTCTCCTCATAATTGATCCCCTCTATCTGTGAGAAGCCTCGAGCAACAAATCTTGCCTTGTACTTCTCCACACTCCCGTCAGCCACCTGCTTCACTTTGTAGATCCATCTCGAACCCACCACTGATTTCCCCTCCGACCTTGGGACAATCTCCCATGCACTGTTTCTGACAATCGAATCATACTCTTCCACCATGGCATCTACCCATGCGGGGTCCTCCACAGCTTCCTCGAAAGAGGATGGCTATGTCACGACACATTTGCTCACAAGAGCCATGTATCCAATATACCAGTCAGGTGACTGTCTCTGTCTGCACTATGATGTAGGTGCTCCTACAACCTTCTCTGCATCTTGAGCCAGTCGCTCAGCTTCTGTAGTGCGCTTCTGCCCTCTGATGGTTGGCGCTGCCTGAGTGGTCTCTTCCACTCCATGAACCTCCTCTTGTGGCTGATCCACATCCTGAGGCTCATCCTTAGGAACTAATGGCTCCTCATCTGCATGCAAGTGTGGCTCCCTCTCAAGCGAACACTTCATGGCTTTCTCCTCCTGAAATTTGATATCCCGTCGCACAACAGTCTTGCGACTGTCTGGCAAATACACACGATAGTTGTGGGGTGTATCAATGTACCCCAAAAATATCCCAACCTCTGCGGTCGGCTCCAGCTTCTTCCTGGCATCCTTCGTCACATGAATGTAAACAGGTGAACCAAAAATCCTCAAATGGGAAATATTAGGCTTCTTACCAGAAAACACCTCCTCAGGTGTACTCATGCCAAGTATCCTGTGAGGACAACAGTTCTGCACATATACTGCAGTATTGCATGCCTTAGCCCACAATTGTATGGGAAGGCCCTGATCATGCAACATCGCCCGTGCAGCACCCATGATCGTTCTGTTCTTCCGCTCAGCAACCCCATTCTGCTGTGGGTTATGAGGTGCTATGAGCTCTCTTCGAATTCCTTCTGCGCTGCAAAATTCCTTGAATTTGAACTTCTTGAGAGATGAATTCACCACCATTATCGCTCCTAAGAGCCTTCACATGCTTCCCCGATTCCTTCTCAACCAGTGCCTTGAACTCACAGAACTTTGAGTATGTCTCGCTCTTCTTCTGCATGAAGAAGATCCAGCACTTTCAAGAAAAATCATCAACAAAGATCACATAGTACTTGTGCTTTGCTGTCAAAGCTACTGAGAAAGGTCCACACACGTCTGTGTGAATTCTCTTAAGGATCATCGTGGCGTGACTATCCTTCTTGTGAAAAGTGGCTTTCACAAATTTTCCCAAGGTACACCCCTTGCACTAATCTTACTGCGCAAGAGTGCCCTTAGGAATCCCAGTATAAATCTACTGCAGTATCTTCAAAGCTCCATGGTGAAGGTGGCCCAATCTCCAGTGCCACAGCTCGCCATCATCCCGGCTCACCACTCCTTCCGCCTTGCACCTTGTTCTTTGCCTTGACATCTACCTACAGGCGATAAAGGTTCTTAACTAGAACCCCTGTCTCACGGTCTCACCCGGTTCCTTGCGTAACGGAAGCCTTTCCCTAGCTAAAGACAACATCATATCCCTTGTCTTCTTGTAGCCTGAGATGAATTCTTCTTCAATTGTGGAACATGCATCTGCTTCCTTCAATACGAAGGGTTTGGAACTCCCTCTCAAGATGCAAAGGAAATGAGTACGATAGCGATTCTGTATCTGCCATCATCGCCCATCTCGATGTGCACTCGAATTTTTCTCATCCCGGTCGGTAAACAAATATTTGTCTGCGATTGCTGAAAAATGCACCACGTCAGAAACACCATGAACCCATCACCCGTGAATGTATGCCGATCAGCGAAAAATACAGCTCAAACTGCGAGGCTAAGGCCTCTCCAGCTGCAGATCCAACAGCCTGCTTATTTTCCTTCTTCTGTGGACAATTAGTGGCCTAATGTCTGTGTTGGTGACAATGAAAGCACTTCACCTTGGACATGTCCTACTTCTTTCCTTTCGCACCGGATTGAGAAGAATTATTCTTGCTCTTCCCCTTCCTTGCTTTGGTAGCCAAAGCGCAATTTTCTTCGTCTGAGTTCTTTGATGAATATCCATCGCTGGTACTTCACCTTATCTCCTCTTGCACAAGATCCGACCAAAGTCGCTCCCATCCTGGCAATTTCTCCCGACCATTGACAGAGTCCTGATAGGAATGCCAACTCTTCGGAAGCCCAAGGAGAGCCAAGCTCACAAATTCCTCATCATCAACAGTCACCCCCACACTTCCCGGCTCATCCCTGCATTGGACGAACTTCGTGAGGTACTTGGACATACTGTCGCCTTTCTCCATTTTTATGTTCCTGAGTTTGTCCTTGAGCGCCAACTTCCTCTGATCGCTCTTGCTTTGAAATAAATCCGTCAAAGATTTCCACATCAAGAATGGAGAAGCCTTACCATGAAGGCTGGATACTATGTGATCCTTCACGCCCTACAACAGAATCCTTCGAGACTTTGTTGTCTTCTTTTGCCATGCGTCAAGTACGACAGCATCACTAGAAGTAGGCTTTGGAATTTATGCATCTATGAACTCCTTCAACCCATTGTCATCCAGCACCGCCTCCATCCTGTCCTTCCATGCAATATAATTCAAGTTTCCCTCAAGGGCATACTCCAATCGCAATCCGTTGAAAGACATCTCAACTTCGACACCAAAGAAAACACCCTACGCAAATTCGAATTCCCACCGGCTCAAAACTCAGCGGCTTCAATGTTTTGTGTTGGCAAGAAGTCAGGTCTCGCGGACAAGACCCAGGTTCGAGAGTTGTGGCCAACAAAGGGGTCCGGTGTAGTCTAGGAACACGCCGGCATTTTCACCCTGCTCTGGAGAGCAGTGCGTCTCACCCGAGGCGTGCCGCAACCACATGCAAAAGGGGATGAGATCAAGGGCAAGGAACAAACCCGCAACTAAAGAAAGACGGTTCATCCATTCATATACAAAGTTATATGCGCAAGATCACTTAATAAGCATTCAGACATTCATAAATAAAATTTTAAACCAGCATAAACGCATTACTTGCACATGAACACCTTATTGAGACAGCAACCTTCCATTGTATTAATCTCTTAACCCAATACATGATTACATGGCAATCTTCCTGTTAGCTCACAAAGCTGATACAGATGAATATCAGGACAGAAAGGTAGAATAGAGAAGATAAGAAACCATATGAATCACATGCATGAATCCTCCGTAGCTGCTCTGCGCGTCCTTCCTTGTCTCTGGCCTCGCGACTTCTTCAGTACGCATTCAACTCTCAGCATTCAACAACCTTTTCAGCCGGGTGACTGTTATTTATTCACCCGCCCTCGCGACTATCGGCTCCTCTGCGTCTTCACTTCGGCTTCTCTCAGCTTCTCTTCTGATGTCTGCGTGTTCCACTTTCTGTTTTCTGCTGTGTTTCCTTCATCTGCACTTATCTCTGTTCTATCTCCAGCTATCGAGTGCTTTCGCGCCGCCTCGGTAGCTCCGCAACTCCTGGTAGTTGCGGCGCGGTCGCGGTTGCCATGTGTATTTATTCCGCAACTCAAAAAGGGCCAAAACTCAAAATGTCTTGGTCAAGATTTCAAAACTAAACAAAAACAAGGGCCCCAACAGGCCCCGACCACAATTCCTTGACTCGTCCGCGAGTCAATCACAAATAACAGTTTCTATTTCCATTTCCCCGCTAGCACCCGTACTCTGCTCTGCTGTGCCTTCACCCTACGCCCTTTCCTGCTATGCTCCGCCACTTGGTTGTTCAAACAAGGGCCCCAACTCTGGGACCCGGCGGAGCGCTGTATCTCTAAGCTCTGTGAAGGCCGCCACCGCTTGCTGCCATTCCTGCATAAGCAGGTCGGCTTCTTGAGAGATTCGGTTGGCGGCGGCTTCGTCTATGGGCGTCGGGGCAGCCCCGAACAGTGTGGCGAGCTGGCCTTCGGCCTTGGCATCCAGCTGGTGCATAGCGTCAGCATGGGCGCGAAGGGGCGGACGAATTTCCCAGATGACATGTTTGGCTGCTGCCGATTCGGCCTCAGTCTGTTGCATGTGAAGTTCCAGCTCGTCCGATTGGGCGTAGAGTTGATCAAGCCGTGCTGGGTCCGTGGTTGCCTAAATGTACCGGGAAATCTGTTGCAGCTGGGCAGCGATAGGCTGCGTCTTGACAGTTAACGCGAGTGAGCACTCCTGCAAACTGCGCAGAAGGGCAGAAGCCGCAGTTGCAGTGGAATGGAGAGTTGCTTGTAGACTGACTGCCTGCGTCTGTTTGGCAGTCACCTGTCCTGAATGGTCACTGGGTGGATCTAGAAGGGTAGGCCATGCGGCTAACGCCTCTTGGAGTTCCTGGTTCTCCCTACAAACAATAGTGAAAACTTCCCTGAGGTGGTGAGCCTGTAGTGCTATACTGTCCTCCTCTATACCAGCAGGGAGTGGGGCATAGTGAGCCCTTGCAGTGGGCCATACGCTGGAGAGCGCCTGAATAGCAATGTTGGCCTGCTCCTGGAGGTTGGTCTTCTCCTGCAGCAACTGATTGCGCTGTTCAGTAAGCGCTGTGATCTGATTCTGCTGCTCGGTGCACCGCCGCTGTAGCTCTGTGTGAATCTACTCGACCTTGAGTGCCGCCCGCTGAATGAGAAGGTACAGCTGTGCTGGACTCCATTGTTCTGTATTGGTCGTGCTAGGTGTGCCCTGCTCCGGCACCCTCTCCTGCGAAGGTTGGTTGCTGGCCGCTGGTCGGCTGGAAGTTTCTGGAGGATGGACCGGCGTCTGCTGCTGCACTGAAGTGGCCATCTCGGACTCTGGCCGGTCTTGCTGCGTGGTCTGCTCTGGGGGAGGGGCAGCCGAATCAGCCCCCCCATTCGTGAACCTGGTAGATATAGTAGCATGAGGGTCCTGGGCCGTGGCCACGGGGTCAACCGGTGGTACCACGGCTGCAGTACTGGAGGTGACTTCCACCCCGTGGTCACCTCCGAAAAGTTCTCGGATCAACGAATCTGACACAGTGGCTGATGAGTTGGATGGATTGGGGGAGGTGGCAGGTGGTCGGCCGGTGGGAGCGGTGGACGGAGTGAAAGAAGTGGGAGGGAGGCGGAGGTTGAGGAACTCTGCCGGATCGATCAGAGGTTCCTCCGGAATCAAAGTTGCTGTGGGCGGAGTGGCTGGTGGATCCTCCTCCATAAGATCGACCACTGGATCTGTGGCCGTAATGCGGGCCCTCTTGGGTGGAGGTGGGTCTGTTGAATCGGGTTCGGGGGCCGGTTCACCCATTGGTGTGATGAGGGGGGTGGCAGAAGTGAACATGTTAGTGGGAATGGGGGAAATGAGGGGGGCGGTGTTGGAGGGACCACGAGACCGATTAATATGAAATTCAACAAAAGAGGGAAATATAGGGGCACCACTTGAAGCAACCTGGGTGGCCACGTTGAGTCGTCGTACCTGGTCGTTGAGGTGCTTGACGATCGGGACCAGCACTTCAGGCAGTGCTGGTGCGGTCGCAGCTGCTTCTTGGGGAGGGTCCGCCGCAACCGGTGAGGACCCCGCTGCACCGGTCGCGGCAGGCCGCTGTGCCGGCAGCATCCCCTCAAAATTATAGCGGGTGATCCCGTCGCGGACGTGCTTGACGACCCCCGGCCACGGAGAAACCTCTCGGTGAAAGGTGTCGTCATTCAGCTGGAACCGGAGGGGCGCCATGTGAAATGTGGTGTCCGGCACGCAAGTTGGCTGGATGAAGGTGTGCCTGTGGCTGACCGCAAACCACACCTACTCACTGGACTCATCCAGCAAGTGCCTGGGCACCCGCTGCTGGTTGGCCACAACATCGGTCATCATTCCGTACCAGGCCCGGAACGCTGCCGCGTTCACCTGTTTGGTGCTGGGATCCATGGACACCTGCCAGGGGGTGTATTTCATCGCAAGAGGCTGGATGATGGTCGTCTCCGCTGGCTCCCGAATGGGAGGAAGGTGCCATTTCCACATGGCAAAGGCTAAGATCAAGTAGCCGTAAATGAAACTGGTGGTACGCCTATAATTTTCTTCGCAGGCCGCGAAGAGTTCCTTCAACACGAAAGAGCACCAATTCAGCTTGGCGCCCCGGGTGCAGTGCTCTGCAATGGAAATTGTGTCCAGGGTGCATTCTCCCTTCGTATAGTGGCGCATCGTCTTGCTAGCAATCAGGTAGCAAGCGAACCGGATTTCTGGTTTGTTGATCAGGTCAATTTTGGCCCCTTTTCCACCCCGGCGAGTGCCATACTTGGTATACAGGTCGAAGTCACCCGACTTCCAGGCGCGCTTAGAGGATGTCTGGCTAGCAGCGGAGACATCTACACCGTTTTGGGACAGCCCTGTAAGCCGATGAATGTCTTCGGCATGAATTGGGATTTCTTCGTTGAGCCACAGGGACCCGTTTTGTACCCGACTGAGGAGGAACCGGGTGCATTGCAGAGCCGGTCCCGTAGTGCCGAAAATGGGAAGAGACCTCAAATGCATCAAGGTCGACTACTGCAGGCCCCTGAATTCTTGCCGCATCCGACTGTTGGAGCTATTGCCTGGTGTGTAATGGTGCTCCATGTAAGTCTGCCAATGGAGATGAGGAAACTCAGCTGGGTCGGACAAGTTGGCGTCCATACATGCTGCGTTGTCATACTTTCCGACCAACGACTCTACGTGGTGAATTCTGCTGTCTAATGCTGGTTCAGGGACAGATACGATAGCCCTCAGCATCTTGGCTCGACACTGGTAAACTTGGAGTGTTCGTCTGGAGTTCTCTGCTGAATGCGGTGTGCTTCGATGCTGCAAATGCTCTGGAGATGCTGCAACTTCCAAATTGAATTGGTCCGTCATTCTCGTGCTGTTGATCTTCATGCAAATTATGGCATCTGCTGGCACGGTGAAGTTGATGAGACTCCATTACGGCAATTAATTCTTGCTATCCTTCGGGGTTGCGATAATCATGCGATCAATCGTGTGCCTGTATGTAATCTGATAGTTGCTGACGGTTTCATGGGAAGATGGGCAGACTCGACGGCTGAGGGACTGCGGGTGATGGCAAATGATTACGGTACGATTACTGTCTATTATGGTAATTTATGAACAAATCTGAGCGATTCTATGGACTGACAAAAGGACTGACGGAAATGACCTGGACTGACACTGGCACGAGGATGGATCCTACGTGAACGACACGCTGGACTGGCGCTGCGACATGTTGGACTGGCCCGCCCCGACCACAGTCGGTTGCGGTAAGGTTCCCGCAACTGACTGGTTATTTGACGGATTACCTATGAACGGAAAAGATTACCTACACTCATCCCGGTTGTGGGAGAGTTATTCAACTACGCTACTCTACGGGTTCTCTCGGTTGTGAGAGTTATTAATGAAAAGTGAGAAGGTACCTACTCCTGGTAGGGTTTCAGGCATGCGCCATTCACCCACCCAGGAAGAACTGTACCGTCCAGCTGTGCCAACCGAACGGCGCCTGAGTTGCAGATCTCGATGACAAGGTAGGGTGCCAACCAGTGCATCTGGAGCTTGCCTGGAAAATTCTGGAACCGGCTGTCGTACAAAAGAACTTTGCCACCAACTTGGAAAGATTTAGTTTTGATGTGGCGGTTGTGCCACGCTTTCTGCCTGGCCTTCTGAACCTTTTGGTGGAATTCTGCAAGGAATCGAGCCTCATCCAGCTCCTGCAGCTCCTGGAGGCGTTCCCGAAGTGACGCCTCTTCTGAGAATTGAAGGGACGTTGCGATCAAAAGGCTGGGTACGGTGAACTCGGCGGGAATCACAGCTTCCCGGCCATACACCAAATGGAATGGTGTCTGGTTGGTCAAACGTTTTACCGTGGTTTAGTAAGCCCATAATGCCGCTGGTAGCCGCTCGTCCCAGTCGTCCCGCTGAGCATTGCAAATTTTAGTCAAGCCCTTTTCAAGAATCTTATTGAAGGCTTCCACCGTACCATTGGCCTGTGGGTGGTATGGGCTGCTTTTATAATGCTGAATCATAAATGTGTCCAGTAGTGACTTGACTGTGGCATTAATGAAATGTGTACCCTGATTGTTGGTTAAGCTCCGGGGGCAGCCAAAGCGGCTGATGATGTGTTCAAAAATGAACTGGGCAGCGATCTCTGCCGAGCAGTCGCGTACCGCTGCCGCCTCAGCCCACCGTGTGAGGTAATCCATTGCGGTAATGATGTACGGAGCTTTGGAATGGCGAGCGATTGGTGCGATGGGGCCTACGAAATCAACAGCCCACTTTTGAAACGGCCGCAACACATGCACTGGGTGTAGCGGAAGCTCGTCCCAGTGCGAAGGCCTTCCCGTCCTCTGGCAAACATCACAATGTTTCACATAGGCCTTACAGTCTGCATGTACCGTCGACCACCACAGGCCAGCTTGAAGCACCTTCCTTGCGGTAGGTTTCGCACCCACATGCCCCCCCGCAACACCACTGTGACATTCCCACATCACTGCTTCCCGTTCATGGTCAAGAACACACCTGCGCAACACCTCATCAAGCCCCAGTTTGTACAGCTGCCCTGCGATCAATTGGTAGTCGGCCGCCCGGACAACAAGGTGGCGTTTCTGAAGCGGGGTGTAATCCTCAGGGCACTGTCCCGTGGTCAGATACGTGGCAATGTCAGCCAGGTAATCTGGTACTGCTTCAACTCGGAAGAGGTCAGCATCCGGAAGCTGATCGTCCAACGGACCTTCATTCTCTCCCGTCTCCAACCTGGATAAGTGATCGGGACCAACATTCAACCTGCCAGGCTTGACAATCACCTCAAACGTGAACTCCTGAAAAAGTAAAAGCCATCGACAGATTCTTCCTTCCAACACAGGCTTATTGACCAGATATTTCAGTGCGGAATGGTCCGTGAAGAATGTAAATTTGCCGCCCAGAAGATAGTGGCGGAACTTCTGGAGAGAGTACACCATCGCCAACGCCTCCCGCTCGGTCGTGGTGTAATTCTTCTCCGCATTCGATAACCGTCGGCTGGCGAAGTATACGGGGTGGTCAACTGTCGTTTCCCCGGGTTGTGCCAATACAGCTCCAAGTGCAATTCCGGACGCATCAATATGCACATGGAACTGCTTATCCCAGTTGGGATGAACAAGTATGGGTGCCGTCGCCAACTTCTCCTTCAATGTGTCAAGTGCCTTCCTGCACTCCGCCGTCCACTCAAACGCTTCTGACTTCCGCAACAGTTTCTCCAGAGGGGCCGTGATTTTGGCGTAGTTGCGGATAAACCGCCTGTAGTATCCTGTGTGCCCGAGCAGTGCCCGCAACTGCTTCACGGTCTCGGGGGCCTCCATGTGGACGATGACCGCGACCTTGGCAGGATCAACGTAGACCCCTTGCTTGCACACCACGTGACCCAAGAGTGTGCCGAATGGTACTGCCAAAATACATTTCTTCAAGTTCAAGGAAATTTGCAGCTGGCGACACCGGTCGAACATAACCCGAAACAGAGAGGCGTGTTTCTTCAGCAGGCTGTAAACAGTCCAGTCGTCCATGTAGACTTCCAAGAACTTATGAATGTACTCCCGAAAAGTAGCAATGACAATCCTAGAAAACACAGCCGGTGCATTCTTCAGACCAAACGGCATAACGTGGTATGCGAATGATCCCCACTCAGTGGTGAATGTCGTCTTTGCTTTATCTTCCTCGGCGATGCACACCTGATGGTAGCCCGAAAACCCATCAGTGAAGGAATAAGCTTCGTTTCCCACGACATGATCTAGAACTTCATCGCTGAAGGGAGTGGGAAACGGGTCGTGGATACAAGCATTATTCAAGCTCTGGTAGTCTACACAGACCCGGATCTCCGCTTTGTCCTTCTTGTTCTGGATGACAATCGGACTCACCCATTCCGCTTCTTCTACTGGAAAGATGAGACCTGCAGCCAACATCTTGTCAATCTCCATCTTGACCTTCTCTTTGATACGTGGATTCAACCGGTAGGGTCGGTGCTTCACCGGCCTGGCCCCCGGTTTCAGTGTGATGCGCATCTCGCCCAGATCCCCCTTGATCCCCTTCAGGTCCGCAACTGAGGATGGAAAAAAATCTTCATATTCCCGGAGGAGGCTGAAAATTTCTTTTGTCGTCTCCTCGTCCCAGTAATCTCCCACCGTTGCCAGCTTAGGTTTCTCCTCCGTTCCAATGTTCAGTTTCTTTGTCTTGAGCGGCTGTAAATGGACCCCTTTAGTCGTCGGCTCTTCCCTGATGCTCCGCTCTCCTTCCTTTTCGTCAAAGTAGAGATGCCTGAGGTCCTCCAAACTATCATCCTCCGGATCGCCATCAATCCGATGACATACCAACTCGCGCCTGACCTGAGGTCGTGACACAGCCGGGCCCTTATCGGGCTTAGGCTGGCGGAAAAACAAGACCTCCTTGGTTTTCTGTAGGGCCTGAGACTCCTGCGTCGTCTCCCCTTCGAACGAGAAGCTCAAAACAAACTTGTCCGCAACTGCCTGCCAAGAGCGGGTTTCTCGTTTCCGCTCTTCCTCCAGGTACCAGGCCTGGGGAATGGTGCCCAGGGAGTGGATAAACCTGTGGAGCCACAGCTCCTCAGGGTACCATGAGCTCCGCCACTGTTCTTCACAGGCCCGCAAATGGTGTCGCGAGTCTGAATTTCCATGATACTTAAGCGTACTGGCGGTCCTTCATCCTCTTTAAAGCGTGCCCGCAGAGCATCCACCACACACTCCCATCGCAACAGAGTGTTGCGGTGATTTTTCCACCATCGAGCCGATGTTGGCTGCAAGGCCACATCCAAAAGGGCCATCCGGCTTTCAGCTGGGACCCGATCTTCCAGTTTGGCAATAAAAGTATTGACTGCTTGCATGTTTGATAATGTGGGATATCCGCGGATCTCAGTCCCTACCCACCGGACCTGAGCGATGGAGGCACATCTCCGCGTGGTGGTCTCATATCCCCCTTGCTGCCAGTCTTCCCACGCGAGTTCGGATCCGAGCTCCGAGCTCTGTACACTCCGCCAACTGACAGAGCCAGTTGCGGTCGGGTTAATATAATCGTCCCGCTTCCCTGCAGTCATCTGATAAAGATGGTCCATTATCTGAGCATCCTCCCGATTGTCCACTGTTTCTGTATATTGCGGGCCTTGATACGGGTCGAGAGGCTGGGTGACCCGTACCTCCCCATCCTCAAAGATCATCAGCTCCTTCTTGAGGTCGATGATGGCGTAATTCTCAAAAGCCCAATCAATGCCGAGTAAAGCAGGATAGGGATCCTTGTCGCCCATGATATCAATAACCTCAAAATCGGTGTATGTCTTCACCCCCACAACATCGACCTCGACTCCCTCGAGCCGGCCGATTGGTAAAATGCAGTACTGGTTCGCCATCCTGAGTTGGATTGGCGAGTGGGTTAGCCGTGGCCTTCCAAGAGCCTCCCATGTCTTTCGTGGCAGTATATTGACGTCGGACCCCAAGTCCAACATGGTGTCGCTGATTTGGAACCCTGCGACCTGCGTGTTAAGCCGGAATTCCTTGCCTGTTCATTGCTTGTTCCACTTGACCCTTTGCACGTATTGAGGGCTAGCGTCCGCCGGATCTCTGGGTTCTGTGCGCCCCTGCAGCGCTCCGTCCAAAGCATGCTTGAGCTACTGCCGCAGCACAGCGTTATCAACAATCCTGAGGAATAGCCGGAGCCAATCCTCGACCATAGTATCTGCGACGTTCTGCGCACCGGCTTCTGGCCGCCTGGGCTCCTCCAACCCTCCCTCGTTCTGCAACTAGGCGAATGCCTCAACCGCCTCCTGAAAATACTTCTTCTGGACTTCGGGCCTGATCAACTTCTTTGGGGATGCCGGCCGAACCACTCGTGCTGGCTCCTTCTCGTGGGCATCCTCTCCAGTCTTCTTTCCGCCCCGCGTTACTATCGCGACATTCTGCATGTCGGGGGTTGCGGCCCCTCGCAATTCTGAGTTTATCAGATTCGCTCCCCTCTGCCTCACCCGTTCCTCCCACTTCTTGATGAGCTCCGGACAGTCTTCTGTAGCATGGGCGTTGACCCGGCACTGGGAACACCAGGGTCGTCGCGGAAGGGGACATTCTCGAGCCACATGACCCTCCTGGTCATAGTTGTAGCATTTTACCGGACCGCGTCCTCCTGTTCGGCCTCCGCGCATGGCGCCACCTCTTCCCCTTGGAGCCTCGTTCACCCTGTACGAGGGGCGATCCAATCGATCTGCAAGTGCGTCAAGCGCCCTGCACTGCTCAGTGTTGTGAGTCGTAGACACACAGAATTCGCAGTATACATTATTCGGCACCGTGGAGTACTTCTGTAATATCGGGCACATCCGAGGAGGATGCCCCATCGTCCGGAAAATCTCACAGTACTCTGTGGTGGAGGACCCCGGTTGCGGTGGGAACCCCGCAAAGGTCTGTTGCGGCTGGTAGACTCCCTGCGGGTTCATCCCCGCACCACCCCCTGGTGGTGGACCCCCCTGGATTGCTGCGGCTGAGGGTCCTGCTCCTGTGCCGCGCAACCAAGGGCATTCGGTTGCGACGTGGCCCTCGACCAGGCAATGTGTACACCAAACATTCGGTCGCGCTGGTCTCACCGACTGAAGATCCTTGAGCTTTTTGGTCAAGCTGGCGATCTGGTGTTGCAACCCTACCAAAGAAGGGTCTTGCGGGGCCACCACCCCCCGATATTCATGGGGGTAGCCCGCCATGGCTTCAATCTTCATGGCCTGCTCCAAAGCGTCCTGCAGATTATCAATCTTCTGCTGAGTAAGAGGGGTTCGTGTCAAGGGGAGCAGAGCCTTGATGAACCAGTCCCTCTAGTGGTTTGGATCGATCGGGTAGCTAAGTTTCCCGATCGCGTCCTTGAATCGCCGCATCAACTCCCACGCGGTCTCACCTTCCTTCTGCTTAATTTCCCACAGCTCGGACAGGCCCTGCTGGTCTGTCTGGGGAAGCTTGAATTCGCGGACAAAATCCCGCTTTACGTCCGCAATTACGGGGTTAGGGTGCGCCTCGGACCACTTGATGAACCAACGCAGAGCTCTCTCTCTGAGCGTGGTTTGGAATTCTATTAACTTCCCTGCATCCGGCGTCTGTCGAGCCCTCCAGATGGCTTCGCACAGATACCAGTGTTGTTCTACGTCGTCATTGCCCCGGCCAGAGAACTCTGGATACCGGGTGAAAGATCCAGCCATGTGTACTTGCGGAGAATTAACCAGGATAAAACCTCCCGGTCCTGGTTGCGTAACGGTCCCTCTAGGGAAAATACTACTACTAGTAACGCTGCTGCTACTGGGCGTTACTGACGCCGCTGAACTACTATATGACTGACTTAAGGCTTGTAACTGAATAAAAATATTTCTTAGAGGTTGATAAAGTACCAGGGGAAGGTCGGGATCCTGGCCATGCGGAAGGTGGGACGTAGGGCTGCCTGGAGGGGTGGGTGCCGTCTGATCCTGGAACATCTGTTGCATCACGTCATGCCATTCATCATCGGAACTGTCTTCGGGCTGCATCTTTCCATTATCTTCGCTAGTCGTTGCTTCTCTTTCTCGCGTCGCTGGGCTCCCATGCACCCACTGCACTTCCACTTCTGTCCCGTCTTCTTTCCGGGTATCCAAACCCATAACTCCCGTCCTCTGAGGCACCTCCTTCTGATTCTTCCTCTCGATCTCTCTTCTCTTCAAATCTCTCATTACCCTTCTTCGCCACCTATCGGCGATCTGTGCCCGCCGATGCGCACGTAGCTCCCGCAACTTGCATGCGGCCTCAACGTCCATCCCCCGCTCCCCACTCTCACAGTCTACACAGCATCGGTCCCCTCAATCCTTCCCCCAGTACGGGTGGTTTACGCTTCCATACTCATTTTTTGGAATTCAATCAACCCTTCGTCCACCATCAGGGCTTTGATCCACAGCGGAATCTCCTTCAACAGCTTCCCCCTCAGCCCTGAGTGAAAAACAGCCTCGGCCTTCGAAAAGGATTGGTAACACTCAGCAGCAAACTCCACAGCGTATCCTTCCAACGTGGTCCTTACCCAAAAATCCACTGCGCGGGTTAGTTCAGTATCTACCCGATGCAGTGCCACGAGGTCGTCATGCGTCCACCTGCGGTTTATCTTCCGCAAGCCTTCTTGGGGCAGCGTCGCTCGTAACCTCCGCAACCAATTGTAAAGGTCCGTAGGGAACCTTCCCCAGAAAATTTCGTACGTATCACTGGCTGAATCAGAGAAAAGAACGAGCTCCTTGATCGCCGCCTCCTTTTTCTTGGTCAGCTTTTCTTGCTGAGCAATGGTAGTCAAGATAATGATCATCCCTGTCGCTTGTGTGCTCCTTCAAAAAATCCTTGAAGTACATGATCTAGATCCCCTCGGAACATGCGAGTCTCGGAAACGGAACCATTTGTTGGCGAGGGAAGTCGGGTCTAGAGTGGACAAGACCCGGAGTTCGAGGATAATGGCTATAGGGGTTCGGTGTCTTGATGGAATTTTCTGTAGAGCATTTTCACCACCTTTCCCGAGGAGAGAAGTGCGTCTCACCGGCGTCACACATAACCACATGCGAAAAGGGGATGAGATCAAGGGCAAGGAACAAACCACCAACTAAAGAAAAGTAGTTCATCATTCATATCTGATTATATCATGAAGATAAATAATAAGCATTCAGACATTCATAAATAAAATTTTAAACCAGCATAAACGCATTACTTGCACATGAACACCTTATTGAGACAGCAACCTTCCATTGTATTAATCTCTTAACCCAATACATGATTACATGGCAATCTTCCTGTTAGCTCACAAAGCTGATACAGATGAATATCAGGACAGAAAGGTAGAATAGAGAAGATAAGAAACCATATGAATCACATGCATGAATCCTCCGTAGCTGCTCTGCGCGTCCTTCCTTGTCTCTGGCCTCGCGACTTCTTCAGTACGCATTCAACTCTCAGCATTCAACAACCTTTTCAGCCGGGTGACTGTTATTTATTCACCCGCCCTCGCGACTATCGGCTCCTCTGCGTCTTCACTTCGGCTTCTCTCGACACTTCTATAAGTATACTGCGTGTTCCACTTTGTTTCCTGTACATGTTTCCTTCATACACTTATCTATAGTCTTGTCTCCATTTATCAGTGCTTTCGCACGCCTCATTAAACTCGCAACTCTTCAGTAGTTGCGGTAGCAGTGTCGATTGCCATGTATGTGCCTTCAGCAACTCAAAAAGGGTGTCTTAGTGTCTTGGTGAATTTCAGAATTAAACTAAAGCAAGGGCTAACATTTTACGGTGCTCGATGATTTCCTATGCTCTGAGTACCATGTAGAAATAAAATTTGAATAAGCGATATCTTTATCCTGAGATTCTCTTGATCACACACTATTTTAACTTCATGCACAATACATAATCTCTTCTACCATTGATCATTAATTGCAGAAATAAAAACAATCGCATGCACACATTAAAACCATAAACAATCACACATATGAACACAATATTTTATGGGAAAGCTTAAAGCTGAAAACCCCCAACTATCTGTATATTATATGTCATAGAGATCATGTAACAATCATCATACAAATCTCCTCACAAGCTCTCAGTACAATCTCCAATTGCTACACACTAATCAAGCTAGATCTAGCAAAACACATGCTCCAATCTCTGCCACCTGATAGCCTGCCTCTACTGCGCAATCAATGCTGAAGAATGGCTCATAAATAACTTCAAACCACCTAGCTTGTACTGTGCAATCCTCATTGGCATCTCCAATCACTGGTTGTTGCAAATCCATACCTTGATATATTCTGGAAATTGATAGTCATAGCGCTCTTTCACTGTCTCTCTCCTTTGGTCTCCAGCTGTTAGCCTGGCGAGTTAACTGATGTATTCTTTAGTTATTAATGATTTTATAATTATTGAATTAATTAATAATTAATTCACACCACTCTCACTAGTGTATCAATCATTTAGACTAGATACAACTAGCTCAACTATGTTTAGCTTAGTTAAATTGAATACAACTCCATTAACTTCCTCAATCAACTCCACCAAACTCTCTCACATGAGTTCTTACTGAAGTATACATGCAATAGCTCCACTTAACCCTTAGGAATAGCATAATTCCTTCTATCAGCTCTTGTGCCACATCTGTGCACTTAACTGAATTTCTCCAAGAGAATAAGATAATGTTTAGAGTCCAAATATTATTAAGAGATAATAATATTCGACATATATATTTTTAGACTAGCAATCTAAAAATAGATTCCGCCCAATATGTATAAAAATAGAAGTCCGTCTATTTTTCCAACTTTACCAACCATCCACAAATAGCATCTTGCAACTCATAGAATATGATCCACATATCTAAAAATAGACATAGTCTAAAAATAGACTTTGCGCCAAAAATAGCCTGTGGGCCCACTTAATGAAGGTGACTTCTTTCCACTAAGCTCGTCATCTTGTTGCAATCTCAAAAAGAATCACTAGTGCATTAATTAGAGGCAAAGATGCAAATATTAGTGAAATTCAAGCTAATATTGATAGATCACAATATGTGATTGATTTTATTGAGCAAGAAAATCAATAGCTGAAAACCAAGCAAGTCATTGCTGAGTTCGGGACCATCAAAGCACAAAGAGAGGAAAAAAATGCCAATGCCTTGTTGGAGGAAACTTTAGACAGATTTGGTGAGATTTATGATGAGAAGGATCAGCCTCCTAGACAGAGACCAAAGACTAGAGGGCTAAAAATAGCTCCAGCCCTTGAGAGATAGAAAGAAGTTGAGTTGGAAGAGCAACTCACTCCAAGTGAGATGCTTGCCATAGAGATTAGCAGGGATAAAGAGTCATGGCTTGATATACACAATTTTCATTTGGAGAGCTTGCTAGAGAAGGCAAAAAAGGACAATAATATTCAGAGGAAAATGGCAAAGCACTATGCTATGAGAAACAAAATTGCAAGGGCCAAGCTCAAACAAGCCCATGCAAAAATTGAATCTTTGACTGAGAAAAAGGAGAAAGAGAGGTTAGACATACTTGCTGAGGTGTCTCTTTATGCCTCAATCCCTCGATCAACAAGTAACCTGACAATTTTGGCAAGTTTTGGCACATTTGACACTTTAGTGAATTTTTGGTTTTTTGAGCAAATTTGGCACAGAGAAAATTTGCCAAAAACACAGCGCCCTTGGCGCTGCGCTCTTTATTGGAGCCTCAAATGGAAAAATGGTGACCACCATTATGTTAATAATGATGAAGACATCAACCATAGCAGGTTTTAGAAAATGTGGAGAAGAATTGGTCCCTCAAAAGTGCAAAAAATACCAAATTTTCATGTTTCTACCTCCTTTTTTACCTTGGCGTTGTGCTTTTACCAGTCTTGGGAGAAGTGATTTTTGACAGAGAATATTGGAACCCATTTGGAAAATGGAGACATATTTTGGAACTAGACTCTGAGATCTTTCCAATGAGCTATTATGGAGCTGATTTTGACATCGGGAAGGCCTCCAAAAGTTGCTTGCAAAAGAGGCTTTTTTTTTTTTTGTCATGGCGCTGCGCTTTTGCGAGGAAAATGTCATTTTCATCATCTTCAACAAATTTTGAATTTTTGACTTTTTATCTTGGGAAATGAAAAATTAATGATGTAAAAGGTCAATATAAATTTAAATGCTATGTTTTGTTTTGTTATCTAGGGTAGATACATCAGATAAGTCTTCTAGAGGTTAAATGAATCAGTTTCCTCTATTTTAGAGGCAAATTGTTGGGTCTTCCTAGTCTTCAGATTCTTGTTTGGGAGTAGGTGAAATTGATCCCTATCTTATGGATTTGAATCCCTGAGGCTAGGAAGAGTGGTTTTGAGGTCTATATGATGTATTTCCTCAGTCATTGTAATGGTTGGACTCACTTGGAGTTTTGGCATCTCAAGGACACAATTTTGTATCAGTTTGGCTTGTACATTAATGATAAATTTGCAGATATTTTTTTGGGATCCATGTGATATGAATGGTTTGACATATTTTTTCCTTTGTGATCATTTATATGAATGTATTTTAAACTCATAAACCATTTTCATGTCTATGATATGCTTAATTTCAAGTTGAAAGGCAGAATTCATGTTTTCATGCTCTGTTTTGGGAAATTTTGCATAATTTGTCTATTTTCTTTAGTTTAGGGAGAATTCATCTTGTATGCTCTTCCTAACACCTCACCAGTCTCCTCATCTCACCATAATCATCCTTTAAATTTAAAAACATTCTACCTACCTTGCCTCATAGAACACCCTGCAAATTTTGACCTAATTTCCTTGCCCTAGCTGTTTGACTCCTTCTGATCCAGCAAAACCCTACACAAAATCAAAATAAAAAAACCTAAGCTACTATACCTAGCCTAATATCTTCTTTCCTCAGTAATTTTGGTTGTAATTCATATGGAGAGAGCCCTCTCCCGGCCTAGTAGGGCTAGCTACTTGGCTAAGCATGGTTTGAGGTTACCTTAGAATTGCCTTTCTCAGCCTGAGGTTCAATCTGAGTGATTTCAGAAGAGATAGCAGCCAGTAGCTGGAAGACTCGGATATTATGAAAGTCTGTTATGAACACCATATAGAAGTGAATCTTCTCTCATGTCTCTAAAAACACCCATTTTTTGGAAGCCACCATCACAAACGAGCCTCACCCAACACTACTGGACTCTAGAGAAATTTTCTTCATGTTCTGATTTGTTACCATTTGAAGTCATTTTACATGGGATGATCGTATCGTTGTTATAGACTTGTATCTCATGATTAAACTTTGCACATACATTGCATAAGTAAGTCTTTTCATTTTCATTAATTTCAAAATCCATGTAATATTTGAGAGAGATTCCTTGTTTATAAGATTGGTTGGGTGGTCATGGTCATGAAGAGGTTATCAGCGATGTTAGCACACCCTGGTGCTAATAATTTGAATGTTACAACCTTGTAAAATGTGTATGAAGCTTTGTAATCAAGTATTCAAGAAATTGAGTCCATGATGTCAATGTTTAGTGATAGAAGAGTCATGTATCAGTCATGTGCACTGCACAACTTTGTACTCCATCGATCAAGTCCTTGGTCAAGAGTCAGACTTCTAGTCTATGTATTGTAGCTTTCAGAGAGATGATTTTCCTTACATGTTGATGATGAAGATGATGCTTAGGGGGAGCATGTCTATTATGTGTTGGTTGATCAGTTATGGTTTTATTTTGATTGAGGGGATATGGATTGATAATTATTAGCTTTATCACTATGTATGTGTTGACACTATGCCTTTGGTGAGGTCAATGTGCATTAATCAGACGATATTGTTGTTGATAGTCACAATTATGTTTATGTTGTTTTTATTGGGTTTATTGTTGTTTGGATACATAATATTTGTTGTTGCTACTTTAGGTGAAAATTGAGTGTGTTGCTGCTTCTTTCAGAGAGAGAGAGCGTTCTATATATTTATTTCTACTACTGTATGTTGTATGTTTCTATGAGGAGAAGGAAAGTTGTATTATGGTCATATGTAGCTCATCTCCAGAGGGAGTTATTGATGATCAGTAGAGCTATGGTGTTATTGATGAGTTTTATCCATTTTCCATTGATGTCAAAGGGGGAGTGCATGAGTAGATCAATTGTTCAGAGGTCGACATCAGGTGGATGGTTCAATAGGGTTTTCCATCAATGCCAAAGGGGGAGATTGTTGGAATTGATGATGTATTTGTTGGATGTAGTGTTATTGGTTGGCATTGATGTCAACTTGGTAGCAGGACAATAGCTTGTGTGGAGATGTGTGTGTTGTAGGTGCATTGATTATTTTGTTGTTAGTTATAGTGATTGATGGTTGGAAACATGTATTGCAGGTGGCTTGAGTGTGTGAAAATTTTTCTAGCATCTTGTCTTGTGTGTGGTTATGATAGAAAAATGAATGTATGGATTATGTGCAGGTGTTATGATTATGTTTCTTAAGGTTATGTTGCTTGGCTTGTTATTTGCAGGGTGTTTTGACATTTATGCTGGTGTTAGAAAATTTGTGGAGCAAGTTGGCAGAGGTACGTGATGAGAATTATTTCTTTTTCCCTGTACTCTGCCCCAACCGCACGAAGTTAGTGTTATCCGTGCATGGTAGCATTATGTATAATGTGTTGTCCTTGATTTCAACCTTCTTAATAAATATGTCAACATTGTGTTATCATGATGTTTATGGAACTAATGAAAATTATTACATATGCTACAAATTCTATGAAAAAATAATATGATAGTTTAGAGATAGATGAATGATAAAGGTGATGTTTGAGAAAGTATACATGGGTCTTGTAAATAAAGGTCACATACATACACATGTCCTCTAAGGTAAATTCATGTACATAATCCAAAACATGGTATTTTGGAAACCAGGGGTCATTACGATGGTATTGGGCCATATTAATGGAGCAATAACGATTATTTGATCCCGCCAAAGAATACTAATGACATTACCAAGGGATTTTCATATGGTATTGGCTAAGGATAAAACTATATAAGGAGATGGAGCTCAAGGTGTTAGGTGTGCAAGTAATGGGTTATACATGTATGAAATGATTTGGAACAAGTGTGCACCAAGGATCATGGAGAAGCCTCAAATTTGAATGATCTGAAGATATGTTGACACATATGCTTGATTTATTTAATCAATGAAAATGTATAAGTAGCTAACAAGGATGAAACTATGATGATAGTAATACTGTGATCCAAATGATTTATTCAGAAGTTTGCACAGATGGTTGCGCAATGTGAAGTTATGTTTGTTGTGAAAGTTTTTATATTTGTACACAGGTGTGTTTGGGAATATTCATGTACATATGTGGATCCATCTTTGTAGGGTTGCATATATATTTTGAGATAAAGTTTGCAGCATGTTGAGATATGTATGCAAATTTTGTGCATGGTTGGTGTGTACATACGTTGATCAATATTGTGATAGTTTCGTATATGTTCTAGGGTTTGTAGTACTCATAAATGATGATATTTGATCAATTTTGTTCTATTTTATATTGTCTGACACTTATTTCTCTATCATGATGTTTTGTGTCCAACAATGTGGATTGAGGTGATTTGGTTGTATTGATAAAATTTAATGGTACAAAAGTATGACTAGGTGTGATTTAATTATCTATGGACTGTCATTGGTTCAGTGATCTGTAACTGGTAAAATGGTCTATGTATGGTTAAGTGATTGATGATTCAATATTAAATATTCTGAGATCTATACGAAAGTATGATGTAATATCCATACTTAGCCTAAGCTAAGAGGAATATTCATTTTTGTTTTACTTTCTGTTGCATGAATAAATGAATAAAGGAGGACATGTAAAACTCCTGAAAAGACTGAATAAATCAATGCCCATGTGAACACAGATAAATCAGGGCCATGTAAATAAATCACTTGCAAGTGTGAAAGGGGTTTGAGCTATGAGACTGGGTCAACCTTGACCAAATCTACAGCGCCGTCTAGGTTCAATGTATCTCATGAAGGGACAACACAGTTCTAGAAGGAGGCCCCTCATGTGAAAGGAGCTAACTCATCAAGGTGTTTTAGGGTTTGAAAAGGCTTTCATCTTATAAAAGGAAGGGGAAGGAAGCAAGAGAAGGTTGTTGATTTATTATATTTATGAGTATCTTGTTTGCTTAGAAAAATACTATTCTCTGCTGTTTAGTAGAGAATTGTGCTGCTTAGCACTTGGAGTTCCCATGCAGGGATTTCACCTCTTCATTTGAGGATTCTTGGAGGAGTATTTGCTGATTTGATCCACTATTAGGCTTGAGGCCAAGCTCTACTTCCAATTGAAACGTAGATCTAGTGAGGGTTTGTCTGCTTTTGCAAGCTGTAGCAAGTGGGATTCTAGATCTACAGAGATCTAGCTTGTTTTGGCAGCCTCTTCTCATGGAGTGTGTTTTTTAACCTCCTGGAAGAGTGCCTCTCCTATTTGTACTTCAGATCTGTATCTTGGCAGTTGGCCATCTATGTTATTCAAGATACAATGCAGTTTTCATTGAGATTTTGTTTTATTTTCATATGAGATTCTTCAGGGTGTTTTGATCCCAGTTTTGATGAGAGATCTCTGGTGCTGGGCTTTGCCTTTCACTTTGGTGATCCATGGATTATCTTGCTGATCCATGTTCTATTTAGATCTAATATATTGTAATGTAAATTCATATTCAGAAATTACTGCAGCATTTTACAGATCTGCAACTTAAAACTCATATCTACTCTTGTTTATGCATGATTTGGTTAAAACCCTAAGGGGATCTTATAAATAAGACTATCTAGTTTCCAGATCTGAAATGGATCTGATTTTTTTTCCATAAATCTATCCTAGATCTGAGTTGTAATATTCAGCTACTGTATCTCCTTAAAATAATGTTGTTGAGCCATTTATACAATTTTATATGTGTTTCAGCCTTCTTTTCTGAATATTTCTTGCTCTATTGTCTCATGTATTCTACTGTATATTGAAAGAGCTGCATTTTAATTCTGATTTGCTACTATATATTCATAATTTAATCATATTTTATGGCCTCCTACTCATACTGTCCAGGACTGCATTATTTTTGAAGTAGTTTGTTGTGCATAGCTGCAACCCCTCTTGTAGGGTGTTTTTCAGCTAGACTATGTGGTGGGAGATCTGTTTACCACACCTAGTTTGATTTGTTTTTGCTCCCCTTTTGGATCTAGACTCCAAATCTACTGATATAAGGGATCCAAGGGCTGTAAATTCATTTCTGTACATAAATCTCCCAGGTGTGCGTTATTTCAGCAGGCTTGCTATGTTATTCCAGATTTGGAATATTACAGTGGTATCGGAGATCCTTTCTTGGCACAACATGTGCTTTCCTTGGAGCATCACAACCATGTTGCATTCAGAAGAATATGAACCTCTTACTAAGAGGGAGAAGAGGTATCAGAACAGAATTCACAAGAAGTATGATTACACTACTGAAGATCAAGACAAGGGTAAAGCCCTTGAGACTACAAGTGATAAAGAAGGAGAAGAGTTTGCAAGAACTCTGTTGGTGGCCATGCAAGATCTTTCCAGAGAGATCAAAGAGATGAGGGTGGACAGAATGAGGGAATCTCTTGGTATATTTCATCCAGGAGAAAGCTCTGACATGTCTCATCATGGGACTGGTCAACCAGTAAACCTACCACAAGCCCCACAAGCTTCACAATGCTCCACTATGCCTACTTTCTTGGTTGTGCAGAATGAAGGACCATAAGAAAAAGCTTCCCTTGAAGATTAATTTGTGGAGTATGATTCTCAGAGTCAGAGATTCAAGGATAACTTCAGTTTCCAAGAATTTTTTCACCTCAAGGACAGAGGAAGACCAAGGCAGCAATATAGAGATGGTGGGTTCTTTCATAATCAGGATAGACACCACTCTATGGGTGGAATCTTTTTGCCCAAGTTTGATGGATCATCCTCCAGTTCTACCAAGGCATGGGTAGAAAAGCTGGATATTTACTTCCAGTTGAACAAAGCCCCTGAGACTGAAGCCATCAAGATTGCAGCGTTTCACTTTGAAGGTGAAGCACACAATTGGTGGTTCCATGGGTTGTCTACATTGGGACACATCATTGTGACTACCTATTCTGAGTTTAATAGAATACTGTTGGAGAGGTTTGATAGGAAGGATCCTGAAGCACCCTTCATAAGCCTTGAAAATCTAAAGTAATCAGGATATGCAGAGACTTATATCTCTGAGTTTTTGAGATTATCAGTCATGGTCCCTGATCTGTCTGTAGCCAGGAGGGTCTACATGCTCATTGATGGCCGGGAGGAACCTTTGCATGGGTTGGTTAAAACTACCAATCCCATCATTTTGCATGATTCCATTGAGAGGGCTAGAGACCTCCAATATGCCTTGCCAAAAGCAAAGGCAACTTTCCATAGTAAGGCCCCTCACTTTTCTAAGGGGAAGGAAGGAAAAGCTGCTCCTCCCAAGGAGATATATTTGAATAAGACTCTTAATATTGATCTCAGGAGGGAATTGAGGAAGAAGAAACTGTGTTTCACTTGCCAAGAGTCATGGGCATGGGGACATAGATGTGCTACTGGAAAAGCACACTACATAGAAGTCTTCTCAGATTTTTAGGAGGAAGATGAAGATGATGAACCTAGGAGGGGTCACAACGCTGATGATGATGAGGAGGATCAAACACCATCTAGAGATGAGAAGGGAGCCTTTGCTCCAGTTAGTGGGACTCTTGCATCTTTGAGAGGAGTACCTAAGTACTTGACCCTAAGAGTACAAGGTTCAGTCATGAATCAAAGAGTATCTGTCCTGATTGATAGTGGGGCAACCCACAACTTTATTGATGCTCATCTTGTGCAAAGGAGAGAAATCCCCATTGACACTTTTGAGGGATTTTCTATTTTGGTCCCAGGAGATAGGACTGTACAATGCATGCAATATGTTCCATCACTCTCTGTCACTATGGGATCCTACACTCTGGTGGATCGCTTCTTTGTAGTTGACATACCAGACACCAACATCATTTTTGGTGTCCAATGGTTAATTACCTTGGGGAAGGTTACCACTGATTGGAAATATTTGAAAATGGAGTGGGTGGAATTGAAGAGTGGGAAACCATAAATGATTCAAGTCATGCACACTTATCCTTCACCTAGTACTTCCACACAAACAACAAAGATGAATTTTCACAGTGGAAGCAGGGATCTCACAGTTCCTTCTCTCATGTTCATGAGGATGATGCAAGGGAAATTCTTATCTAATGGCAAGCCACTTGGAATGCCATCAGATTTAGATCTTGTGGGGAAGGCTCCACAAAGTGCTGCTCCAAATCTAGATCAAGAAATGATTAGAGCAATGAGAGACCAAGTCACAACGTTAGAGGTCTTGGGACAACCCAAGTATGAGGGAGATATTCTGCCTGCATCACTATCTCCCTCTCTCTTTTCTGAATCTTCACTGTGGGAGGAGAAGAATGGGAGGATCATCCTTCCAATATACAATTTTGGCATCAGTAATTTCAAAAATGAGATCAACAACATGACAAGCACTTCCATGGATGTATCAGCAGCGCTGTCATTGTTGAGCAGTGTGGATCTTTATTGGAAATCTCAACTGCTTGTAGAGTATTCCAAAGATCTCCACACAGGTATGATACTAGATGGCATGCAACAAGAAGAGGGCTACTTAGTCCAAGGGGGATTCATCTATTATCATGGTAAGGTCTTCTTGGCTAGAGCTTCCAAGCTCAAGAAGAAGATCCTACAAGGAGCACATGAAGAATTCTTCCTCAGCCATATGTATTCAATGAAGATCTATACCCTGATCATGAGGAGCTTTGATTGGGAAGGCATGAGAGAGGACTTACATCAACACTTTCAAGAGTGCAATAGCTATGGAGGATTGGGGCAGCCAATGGATTCCTTGCAAGAGTCATCTCAGCTAGCTCCTCCCTTGCTTGAGAAGAGGGAAATGCTCATGCACAACTCCATGTATATGAAGGATTATGATGGTAAAGGATCTGATCATGCCAAGCAAGTTGTATTTTATGATCTATTACATTATTTTCCATGTTTTTGCAGGATATGACTCCTAAAGGGAGTGAGAGATAATGTGAATCTCATAGCTTGTTGGGGGCCAATAGAAATTCTGAACTTGGCCACTCCCTGTCGTGCAAAGGGAGATTCCTTTTCATGATGGGTGCTCCCCAAAGGCACCAAACTTATGTAAAATCCTCAGCCATGTTAAGGTGACTCATGCAACAAATGTGTGGTGGGAATGCCACTTGCCACACCTGAATCTAATGAAGACAAGAGGTGCGCTGCACTGGCATCACATGTGGGATTTTGACCCACCTCCTCAAGTTCATATTTTAGTTTGCATATATGTAGTATTGCTTCCATACTTGGATGATATAGTCGTATTTTTTATGGGGTTGTCTGGACAGAGGATGGGCAGTGTGTATGTACCACATGGTTTGGAAATTTTACCTGTACTTCATGATACATGTTTTAAATGTAGCATTGCTTCAACCATGTTTATTTCTGTTGAGTTTTTCACTCCTGAAGGGATGGACTATGCACATATTATGTTGACCTTGGAGGAACAATTCATGATGTATTGGCTTGTTGAGCACTTGGCTTATGATGAGGACTTGATCCTTGATGATGCCATCAATGGAGGAGGAGAAGTACTACAACTCTTACCCTATCATTTGCTTGAGGATAAGAAACATTTTGGAGGGGAGGACTATAATATTCCTACTTAGCCTAAGCTAAGAGGAATATTCATTTTTGTTTTACTTCTTGTTGCATGAACAAATGAAAAAAGGGGGACATGTAAAACTCCTGAAAATACTGAATAAATCAATGCCCATGTGAACACAGATAAATTAGGGCCATGTAAATAAATCACTTGCAGGTGTGAAAGGGGTTTGAGCTGTGAGACTGGGTCATCCTTGACCAAATCTACAGCGTTGTCTAGGTTCAATGTATCTCATGAAGGGACAACGCAGTTCTAGAAGGAGGCCCCTCATGTGAAAGGAGCTAACTTATCAAGGTGGTTTAGGGTTTGCAAAGGCTTTCATCTTATAAAAGGAAGGGGAAGGCAACAAGAGAAGGTTGTTGATTGATTATATTTTTTAGTATCTTGTCTGCTTAGACAAATACTATTCTCTATTGTTTAGTAGAGAATTGTTCTGCTTAGCAATTGGAGCTCCTATGCAGGGATTTCACCTCTTCCTTTGAGGATTCTTGGAGGAGTATTTGCTGATTTGATCCACTATCAGGCTTGAGGCCAAGCTCTACTTCCAATTGAAGTGCAGATCCAGTGAGTTTTTGTCTGCTTTTGCAAGCTGCAGCAAGTGGGATTCTAGATCTGCAGAGATCTAGCTTGTTGTGTGAGCATATTCTCATGGGGTGTGTCTTTTAACCTCCTGGAAGAGTGCCTCTCATGTTTGTACTTCAGATCTATATCTTGGTAGTTGGCCATCTATGTTATTCAAGCTACAACACATTTTTAATTGAGGAACTATGTTATTTTCATATGAGATTCTTCAGGGTGTTTTGATCCCAGTTTTGATGAGAGATCCCTGGTGCTGGGATTTGCCTTTCACTTTGGTGATCCATGGATTAGCTTGCTGATCCATGTTCTGTTTAGATCTGATCTATTGTAATGTAAATTCATATTTAGAAATTACTACATCATTTCACATATCTGCAACTTAAAACTCAGATCTACTCTTTTTTATGCATGATTTAGTCAAAACCCCAAGGGGATCTTGTAAATAAGAATATCTAGTTTCTAGATCTGAAATGGATCTGATGTTTTGTCCAAAAATCTGTCCTAGATCTGAGTTGTAATATTCAGCTACTGTAGCTCCTTAAAATAACTTTGTTCAGCCATTTCTGCAATTATATATGTGTTGCAGCCTTCTTTTCTGAAGATTTCTTTCTCTATTGTCTCATGTATTCTACTGTATATTGAAAGAGCTGCATTGTAATTTTGATTTGCTGCTATATATTCATAATTTAATAATATTTGATGGCCTCCTACTCATACTAGCCAATACTGCGTTATTTCTGAAGCAGTTTGTTGTGCATAGCTACAACCCCTCTTGTAGGGTGTTTTTCAGCTAGACTAGGTGGAGGGAGATCTATTTACCACACCTAGTTTCATTTGTTTTTTCTCCCCTTTTGGATCTAGACTCTAGATCTAATGATCTAAGGGATCCAAGGGCTATAAATTCATTTCTGTACATAAATCTCCCAGGAGTGCGTTATTTCAGCAGGATTGTTGTACTATTCTAGATTTTGAATATTACATATGATATAGAGGAAACACGTATATACATAGATGTTCTTCAAGAAAATAGTGTATACATTATGATATAGGTCTGATCAAGGTTTGCAGGAACAACACTGTGTTTTTTGTGATGATGAAAAATGTATGGTTTGGTACAATGATGAATTCTTGTGCATTGGTATGAACTGGTGGTTTATATATTTTATGGATTTGTTTTGTATAGCTGCAATGGTTAATTGATATTTAGTGATTGGTTTGTTGAGATTACAGTGATTCAGTTGGTTTAGTAATTGTCTTTTAGATTCAATATTCAGTTTGGTATTGTGCTGAATAATGGGTGTGGGTCTATTTTGAAAATATGATGAAAGGTAGCCTACAGGTTTGATGCTTTAGTTAGGTGGATCCAATATTAAATATTATGAAATGTGGTCCACGAACGGTGCCAAGGATTGAAGCATTCAATAAGGGATTGAAAGCTTCCCTTCAGTGGTAGTTGGTAAACTTGTTTAGGGGGTGGGTGATCCCTTCTTGTAGGAGTCAGTAAATGAGATCAGGGGGTTGTATCCCCCTTCCAGTGGGTTCTAGAGAACAAGAGAAGGTTCTATCTGTTGGGGTCCTGTGATTTGGCAGATTGGCATACCAAATGACAAGGAAACATCAGAACCACTTTGGAATCCTAGGATATAGCCCTCTTGAATTCAGAGAGGGATCTCTCTATATGTGTTTATAATTATATGCTTTTAAAGCTTATGATATGATATTAGGCTAGTTATGAAGCACAAGGGATTTGTTGTTTTTGGTTGGGAATCATTAAATGAGAAGGTCATGTGAAGTGAAGGAGGAAATAAGTGGAAGGATGTTTTGGCATGGGAAGATAAGTCAAGAAACAGTGCTAAACCATTGGGCTATGGAGTCATAAAAGGGTTTACTTTCATAACAACTATTCAAGGGTTTCCATAGGGAAAGTCATCTATATCAAAATATCTCTTTAAGTTGAGTTGATAGTATGGAACATTAAGAAGTGTGGTGAAAGAAGCAAACATATAAGAAAACAAAGGGTAGCCTAAGATCAGGTAAGGAATTTTAACCTATCTTGCTTTCGGCATACTCTCAAGGGAAAAACATTTAAGAAAAACATAAAAAGTAGCCCAAGATCAAGTAAGGACTTTTAACTTATCCAGATTTTGGCATACTCTTAAGGGAAATATTCAAAAAAACTGTTTAAGACTAAACAAGGGACAGGGCTAACCATAAAACTCCTTGATTAGGACTCTACTTAACATGCAGTGAAAAGATCATTCAAGAACAACATCTCAAGTTCTACTGAGCCAGACATGGGCTCACCAACGTTCCTTAACTGGTTATACTCTATTGAATTATCCTCAAATACACAATTAGAAGAAAACATAGAGATAAAGCTTATCAGTGAGAAATAGGGTACTTTAGAAGTAAATCCTAATCTATATTTCCTGTTCTTTATCAGAGAAAGTGGATAGTATGAAAACATAAGGAGAATAACAATTACAGTAAGAAAAACATCACCAATAATATAGACCAGGATCTTGTGAATCTGCTTGTTTATTTGATGTCCAAGACCAGTTACATACTCGAGTCCAATGGCTTTCTACAGTCCAATACTTCTCTTCCTAGCCTACTATATTACAACTACTCAGTAACTTCCACTCAATAACAGTTCAAACAATTAATAACTTTCCAACCCTTTACAATGAGTCTTCAATGAGTACTTATAGGTGAATGAGGAGGAGAAGTGAAAGAAGTGGTCTTAATGATCGTTTAAGACAAAATAGATGTGCATCGGATGCTCCATTCTACTCAATGAATGCTATATTAACTTGTGAACCACTCTAGTTGCTTTTGTTGACCTTTGGGCTTTTTTAGGTAGGCTGGCAATAACTTCTGAGCTGCATTTGGAAAAATATCTCTGACTGTAATAACTTTGCGTGTATCTTTGAGAAAAATAGGACTATAGGTGTCATTTTTGGTTTCTGGAGGAGTAATTGCTTCAATGATCTGGCATTTGAAGTGGTTCTTTGCTCATCTGTTTGACTTTAGTACTTTAAACACTGATATTAACTTTAATTGTTCTTTAAGGCTTCATCAAGCCTTCTTGAATCATCTTTGGCCTTCAAACTGTGTTTTATCCTTTAACTATGGATTATGCTTTAAATCTTCATACTGTGTGCTTTAGTCCTTTCTCTTTAACCTTTGATTCTCTTCTGATCTTCACTGCTTTGTTCGATTTGATGTACAGGTGGCTTACGCTAGAGGGCTTTTCTTGTGTAATCAACATTCATGACATATTCATTAAACTTGACAATCCGGCTCTTTATGTCCCTTTCTGCATTGAATTTGACATCTGAGTATCGTCACCCTCAGCCTCTGGAGCTATATTTGCTGTGGGACTGCTTTTATATCTTAAACGCCATTAAACCTGCACATAACAACAAACCTGTCATAAAAACCTGCATTTACTTGGTTAAATTGCTTCACGGAGGCTCAGGGTGGTGGAAGAGTAGTGTAGAGGAGGATGAATGCAGCGGAGGTGGAAAACCCATGGCGGAAGGCAGAACCAGGGTTTAAATATGCTTGTGGCGCGAAACTATGGATAGGCGGTTTTGGAAAACCAGAGATGGTTTTCGCATGGGGTTTGGGTGGTTTGTGGTTTTACGTAGGGTGGACGCGATACGCGTCGTAGGCTGTCGTGTGTCCATTAAAACCACCCATTTCGTGTTGAGAATGTACGATGGAGGGGTTGGGTGAAACGGGCGTGAAATGGAATGCTGACTGTTGGATCTGGGGAAATCAACGATGGAGATGCGAGTAAATGCGATGAAAATATTTTTGTGGTTGGGTGGGAACGACAGGATGATAAGATATGGTTTAGTAGGAGCTGTTGGATCCAATCAGATCAACGGTCCAAATATATTTCGGGGGGATAAGGTGGATGAGGGGTCGGGGAAATGGAGGAGAGTCGATGGCCGTCAGATCTGGAGAAGATCGACAGTTGAGATCAACAGCAGGGGGACTGGGGGTGCGAAGGAAAATCTTGAGGTGTGCCTCCGCAGTGAATCTCAGCCGTAGATATGAGATCTCCCATAGTAAAAAGAGTCAACTACGGGGGCACTAGGGAGTACGGGCCACTTTGGTTGGATGCCCCCGCAGTGAACCTACGCCGTAGATCTGGGTTAAACAGACGGTGAGGATTGTATCGGGGTTTCACATATCGGTGGGGAAAAGGAGTGCAGGAGCGAGAAATTTTGAAAACTGTGATGGCCAATAGCCGATGGGCTTAGTAAGTGCGATGGACGGAGGACCGTTGGATTAGGATAATAATCAACGGCTAGGATGCGATCGCGGGGGATGGTCATTGGCGGAGAGAGGAAGACGGAAGGGAAAAGGGTGAAGCCCGATGAGATGCGCCGATGCGATGGAGAAGTGCAATGGCGAAGTGCAATGGCCAATTGAGTGGAGCGCGGAGGGCAATGGTTGTCGGATCTTGGGGAATGGATGGTCCGGATCTCATCAGAGGATCGACCATCGAAAGAAAAAGGAAAATGGAATCGAGAACTTGGAAAGAGCGACGTGCGATCGCCGATGGGCTTAGCGCTCGATCACGGGGTCGTTCGCATGGCGGGAAATGGGGCTGGGGCTTAAGCAAAAGGGGCTTAAGGCCTAATATTTAAAAATGAAGGATTTGGACTAAAAATGAAGAATTTTGAAGGATTTTGAGGATTTCGATAAGGGGAAAAAATGGATAAAAACCTTAATAAAAGGATTTTACAGGTTTTAAAGGGGGATTTTTGAGGAAAATAAAGGGTAAAAAATGGAAAAAATGGTTGAAATGAAGGGGTTTTTAGAGGGTTTATTCAAAGGAAAAAATGATGGAAAATGGGTCTGAAAACAGTCTTTTCTTTGGGACAATAGGGATTTCTTTGAAGGTTTTGAATGAAGAGATCAAGGAAATGGATATTTTTTCCCAAGGTACATAGAAAGGCTTCAAGAACTCACAATTTTTCTTAAAAATTGTTTCTTGAAGACTAAAAGACCTGTTTTAGCCATCATCAGTTATGACAAAATTTTATTGATGGCTAACAGTGGCTCCACTTGGGGATGTGTTGTGGCTAGCAACAACGTAGCTATTGCGACAAATATGAAACAATAAAATCATTTTTATGTAGCGCGCATATAAGTTTCGAATTTTTATGTAGCGCGCATATAAGTTTGGTATTTTTATGTAGCGCGAAAATAAGTGTCGTTATACCGACTGCGGAAAAGGCGTCGCTATTACGACGGGTGCCTCCAAACATCGCAATGGCGACACCTAGACATTGTGTTGCAGTTGCGACGTTTGGATTTGTCTCAATAGCGACGCTTTGGGCCATGGTGTCGCAATTGCGACGTCTTCCTCCAAACGTCGCAATTGCGACACGTTTTTAAGTGTCGGTATTGCGACACTTTTCTATAGACGTCGGTATAGCAACGGTTTCGGGTGGGATGGAAAAAAATTGGGAAAATTTCTGACATTTGGTCAAAAGCGTCGGAACCAAGTGTCGGAATTTCCGCCAAATGTAGTAGTGTTAGTTGTTTAAGTTATTCATTTTTAGTTTTATCACTTAAAATTGCTCAAATTTAGTAGTAATTCACTTGAAATAATTGCAGTGACTAACTTTTTTAGTCACCTAGACACTAATTTCATCATTTTCTACTAGTGAAATCTCAGCCCACCTTTGCTGCTGGGGATTACTGATGAAGAGGACACAGATGCGTAAGATAGAGAATGGGAGAATGCAGAAAATAATGATGGATTTTACCCCCTTGGGGAAACTTCCACACTTCTTCCTCAGGAAATCAGTGGGGCTATCAAATCTTTGAAGGAAATGGAGGGGGAGGATCAGTTTCTCAGAGGATGAGAAACCATTCAGTAGGGGGGTAATGATGAGCCCCATCATTAGACATATTTGGAGGGGTTAATAGTCACCTTTTTTCCTTCTTAGATCTCTTTTTCTTGAATTTTTATTATTATTTGGGTTTATGATGCTAATATAGGTGGTGATTAAGGCTAATATACTCTCAGTGCCTAATATAAGGTTGAGTGCAGAAAATCATGATTTATTAAGCATTTTTATAAAGATTTTATCACAAAGACTTGGATGAGACAACAAGGAGAAATTATAGGAGGATTGTCCACCCTCAAAGGCAACCGAAGGATCCCAAAGATTCTCTCCAACAATTTGAATTCCACAAGCAGCCGAAGGATCCCCAAGGATTCTCTCCAACAATTTGAATTCCAGTGGCAGTTGAGCAACTCAAAGAGGAGAGCACTCAATCTTGGTTTACTCGGAGTCCAATGGACTCATCACCATTTTCTAGGGAGTTGTTGGTAGCTTCCCTGTAGAATATATAGAGCAGAGATAGATCTAAGAAGAGTTAGTCTATCCTAGTCTCGCTTCCATTCAGAATTATTGTTGTGAACTATTGAAGCTTTTTGTTTTATTCAGGGATCGAAACTTTCAGAGATGTATGCAATTATTCTTTTATGAAATGAATAGACTGATTTCATTTGATTTATTTAAGATCAAAGGGCTAGGCTCGTGGGTTAGGGCCCAATTCATGTGCCTCAGCTTCTCTGTTGTTATTATCTTTTCCTTTCTGTCATTTAGTTAGTTTTGCCTCTGTCATTTAAGTTAGATCTTCTTATGATAAGTTTCATTACTATTTATTTTTTGTGTTGTTGTAGTTTTAATTGCTTATGCATAGTGAAATAGAGGAAAAACTCCAAAAATGTGGTCAAATCTCCCCCCTCTCATCTCTGTCAATAGATTTCGAGTAGGGGTAGACCTTCCCACAAGCCAAAATTGCTTTTTATTTGAGTTCGAGGAAGAATTTGTATTACCAATTCCAAGTCTTTCCTTCACTATTTCATCCCGCATTTTTGTGTGTTTCCCATACATGAATCCGCAGGTGTGCTTCGCTTCTAAGAACTTCTCTAACGCTTCCATTTCCCTCCTTTACATCTCACCTTAGTGCTGCACTTACCTTCTTTTGAACACCCTTAAGCTCTTCAGCCTTAATTTTCTATTTTTCTCCATACACGGCCGCCTTACCCTTTTTATGAAAAACACATGAAAAACCGTATAAAACCACTGAAAACCCAACCTCCGCCTTTGTTCCTCGAGACTCCTACCACCGTACATCGCACTTCGCAATCGCAACATTTAATGATTACCTTAACACTTATCGCCCATTCCTTGCGATTGTAATATTGCGAAATCGCAAATCGCACTTCGCACCAGTTACCTTCTATCGTTAACACTCACTGCCCATTTTTTGCAATTGCAAAATCGTAAATTGCAACTTTTAGCTTTTTCCACTGCCACGTCATCCCCATCGTACATAGCATCCCGTAGAACTTACCACATCGCAAATCGCATCCTACCAAACTTACCACATCGCAAATCGCATCCTACGGAACTTATAACAACGCAAATCGCCGCTCACAACCTTTACCGCAACGCAATTCGCATTTCACACATTTTAGTTTATTCCCGTTCATTCTTACTACTATCCTTGTAACCTGCAATATTGCGATTCACAACCCGCCATGTCACTCTTCGCAATTTTTATTGCGCACCATTTAGTTTATTCCCATTAATCCTTACCGTTACCCTTGTAAAATTGCGATATTGTGATTCACGACTCACCACGTCACTCTTTGCACTTCGCACTGTGCACTATTTAGTTCATTTGGTTAAGTCCTTACTACCATCCATTTAAACCCTTGAAGTTGCGATTGGGACATCACACATCGCAACTTTTACTGTCCATCTCATTCTGCCATCACATTTATGAGTTCTTCTCGCTTCGAAGTCATTTCTTGCGTTATAATAAGGTTTCCTAAGGGTTTAACCCCCTCTGTCCACTCAAAGCCATTTCTCACGCTATCATAAATTTTTCTAAGGGTTTAACCCCTTCTTTCCGCTTCCAAACCTCATTTCATGTGTTAAACCCCCCATTAGCCCTCTTAGCCCTTTTTCTTCCCTCTATGTTGCAAATTAATTTTTTTTAATTAAATTAAGGCATGGATAGTTTAGTTGCATGGATAGGAGTATGGTAGATAGATCATAGGATAGATAGAGTGCATATATCCGTTTGGCCAAGTCAAGTGTGGTTTAGAATTAATTTCCTTTCTACTATATGCTTTCCACAAATTAAATTAGTTTCATTCTTGGCATTCCTTTCTAGCATCTTAGTTCAGTTTCCTTTCTGTCATTTCCTTCCAACAATTTACTTTCCAGTTGTTCTCATAATTTAAGAAATAGCACCCTGTCGTGAAGTAGAAGAGGATGACATGAATAGAATGAATTTTTTGTGTATATAGCACTATCACCTCAAATTTTGTACGAACCCCGTCTTGATAAAGTAAAGTAGGGCATCCCCTGGGAGTTGCAGCATTCTTGGTGCAATACTAGGGCTCACCACTACTGCCTCGGGGTGAGGTGCTCCCTTAATTTCTTCCCCCTAGGAGGGTGGATCTTCAGTGGTTCGCGACTAACCATTGTGGCGGGGCACCTCTCATGGAGGGGTTTATTCAAATATCCTCTGTGACTAGCCTGGATGAGTAGTGTGCTCTGGTAGTGATTGTGCAGTTGACGGGGTCATCTACGCCCAATTGGGCATCTGGCCCGCAGATTGGTGCTCTGCGCCGGCTGAGGGCCGGACACTTCTTTGATTTTTCCCGCCACTACTACGATGGGATGTTGGCCCAACTCTCGAAAGTCCATGATGGATCTAAATTATTCACATATGCTAGCATTATGTATGAGAGAGTGGCGTTGTTGAGGCTTGTGGTGGCAGTGCCTGTTGGGGGTCCTCGTGAACCTCGTATGAGGAGGTGGGCCCCCATGATGCCTCGCAGTGGGGGAGGATGTGTGGGGCGTTACTGGAATGCCACTACAGAGGCCTAGTTTGAGGCCAATCCTAAGATGTTCCTACCTTACCTGTATGTTGGGATGGACTTCTGTGGAGACCCGAACATGGGTCTTCCTGCGGGATATGCATGGGGGCCAACATGTATGTTTTTTACGTTTTATTCTATGTTTTTTGAGTATTTATGATTTATATGTGTATTATGGTGACACTGACATAGCTTTGTTACTCTTGCAGACATTGGTGAGGTCGGGCGTCCTATGGCTCGGTTGGTGGGGCACCACCTGATCCGGAGGCCTCAAGGCGTTTCGCTCCCAGGTGGGGGATAGGGAGGGTATATGGTGCAGCTTTGAGGTGGAGTACTTGGCAGTGAGGCTAGCCCCTCTAGGGAGGGTAGCAGCTCAGCTGCTGCCAAGTGCGCTGCAGCGATTTCTCGCGCCGAGGTGGCAAAGGCTCGTGTCGCAAAGGTGATGGAGTAGATGATTGCTCTAAAGGTCAGGGACCACGATATGGAAGATTTCTGGGGTCGAGTGAACCACCTTGCCTAGGAGATGCCTACCCGTGGGTTTGTGGATGAATTGGAAAACATCTGGTTGGAGATGTTGATGGCCTGTGAGAGGGGATATCGACTAACTTTGTGCCAAGTGGCGGCCTCAGTCTTGACAGCTGCCCCAATGTTGTTACTAGGAGCAGTCGTGGGTCCAGGTGCCCAACTTGGAGGGGACTCAGCGCTAGATACTTTTTGTACATAGGAAAAGTACCCGTTATGAGGATGCTTCGCTTATTTTTGTTGACTTTCACATTTGTATTTTTTGGCTGACTTTATGAATCAGATACATGACTCTTCTTTTGTACTCAGACATTTTTTGATACATATATAAGAGGGAGTTATATTTTTTGCGGCTCAATATGGTGTTTCCCCTATTGATATATGTTTATGGATGATGTGTTATGCTGATAGATATCTATGTTTTTTATGTTTTTTTTTTTTTTTATGTATGATGGTTTATCCGAGATGCATTCCAATTTAGAATATGGTAAGCTATATGATTTTCTGTCTGGTTTTGATTTCTTGGCACATGTGTGAATGTAATGTGATCAAATTGATGGCTTAATCTTTTTGCACGCAAATATTTTCTAAATAGATGCGAATCTTGTACCTCAAATTCTTGGTTTAACTGTGACACCACTAACTGGGAATCGAGGTAGATATTCAAATGGCGGATGCCTTGATTGAAGGTGTCTCACATAAGTCCAATGGCGATGTCATATTTTGTCTGATTGTTTGTTGTTGAACTCATGCATATTCTGTTGGTGAAGAATGGTGATCGGTCTGGGTGATTGATGACCCAGGTGGTTGTTGTTAAACTTTGAGACCATCGCGATGATCCATCAGCGAACCCAAAGTAATGATTGGGTTGAAAATCCATTTGTGACACTAGAGTATTTTTTGTGACAGGACTTTGATCAAAAATTAAAGTTTGGGTGTGTGTACATTGACTCTAGGGCTGAACCCTCTTGGCCCTTATGGGTAAAATTTCTTGAGGTAAAGACCGTTGATGGGGTTACTCAGGCATGTTCCGTCCGACTCTATCAAGATGTATGCCCCCTTGAGGAGACAATGATTTATGACGTAGGGTCCTTTCCACAATGTTTCAAACTTTCCTAGCCCTAGAGCTTCTTTTGTGACATCGTAGCAGAGGACTAAATCTCCCTCAGTAAATGAACGAGGGTTGATGTTGTGATCAAACAATGCTTTCACTCGCTTCTTATGGGCCTCGTTGTGTTGGAGCGATTGTCGTCGACTTTCATTGACAAACTCTAATTGTACTAAGCGCTTCTCTATAGGTTGGGTGTCATCAAGGAGTTCGATGGCGGTGTGTAAATTCGAGATTTCACGTTCTATGGGAATCACGACTTCGACCCCGTACATCAGGTGGAAGGGTGTGAACCCTGTTGATGTTTTCACTGACGTGCGGTATGCCCACAGAGCAGAGAAAAGCATGTGGTGCTAGTTTTTTTTGTGGTTATTCACTATACGTTGTAACATTGTTTTGAGTACTTTGTTCACAACCTATACATGTCCATTGGATTGGGGGTAGTATGGTTATGTGAATTCATGTGTGAATCTGAGATGGTCAGATAGCTCCTGGAAAACTTTGTTTTTGAAGTGTTTCCCGTGGTCAAAGACTAATTCCTTGGGTATGCCGAATTGGGAAATGACATGGTTAAACAGAAATCGTGCAACTGTTTCTGTGGTGTTGTCGTATGTGGGCATAGCCTCTGCCCACTTGGTGAAATAATCGAAAACTACAATAATGTATTTGTGATTTCCCGACGATGTTGGGTTGCAAGTCATGAAGTCAATCCCCCATTTACAAAAGGGACTAGCAATAATGATAGGGTGAGGGGGAGCAGGAGGGGCTCTTGCCTTGTGAGTGAAGCGTTGACATCGCTCGCACCTCTTGACTACTAAAATGCAGTCGCGAAATAAAGTGGGCCAAAAATATCCTGCACGTAAGAATTTTTGGGTGGTGGCGACCGCAAGCTCCATTGTGGCAGTCATTAAGGGCTTGTTCTACTTGGTTGTGGGTAAGGCATCGACGTAAAATAGTGTCGATGCCCCTTCAGTATAAGACATCTCCCATAAGGAGGTATCGAGGGGCCTGGTGGCGAATGCACCAATGGTCATCATGAGTAAGATGGGGTATGAACTTTTGGGTTCGTAAAAAGAGGAGGATATCTCCGTACCCAGGGTCATTGGTTCCTATGAGGAAAATATGTTCTTCCAGCAGCGAATCGTTTACTGGTTATCCTTTGGTATGTCTTGGGAGGTCCGTAATGAACTCTGCTAAGATTAGCACTTTTTTTCTCTTGGGGGAGCGAAATTGTAAGTCATATTCTTGTAGAATGACTATCCAGTGGGAATATTTGTGTTTCATTAGGTGGAACGTGAGAAGATATTTGATGGGGTTAATATCTATGATGACTGTTGTGGTATTTAAGATGATGCAGTGGCGAAGTTTTTGGACTGCGTGAATTAGTGCTAGGGCAGTATTTTCTTTGGGTTCATATCTTAATGCAAGGCCTGATAAGGTTTTGCTAACGTAATATATTACGTGCACCTTCCCATATGGGTCCTCCTGGATCAATACTCCGACCAAAGAGGTCTCGGATGTTGATAGATACAAGATGTAATCTTTGTTGTAATTTGGGGGACTAATCAGGGGTGCTGAAGACAATGTATCTTTTAGCGCGTCAAATGCTTGTTGGGCTTGGTCGTCCCATTTGAACGAGATGTTCTGAAAAAGGAGACACGAGAATCCTTGTGTGCAAGTGGCGTAATCTGGGACAAGACATCTCAGAAAGTTGGCCTTTCCCTGCAAGCTTTGTAGTTTCCTAAGGGTTTGAGGTGGAGGTACCTCTTTGATAGCTTGGACCTTGAGGGGGTCCACTCTAATTCTTTGCTAGGACACAATAAAACATAAAATTTTCCTGATGTGACATAGAAGATGCACTTGAGGGGGTTCAAGCGTAGGTTGTATTGCCGACATTGTTGGAATACCAGTCACAGATCCTCGAGGTGGTTCGATCGCTTCTTGGACCGGACGGTCAGGTCGTCCAAGTAGGCAAGGATAAGGCGTGCCAAGTCATGACAGATATAATTCATGGCCCTCTGGAAGGTAGCTCCAACGTTCTTTAGGCCGAATGGCATTACCCTGTATGCGAATGTGTCCAGGGGGTAGTGAACGCAGTCTTGTACTGGTCGGTGTGACGGATTTGAATTTTATTATACCTAGAGAATCCATCCATGAAGGAGAGGGCCTCATGGCCTACACAAGCATCGATGACTTGGTCAATGAATGGGGTAAGGTAATTGTCCATGGGACATGCTTTTTTCAAATCACAAAAATCAGTGCAAACACGTATGGTGCCATGTTTTTCCATGATGGGAACAAGGTTGGAAACCAATCCAAGACGTGTAAGCGATGGGGTACATAAACCAGGCTTTGTGAAGCTTGTCAATTTCTCAGTTTATTGCTTCTACCTTAGATGGGTGCAATTGATGTTGTTTCTGGCCTATTAGTGGCACGTCAGGCCAAGTGTCAATATGGTGCTCTACAATAGTGGGACTAAGCCCAGGCATCTCCAAGTAGTCCCACAAGAAGATATCTCGATACTCTTGCAGCAAGTGGGTGTAAGAGGTTATATCCTCTAGTGAACATGCTTCCCCCAGTGAGATTTCTTTGAATTTTTCAGGATTTTGAGAGATATTCACCTTGATGGTAAGTGAAATGTTTGACATGTTTCCTTCCTCGAACACATCAGGTGCCAGAATGAGGTTTTTGAACCAATCAACCTTCCCTGATGGAAGGAAATCTTTTGATTCAATCACATAAATCTCTTGTTCTCCTGTCTTGTCAGGGCTAAATGTTTTTCTAGGGAGAAAAAATGAATGGTGATGCATTGCATCCCATGGATAATCAGGATCTGTAATGGCCTCAAGGATGTGCTCATCTGAATGAAATAAGAATCCTAAGGGGGATTGAGTCTTCGCAAGGCCGTGAGGAAGAGGTTCAGTCCTAACGGAGCTAGTCGACAGACATTAAAAGGATTCCATCATCGATGTGGTGGAACTGGGCGTGGTTGATAGGGTGCATATGGATTGGGTTTGCGCCATCGTTGGTACAACTACTCTCGCAGTTTCAGCTGAATCGAAAGATATGAAAAATGAGTAGACAACCCGAGTCATGGTTCCGATACATGATGTTATGAATCGAATATGGTGTATCGTGTCATCGGTGTTTGGTGGGGTAGGAGTTTCCATGATGGGAGCTTGTGTGAGAGTAAGGTTAGATTCCTCGCTAGGCTGGGCACTTTTCGGGAGTTGGAAGTTGTGCCTAGTACAGAGGTGCCTAAATGTTTCCATTAATGGGCATGCCTCTGGTTCGTGGTTATGGCTGGTGCAAATGGTGCATGGTACCACTGTGCCAACTGAGTAGCTTGTGTGGGAACCAACACTACTCTGTGTCCCTGAAGTGGACACTTGGAAGGGATCAAGCATAGGGGAGATGGTCCTCTGCTGCCATTTCTGAGTTTTTGGCTTGGTTATGTCTAACTCTTTTGGGGAGTGTAGACTTAACGCTGCTCTCGCCGCTCGAAGCTTGGGGAGGTGTTCACATTTCACAGTATGGTGAAAATGTGAGCAGATCCGGCAATAGAAGTGTGTGATTTTCTCCTGGTTAGAGAGGTGCCTCTTAGGGAGGGATGATACCATGCAAAATTTATTCATGAGGTGCTTCATTTCTTTGCACTCGTTGACTTGGTGGTCGACTGTGTCTCATAGTCTGCATTCCAGCCTAGTCTAGACATGGGTCGTGCTAGGTCGATGTGCCTTTCTAACTTGCCCGACGTGTCGATGTGGAAATGGGTAAGCTGCCTCGGGGAAATCTGCCTTCAATCATGGTTTTTTATCTCTCGATTGATGAGATCTCGGCGGTGCGTATCTAATAAATGTATCATGTCAATTAGTGGGTGTAATCGCGAGATATACATACAACGTACTCATGGTGGTTGCCCTGACATACTAGACAAAAAAGCCTTACATGGGTGTTCTTGTCCTGTTCGTTTGGCGACATGATCAGGTACCAACGGCCCAATGCTTCTAGGTCTGAGCGAGTGGCGACCACATGAATATGTGTGTTACATAACACAAATGTTGGTATTCCGCATGGAGGGTGGTTGGGGATGACTAACGGTTCCTCGACTGGCTGCTTTTCAGCTGAAAAGAAGACGATGGATCTACTCGTCACATCATATTGCGTTGTCGATCTATCCATGGATTCTGTATCAGATCCATCTTCAAAGGAGAGGTGTACTATGGTTGTGCATAAGCTAGTTAGTGCTAAGCGAAACTGAGGGATGTAATGACACTGTTCTAAAGTGTGGTTGCCAGAACATATTAGACATGCAAATTGTCTTGCTCGCAAGCCAACATAATATGCTCGTTCAACTGGATACCACCTTTGGATGAGTTCCAAGGCTACGCATTCATCCATGAATTGGTCACGTTCATTGCACAATGCACAACATATGATAGGAGGAGGGAAGATGAATGAGAGTATTTCTAGTGACTGTCATGCCTCTTGCAGGTATAAAATGACACGAGGTTCTTCTCCAGTTGACTGGATGGAGGGATCCTGTTGATAGGATTGATCGATGGCGTGTAAGGCGTCCCTGTATCATAGAATTTAATGGCCATAGATAGCGCATGCATGGTTGGTACGCAATGATTTGCCTTGATTTTTGGTGGCTGGTTCCTTTTTACGGGAACTTGTTGCTGCGATATTTACTGCAGAGCTAAGGAGTGGTTTTAGGTCATCCAGCTGTGGGAAGATGTGGGTAGGGTGGTCTACTATGTTGCATATGGTGCAAGATTGTAATTCCCGTTGCATGGTGGGATTTTCTACCTTCCTCCCTTTTTCACTGGTTTTCTTGGTCGTAACCATTGATTTTGCGATGGAAATTTCCTTCGATGGGATGGTTGCGACAATATCCTTAATAGATGGGGCCTCCTCAAGACTGAGGTGGATTAACCTTGTAAAGGTGACCTTTGTGACTCCTATTGTGGTAGGTGGGACCATGTACCAAACTAGAATTGCAAATGATAAGTTTGGCAACACCATTGTGGCAAAGACTTGTTCTGACACAAAACCAGATGGGGGGTAGATGAAAGAAGTTTGGGAGGCGGCGTAGGCTAGAGAGGATGTCATGGTCGAGGTCTCAGTGTCATTATTTCTCATCTCCATCTCCTGGCTGGCTTCGGTGCTTGATGTATACATCATGCACAACGAAGCCTCTACGATATCAGATGATGATTATGGTATAACAGGGGGATCTCCTAGAAATGACCTGAGGATAGACAACAGTTTGAACTAGTTGGGGCTATATTCTTGGTACCATGTTAGCATCTCGATAGATGTGTCTACATAGGGTAGAACGACATCAATATTTTTTAGGAATCACTTGTCATGGTATGTAAATTGGTCGACAGTAATTATGCAATCCTCATGGGGGAACATCATGGTTCAGAAGACAGAGGAGGCTATGGCTGACATGGCATACATATAGCTCCACCCAAGGAGTATATAGTAATCCAGCTGAGCATACAAGACTTCAATGTCTATAAGGACCATCTTTCTGGCCAAACAGAACGAGACATTTTGGTAGAGGCTGATGGGAGCAGATGGGTGCCTGTCGTATGCTCTGAGTGTGATGTCTGATGGATTTAGTTCGAGAGACCCTAACTTTTTCTAGACATTATTTGACATGATACATGTGGATGCACCCTCGTCAATGATACAACGGTGAATGGTGATGTTTTGGACTCACACCATTATCTGGAAGGCGACCATCGAATGAGGCCTATGGGTGGCTTTATCTAAATTGAAAGCCATTAGGCACAAATCGACAGGGTCGATGGTGCCTAACGTGGAAAGTAAGGATTTCCTTTGCTTTGGGCATGATTGTAATACCTCTAAAGCTAACATAGCGCGGGAGATTGGGCTAAATCGTCCACAATGCTATAGTTATGGGCCGCTTTGGAATAGTTTCCTGCTTGCCTAGTTGGTCCCTTATCCATTTTTGGCAAAGGTTCGATATGTGTATTTGATATAGTTAACAGTGCTGTTGGAGCACTCGTGCTAGCCCCCAATGAATTGGTGTCTGGTGGGGTATCGTAATTTCAGTTCTGTGTCTGAAAAAAATTTCTTCGCCAGTTATGTAGATTTCATGGTTGTTTTTTTCGAAATCATCGAGAGTTGTTTGTTTCTGTTGGGTGCTAACTGTCCCTTGATGGGTGAAGGGCTCCTACATGACAGTTGTCTGATGTGAGGATCCTCCTTGTCCTAGGTTACCCTGAAGCTTCTTCGGCTCAGGTAGTTTGGGACAGTGGTGATTGTAATGGCCATATTCACCACAAATTGCGTAAGAGTGGTTGGCCTGAAGATTCGCCCTCTTGTTCTTCCCTTGGAAGTTATTTGGCTCGTAGTTTTGATTTCGGTTGGAGTTGCCTCTAGCCTAAGATCGTGGAGGGCATTGTTGATTGTTGCCCCCTATCTAGGATTTCCCTTTTGTTTGTTTTTTTATTTTTTCCTTTCCGCATTAGGAGGATAGATAGGTTTCTCCTTATTATATGATTGGTGCGGTTGTGCTTGGGAAGGTTGCACAAATTTCACCTGTGCATTATTCTGCATGGGTGGGTTTTGTGCTGGGGATTAGGAATATTGGGTCCCTGTCCTTGGTTTTTGAATGGCTACTAAGGGGGGATCTCTTTCGTTAGCATTTCTAGCTACATATTGGGTCCCCTGAACCAGAGGGTATGGACCTTCTTGCTGGCGATGGTACGATTTCGCCCTATTGGTCATATTCTGCAAAGGTGCATGAAGACTCTGGTAGCTGGGTTACGGGATGTTCTGGTTAGGATCATATGCGTAACCGAGGTACTGACTACTGCGGCCTAGGTGATTATGGGTCAGTGACCCAATAAATCCATCTATAGAGTTCGACGCACCTGTAAATTATTTATAAGATTGCAGGTGCGGGGCATTAGGCAAGATGTTATAAATGTATCCTAACTGCGTGTAAATCTGCTCGAGTTGTTGGGCTTTACTGATGGCATCCTCTTCAGATGTAGGTTTTTGGGTTTCTACATATTTTTGAAATCTCTTTAGTGAGGGTTTTTCAGGAATAGGTTCAGAAGAACTTGATCGTCGGGTTTTGATTTGCACAAACTACAACATCGCTGCCATTCATGGAGGTGGTCCGAGATATGGATGACTAGTGTCTGTCTAAAATGTGTCAGTAATTACATCCCATAATCATGGTGGATGGGTAACTGAAAATACGTAAGGAATGCAGTAGCGAGGGCGCTAAAGGTTCTATGTGTAGCAGAAGGTTGCTCCACATACCATTTCACAACTGATTCGGTTTGGGTGCGTTGAAATAGTCTCAACCGAATAGTATAATCAATGATGTTGTTCGATGAACACCACAGGTGGAAAGTCATTATGTGATTTCTCGAGTATTCCACCTCCCAAAATGTCGTGCCTGGCTTAGATCGGGTAAGTTCAACGATGCTAATAATAGTGACTGTGGGTTGAAAACCATTGCAAACTATGAAGACACAATGTTCTGGTTAGATATTGGGTTTGTCTATGACGTACTCGACTATGTGTTCAATTCTCTCCCCGAATGGGTAGCGCTTCTCTACCCCTAGGGGTTGTGGGAGGAGTGGTATGTGGTGACCTTATGGGGGTTTCCACTAGTGTGATGTTGGGTGACCCTCGAAGGTTCCCAACTAAAGATGCCCCTATAAAGGATGAACCAATAAGGGTGGCGGTGTTTTGTCTTTGACGCCTAAATGACGAAAGACCTAGAACTCCTCCCAGTGATGGGGTGAGGTCCAAAATACATCTAGATCGACGAGATCTCGTTGGGTTCGTTATGGTGTCGACTAGGTATGGTTTTGGAAAAAATATTCAGTTCTATGAGAGGTGAAGTATCAAAGCAAAAATGGTGACCACATACATAAAACAAAGAGAAAACAAAATTTCATTTTCCTTTAAATTATTTCTATGTGATTAATCAATCAAAAAGAGGTTTTGGTTGTTTTTGCACATAATACTCAAAAATCCTAGAGAACTAAAACGTCCTCACACTCTCAATTGTAACTAGGCCTTGTGAATATATATTTTGATGGGTACTGGGGCTAACGTCCCGAAAGAACTGGCAATGCCTTCCAGCAGCCTAAGAATCGACCAAGGTAATGGGTAAAGGATCTAGTGTTGCTTGCACTGTCACCTATAGGGAAGGATTCCATAGATTGGCCACTAAGTACCATCGTCCCACGTGAGCATTCGAGTCTTGAGCTTCTTGGTAAATTAGTTACCAGTACCGAGCATTAGATGGGTTAGGTAGCCCCAAATAATACCGGATGCACTGGGCCTAAGCTTAACCCCCTCTGAATCAGGTCTTTTTGGCACTCGAGTTTTCTTTTCTGTTGGTGGATTGATGGATTTTAAAGCTCCCTAATCAGTCAACTTCTATGTCTCAAGATGTAAACTGACCATGGTCGCTTATTGGATTCCTACCCCCATGGTTCTAACCTGAACTATAATTTTTCTTATGGCCCCTGTGGGGAAACTTAGTGAGTTCAGTTAGGTTAGTTTTAAGGAGTCTTTACTTCACTTATGGTGTGGAAGTGTGTGAGAAAAAAGTGAACAACCGCACAATTTTAATATGTGGATATACGGTGATCCTTTACACGTCCAATATTAATCTATTTTTTATTGTTCCTTGCTATAAGCAAATCATGTGTGGATAGTGAGTCGCTTAAAATTTTGCCTAGTTAATCTAAGTCATCAACTAAAGGGAGATGGAAATTATCAGAAGAGAGCTTTCATATGCTTGCCTAGGGTCAATAAAAGGTGCAAAGGCAGCAAAGACTACTTTCTTCTCTTAAGATAATTAATTCCTGGTCCCAACTCCTAGTGAAAAAAATTAAACTAAAATTAATGATCTAACTAGGAAAAATGAAAACTAGCTAAGCACATGTGGATTAGGGACACTTACTCCAGCTAATTATCTATGTGTTTTTAGTGTCTATTTTCACAAAAATAAGTTATTTCAGATTGCAAGTAAATTCCCCCCTACTTAAACTATGTGGTTTTTTGTGAAGATAAACTTTGAAATTGAAAAGTAGCAACTAGCAATACTCAAACACAACCAAAAGCACGTTCTAAACAGTTGTGGGACACAACACACAGTGCTGGAAGTTTTTCTGTATGCGACCAACCACTTTACAATTGGGAAATTAAGGAAAATAACAGAGAATTTTGGTCTTTGGTTTCCGTGAGAAAAAGCTTCACACAGGCGCGCAATTCGCACGTAGGTCAGAGATGAACGCGCACAACTCTCCGCGTCTGTTTGATAAAATAACGCACGTTTTTCTTGAGAATGGAATTTCCAGGACTTCGGAACTTCAGACTTTCACTGTGGGTGAATGAACAGAGAAGAAAAGAAGGGGAGTTGTCCAAGAAACATTCCAGAGCAGAGAGAAGGTCCTTGAAACAAGCGCAACCACATTAACTAAAAAAGTAAAGCTAGTGCAGTCACCAATCTTGTGGTTGTGGTTTTGGTGCACAAGTGCACCAATCCACAATTTCTTAGGAGGAGTGGCCGCTGCCTCTAAGCCTTGGTCACAGCTAGATAAAAAAAATAGTTAGAAGGTTACTGAACATGCTATAAAACATTAAACACACTAAATCATGATATAGTATGCATATATATAGAGAAAACAAAACAAAACAAAACATAAACACGAAATCTCATAAAGAGTAAAACAAAAAAATAATACTAACGATGGCATGAAGGTCCCCTCTTATTGCTTGTTGTTAGGAAGAAAGATACTACATTTACACTCTTGCCAAAGGGCCCTTAGAACTATGGAGTTATAAGACCCGATGCAAGGACATTTTTACCTTCTAGCTACTTGGTGTAAGGTATCTCTCTCTACTCCAAAGGATTGAAGTTGTTGAATGGCCAACAACCGAATCCCCTCTCTACTTCTGCTCTGGATTGCACACTACTGGATTTCTCATGGGAAATTTGGCCAGCATAACAATGTGCTCTCCCTTTGTTAATCTCTTGGTGGCCTTTTATAGATGAATTCAAATTCTCCTTCCCTCTCTCGGTACATTGATGGATGGTGACCCAAGAGAGAGGGTTGATTCCATTGTGTGCCACTTGATTCCTTTGTGTGCTCCCTTGAGGTCCCAAGGTGGCTTAGGAGGTTATCCTTGTATGGCCTCAAGTGTGGGATAATTTGCTAGAGTGTGTCATGTGGTCCCGGAAAGTGACTTCTGCCACTTCCAGGACCGTGCTACTTTTCAAGGGACAGTCGCACAAAGGTGCGCTTATCAAAGAATAATGTGCACAAAGGCGCATCTTACCTGAGTACTTGGTGCGCAATTTGATTTTTCTTCTGTACCTTAGGGATTTTTAAAAAATTTCAGATCCTCTAATGTGCCTCAGCCATGTAAATCCTTCTGCCTAAAATTTAATAATGTCATATTTTCTTGTTCAATTTTCTAGTGATAACAACGGTGTTTTGTTCCCGGGAGAGGATGCACTAGCAGATTGCAACAAATATGGAGACATTTTTCACCAGTATGATTCAGGGTTTCATGAAGTTGTTGTTTGTGGTAAAGTTAAAGAAGACCTGGATGATGACCTAGAAGAGTTAAGGCACCTATATTTCAATGAATTTGAAGGGGAACATAAAATTAGAGAAGATCCTATTTGTGACACTCCAAATATGAAGCCACATAAATTAAAGAAGATGAATATCAGGAATGAAGAGAAACCAAAGCTCGCTTCTATTGGAGACTATTGGGACAATCATATTATGCGAGAAATTCTCAACCTGATCAAAGAATATGAGGATATATTTCCTTGCTCCGTCTAAGAAATGAAAGGAATTAAATATGATTTGGGAAAAATGAAAATTACATTAAAGCTAGATGCGAAACCCGTTAAGCACCGACATTACAGGTTGAACCTGCGAGTTAAGGAGAAAATCAAGAAGGAGATTGATAAAATGTTTGTTGTTGATATGATATTCCCTATTGATGAAGCTGAATGGATAAGTCCTCTTGTCATCTAGGACAAGAAGGATTCAGATGAAATCAGGGTCTGTGTTGATTATCGCAGCCTTAATAATGCATGTGTACATGATCCAATCCGAACCCCTTTCAATGATGAAGTCCTGGAAAATGTTGGGGGAAATTGATATAAATGAGTTATGTTAGTATTGTTGTGATAATTCCTCTTTCAGATTTTGTAAACAATTTCTTATATGTGCTTAAGGTTTCAAGTTCTCTTGTAAGTGATTGAGTCTCATGAGTGATTTTTATGTTATTTTTATGAAAAAATTAACATAAAAGATAGGCTAAACAACAACAAATAAAAGTACAATATATCGCCATACAACACATCAACACAAGGATTTGATGAAGGAGTTCACCCCTCCTGGGCTACATCTCCTTGGTCTAGCTTCCATGGCTTGGGCCTCTATATTATGCTCAAATTTGCAAAATGATATGTCTACAATGCTTTTCGACTCCTCAAACCTCCATTAATGAGTTCAGAATGCCCAAAAATGGTGCCTTAAGCTCTTTCTGCTCCTTATTTAATTGAAAACTCCAAAAGTTATGACCTCTAACAGTTTGTCCACAATTTTCTGCCTAAATTTAGCTAACTGGAGCTAAATCGGGTTAGTTGGTGCCAAAGTGGAAGTTCCACTAGATTCCGCGGACTGCCAAACTAATCTACATTAACTTAATTAAGCGCATTTAGTGCTAATTAATCCCGCTTAGCCTTTAATCTTGGCGCTTTGTGATATATCCAATTTAGCGTTAATAAATGAGGATTAGCATTGATAAATTATGATTAACATTTAACACGCTTAAGGTTAAGGCTCCGCCGGTGGTCTGAGGCTGCGGTCGTATGTATTGGGGACTGGCCCACACTTCCCCTCGTCGACAATGTCATACAAATTCAAACATATGCACACATGTGATATAGTTAATAACTAATGTGTGGCGTAGTGGTGGCGTGTGGCGCTAGTGGAGCAGAGGGCCTGTGTTCGACGCTCGCCGGCCCTTCCGATCCTTCAAACAAAATTTTACTCTACCATAAAGGGGGCACGTGGTGGCCCCATGCCAAGCCATGTGTCTCCTCCATATTGGCTCACATAGAACTAATCCAAATTTTCCAAATCACCATAGTTCAAACCAATAAGATACTGCCACTTGGCCGTCCCTCATTTGATGGAGAAAATTGACCAATTTTGACCCTAACTAGTCAGTATGCCACGTTAGTAGTACGGGCTACTAATTGGGCTCCCTGTCATCATTTTTTTTTCATTTTAACAAAGTGAATATTACTCATTTTTGGGAGCATACAGAGTCCATTTCGCACAAAACAAATTGTGCCAAATTTTGAACGACGAACACTACACATTCATTCAGGTTTTGCGTCATTCTGAGAACTTTGATTTTTGAGCATTATTTTGAGCACCTAATCATTCCTCCACACTCAAAGATTTTTGGAACCCAAAATTTATTTCATTGTTGAACATGTGGAGGAGGGTACAGTTCCCTCACCCTTCGAGTCTTAATCCACCGGAATTTTCCAAATTTCAACAATTTGAGATTTTCATAAAAACTAATCTTTCTCCTTGATTATGGAGACCCTATCTTGTTGTTGTAGACACCGTCATGCTGCAATTTCCAAGAATTTGCAGAACAACAAGCTGTCCTTGAAGAAACAAAATTTTTCCCACCTCGGTCTTCAATCAAAGGATACTTGAAAATTGTCTCACCTCGAACACTTTCGACATGGTGATTTTTAGCTTGTATTTCCTTTTACTTGCGTCGACTTTTGACCAAGTGTTTTCACCATTTCCATGTACAATTTTGAAACAAAAAAAAAATACTTGTGGAACCTATGCCTTCTTTGTCAAATTTTTTTGGCGCTTTCTCTTTTAAATTTTCACTCTCTTGTACTGACATCTTATTTCCATCACTGCTCAACACTAATGTGGATTGCTTCAAATATTTCTCATCTTGTTTACCTCTTTTCAAAGGCAAAATGTTATAGCCTTGAAACATCTTATTACAAGCATTAGTAACTTCAATGAAATCAACTTGTTCATTTGATGCATCTTTTTGAAAGATCTCATTCAAAAAATCACTATGCTTGAACATTAAAAAAGCCAAATTTTGACTTGCATTCAATATTCTCTTAATTTCTCCAGCATGTATTAGAGACAAAATCCTCTTCTTCTTATGCGCTCTAAATATGTACTCAATTCAATTCTTGAACAAGTGGTACTTATTCTCATGGTGATGAAATGCTGCCCTCCTATCATAAAGATAAGGACTCCCTAAAACAATACATGAAATCTCAAGCGAAACTACATCAAGTTCAACTTCGTCAAGATAGTTTGAATTGATTGCAAACGTTAGGATTCACTTCCTTGTTACCTACAAGTTTGCATTCTTGCATATCCATACTAAAGGATAAGGTCTTGGATGTGTAATATTTTCTAGATTTAACCTCTTAAATAAGTATTTAGAAATCAAATTGGCTTGAGAAACACTATCAAATAGTGTGTCTATTTTGGTATGCTTTGAAAAAAATCTAATATGAAAGAGTTCAATTCTTGTATCTTCATCTCGAGTTACATTAGAACAACTTGAAGAAATAGTGCTTGCTAAGTTCTTACCTTTCAAACCCATTATTGTAATCTTGGTTTCATTTCCTGAATTTGAACCTAAGTCATGTTAAATTATTGCAACAATTTTCTCCTTCTCTTTGGTTTTAAGTTTATTTGGCTTCAACTCTGGATGGAGTTTCCAACAATGGTCTTCATCATGGCCATTTTTAGAACAATGTTTACATGTGAGTTTCTCTTTCTATATTTTAACATAACCATTTTTATTTCCTCTTCCATTAAACTTACCCTTTCCTTTACTTCAAACTCAAGGAAACTACACTTTTTCTCATCTACACTATGTTTCCCTCTTGCTTCTAGATATGTGGCTTGAGCTCAAACCTCATATACGTTTGTGGGATTGAACATGAGAATAGTATGTCTAAGATAGCTGTGAAAAACCCCAATATAATTTAACAAATTTTCTTGAGAAGAAAAATTAACACCCAAAATAAGAGATCTTCTCCTAAATTCATGAGTGTAATCTTGCACACCTTGACCTTTGAATTGTCTAAAATTCTGCTTGTCCATAATGAATTTTTTCATGTAAGCTACAGGGTAAAATTTCCTTTTAATGGAAGCAATAAAATTAGACCAAGACATTGATATCTTACTGTGGTTTTTAATCTCATCTTGAGTCCTTTCTTCCCACCATACAAGTGTTGTGCCCTCCATTCTCAAGGAAGCCAATTGAATCTTTATGTCATCCTCTTGAAGGTTATGAATTCTAAAATAAACCTCCAATTGGAGAATCCAATTATCCAGCTTCTCTGTGTTCACTTCACCATTATATATCAGTAGCTCAAATTTTACATCAAGTTTAAGTAAGGGTGATTTACCAGTTCCTTTTGAAGTATGTGGATGAAAAGATTGAAGGGTTGTGGTATTGGAAGATGACGATGAGGAAGGTGTAGATGGTGGTGAGGATGATGGTGGAGTGCATGGTGGTTTCCTACCATCTCCATCACCTCCTCCTCCTAAATAACCCTCTCCTCTTGGAGGCATAGAACTTTCTCCTTGCATCTTTAAATTCCTCTCCTCATAGAGAACCTTAACCATCTCAGTCATATAAAAAAATTCCTTTTTGAATGCTCTCTCATATTCTGTCATGGTAGCTTATCCTTCATGAGACATTCTCACTGAAGACTCAACTTTAACTTGAGGATGTGCTGGTGTTGAAGACTTTGGAAACCTTGCCTTTCTTCCTCTTCACCCAACTGCAGGGCTTTCAACTAGCTTCTATTCTCCTCTTTTGAGTTTTAACCTTGTAAGCATGACACAAACTTGAAAACAATTAGATCCCTTATGGCACAGCATACCTAAAGCTCTGATACCAAAAAAATGATCTGAATGAGGTATGTTAGTATTGTTGTGTTAATTCCTCTTTTATATTTTGTAAACAATGTTGTATACTTGCTCAAGGGTTTAATTTCTATTGCAAGCGATTGAGTCTCATGAGTGATTTTTATGTTATTTTTATGAAAAAATTTACATAAAAGAATGACTAAACAACAACAAATAAAATTATAGTACATCACCATACAACACATCAACATGGGGATTTGATGAAGGATTTCACCCCTCCTGGGCTACATCTCCTTGGTCCAACTTCCATAGATTGGGCCTCTATATTATTATCAAATTTGCAAAATGATGTGTTTACAATGCTTTTCTGCTCCTGAAACCTGCACGAATGAGTTCAGAATGCCCAAAAATGGTGCCTTAAGCTTGTAGAAATTTGATAACTGATATGTTATCCACCGAGATTCTCCTTATCACACACTATTTTAACTTCATGCACAATACATAATCTCTTCTACCATTGATCATTAATTGCGGAAATAAAAAAACAGTTGCATGCACACATTAAAACCATAAACAATCACACATATGAACACAATATTTTATGGGAAAGCTTAAAGTTGAAAAAACCCAAATATCTGTATATTATATGTCATAGAGATCATGTAACAATCATCATACAAAGCTCCTCACAAGCTCTCAGTACAATCTCCAATTGCTACACACTAATCAAGCCCAATCTAGCAAATCACATGCTCCAATCTCTGCCACCTGATAGCCTGCCTCTACTGCGCAATCACTACTAAAGAATGGCTCATAATTAACTTCAAACCACCTGGCTTGTACTGCGCAATCCTCATTGGCATCTCCATCAATGTGTGGTGCAAACTCATGCACCAGTATAGTCATAACTGATAGTCACACTTCTCTTGACTGGTCTCCACTGAAACTGTCCATGCACTGAAGTTAACTGATGTATTCTTTAGTTGATTAATGAGTTTATAATTAGTGAATTAATTAATAATTAATTCACACCACTCTCACTAGTGTATCAATCAGTTAGACTAGATACAACTAGCTCAACTATGTTAAACTGAACACAACTCCATTAACTTCCTCAATCAACTCCACCAAACTCTCTCACATGAGTTCTAACTGAAGTCTCCATGAAATAGCTCCACTTAACCCTTAGGAATAGCGTAATTCCTTCTGTCAGCTCCTGTGCCACATCTTTGCACTTAAATAAAGTGCTCCAAGAGAATAAGATGATGTTTAGAGTCCAAAAATTATTAAGAGCTAATAATATTCGACATATCTATTTTTAGACTAGCAATCTAAAAATAGATTCCGCCCAATATGTCTAAAAATAGAAGTCCATCTATTTTTCCAACTTGACCAACCATCCACAAATAGCATCCTGCAACTCATAGAATATGATCGACATGTCTAAAAATAGACTTTGCACCAAAAATAGACTGCAGGCCCAATTAGTGAAGACGACTTCTTTCCACTAAGCTCATCATCTTGTTGCAATCTCAACAAAGCTCTTTCTGCTCTTGATTTGGTCAAAAAATCCAAAATTTATGACCTCTAACAGTTTTTCCACAAATTTCTACCTAAATTTAGCTAACTGGAGCTAAATTGGGCTAGTTGGCACTAAAGTGGAAGTTCCACTAGATTTTGCAGACTGGAAAACTAATATGCATTAACTTAATAAGCGTAGTTAGCGCTAATGAACCCCGCTTAGCCTTTAAACCTGACGCTTTGTGCTAAATCTGGTTTAGCATTAATAAATGAGGATAAGCATTGATAAATGAGAATTAATGTTGAAATCCCACTATTATGCAGGAAAATCCTCTTTGCGGATAGAGACGATCCCTCTAGCCCTAGGATGGGTCTAGTAACAAAGGGAACAATCTAACACCTACTTTCCTAGATTGTAAATGAACACAGATCGTATGGAGATGACCTACCATGATATGATATTGCAATGCTGCTCCTTGCCCAAGTCTTTTTGATCCTTTTCTCTTCGTAGTTAAATCCGCACCATCGCTAGCACTCAATTACCTGCACAAGTGATCAAAAAACGCAAAACGTGAAAGGACAACATGCATTTTACATAAAAAATCTATCTAGTTGATCAAGGAGTGTTATAAATCTAATCACGAATCATGGACAAGAGTGGAAAGTAAGAATCAATTGTATCATATTAATATAAGAGGAGGAGGTACAACCTACACCTTTATGTTGAAGCTCTCCTTCAATGGGTCTAGATCCAGGCACATCTCTAAAGCACACATTTCAACTCGGTACGAGAAGACCAAATGTCTCAACTCTCCTTCAATGCCTATTGCAACAATTCTCTCTCTGTTGTTCTTCTATCTCTGTTCTAACTAGCAGAGGTATGGAAGGATGTCCATTTTATAGTGATGGGAGAGGGAAAATGGATCCACTTAATGTGGTGAAATGGTTTATCTCCTTGGGTGGTTCCTCTTTTGTAGGAACAAGAGGCCCAAAGGGAGAATCTCGACCCTATCCCCATGAACAAACAACCAACTCTCCACCCACGAAACTTATAGATCACGAAGCTTCGTTTCCATTTTGAAAAACCTTCCAGAAGTGGATTAGCGCGGGTGTGATCTTTATACTAGTGCTGATCGATGCTACTCATTGGCTTTAGATGAGTCATCAGCGCGGGTGAGACAAATAAGGGTCGCGCTGCTCCAAATAAGCATGTTTTTAAGGAGCTACTCCAGGATTGATTAACAGAGAGTTGTTATGCATACTGTAAGGGATGTATTGGCGTATTTTCACGATGGAAAAGAGACATAGGGATCACTGTTAAGGTCCTCCAGGATTTGGGAATAGGGAGTATAGGGACAGTGACAAAATGCTGTGTAACAGATGCCCCCTAAGGCATGAAGTCCGAATGAGAGTGAGGGGTGAAATGCTTTAAGAGTACGTGCCAGGACCAAGACGCCATTGTCGGAAAACCTGCGAAATCAAGAATATATATATATATATATATATATATATATATATATATATATATATATATATATATATATATATATATATAATATTTGAGATAAACACATGACATAAGGTATGGACATAACCATCCAGCAATAAAGAGGATCACAAATATGGACGCAGGTATGGTCTCAACCATCCAGATAGAAGGGTCATGTGTATAATCATGAAAAATACATATCGCCTCGCAACCTGGACATTATCAAACAAAATCCAAGGTCTTACGCTCCGTCACGACCCGATCAAGTACAAATTGAGGCATGTGAATGAGCGAGTTGAAGTCGAGCATGCAAGAAAATTGCCTGATTACCACTCAATGATGTATGTTGTTAACATGCACGAGAGAGACCACTAATAATGACAATGGATCTCAATGTACTAGTAGTACAATACATGAGATGTGAATAAGGAACTGAAGTCGAACACTCATGAAACCATCCGATCAAAGGCCAATGATGCAAACTTGTCGTTGAATGTGAACAATCTGCCATTAGGGCATGCAGGCTCTAAGGTACTGAAAAGGGATCTCTAGATCAACTTGCTGGATAATGAGTTGAAGTTGACAGGAAGAGATCCATCGAAGGAGGGCCATGATGTATCCCACATCATTGACATGAGACAAAGGAAATAAGATAATGATGAATCAAGACTGAACAAATAACTAAGTAATAAATCTCTCTCTCTCTTTGGGTACAGTTCAATATTAAAAACATTCTTTCTGGAATGAGCCCTAGGAAGGAGGAATTTGATTTCGTCATGGTGACGAGTCCAATGCCGTTAAATTTTAATAAGTCTGACAAAGGTGAAAATCAACGTCTTTCATGTTTAGAGATTTTTAAAAGAGGCGGAAAGAAAACTCTAGATGGCCCTTTTCGTAAATAGTACCTCGAATCCGAAAAGGTAGAAAACAAAGTTCGAGAGAGCCTCTTAGCCACGATTGAATAAGGTATTCCTTTCGTAAATAATTTATCCTAGCCCAAAAAATGGGTAAACATATACTGGGTAAATGACGTTTCGTCCACTTTAACAAGTTCAAAACGACAAGTACTCCACAATATTTTCATGTTTCCAGAGTAAAAAAAGAGCTGAAAGGTGACTCCAAGGGGGTGAATTTTTCATTTATTGTTACCGAGTCTGAAAAAATAATAAATTGGAACTCGTGTTCATATCATCCGTCAAAAAATTAACCCCATTTCTGCACAAGAAAGAACCCATTATCTATTTTCAAAGTAAAAATAAATTAAAATATGGAAAAAGCCCTAAAAGTGACTTGAATAGCTATAAAAATGAGAAAAGTAAAAACATTTCCACTTTTTACCTTCACAAGTCTTGGAAGTGGTTTTTTTACCCTTGTTTACCTTGATTTTTCAGGAGCAAATTGTGGGAAATCCAGGAAGCTGATCAACGAAACTTTGGCACCAGGTAAGAGCCATGCTCATAATCTTTGTTTTCATACCTGTCTCAACACTTTTTATAGTGTATGGTGATCTTTTAAGGAAGGATTTTAAACTCTGTGTTGCGACAGATCAAAGCAAAGATACCATATCGGGATCGCACTGATCCACCATTTTTGACACTGGCCGCACGTCAATCAACGCAACTATTTTTGAAACGGCCACACCAATCGCAGAGAGTGAAAAAATGCGACATTGTCTCCAAAAAACTCAAACAAAACTTGATCTATATGCTCGAATATTTGACGAAACATTGTTTAAATGTTGTTACAGGGATAAAACATTAAATAACATGGTGGTTGAGTGGAGAGAGAGGGAACATGAAGATGTGGATAGGGAAGCCATGGAAGAAAAAGGTTTTCTTGATGATTTAAGGAATTGCGGGCTTCTCAAATTATTTTTAACTCCCGACTTGAGATCTCAGCTGGAGTTGCTACAATACCTAATAAGAATTTGGGACACAGGTAGGGAGAGATTTATTATCGGTGACCAAGAGTTGGATATCAAGGTTGCTGACATTTACTTCATTATTGGGCTATCATGGAGAGGAGAATGAGCTCGGTTGACAGGGACACGGATCATGGGAGAGAGCATGGAAATTATCATAGGGAGGTAGTGTCTAGAGGCATCCAAATCTTCTAGTGGGAAGATAGATATAAGCAGTGTCAAAAAATTTCCTTTCAAAGTAGTCCTATATACCATAACACGTGCCGCTGGGGCACAAGAAATACATGAGGCTACGAAGGCTCAACTCCAAACAACCATTGACTGCATGGTACACACCATTTTTAACTGGGTGGAGGAAGTGTTGAAAAATATGAAGAAACAACTATCGACCAATGCAAAAATGATCATCTTAAGAAATTTGAGTACTGTTCAATCTTAACAACATTGTTTCTGGAACGAGTGTCATTGTTCCAATTTCAGTGGATGGAAGTGGACGTGCCCACACCAAGGGATCCACACATGAAAAGGTAAAGTGAGCTAATGCCTCGCACAGGGGGTGAACAATACATGTCATACAAGCCTGCTTTCTTTGTGTGGCTGAGGTGTCAACTCATTGTCATGGTAGACTAGCCGTACTCTAGGACTGATTTCTGAGGTGACTGAGACCTTCCACTTCCAGAGGGTGAGCATTGGGATGACAGAGGTAAAACATATTTTTGTTAACTTTTCATGTTTATATATTTTTTTTTCATATGTGTTTTGATGTTTAAACTTATTTGCTGCATATGTTGGACAGCAAAGATCAGTTGGGATGTCCCTTATCGCCAGTAGAGTTGCGAGGGATTTTGAGCCTGCCCTATATGAGGAGGGAGCAGATGCTGAAGAGGAGATTTCCCAGAACCTAGATGCATTGAATGCTGGGATCCCAGAATATGCTCGTGTTCATGACATTCCCCGCCACTATCATAGGCACACTGTAGGGGTGTTAGATCAATTTCATCGATTACTGACGGAAGTCGTTCGAGCAGTGATGTGCTATCATGAGCACCATGCTGATTAGTTCAGTCTAGCTTTGATTTGTACAGTTGTAGTCTTTTTGGACCTGCGAGTCTCTTTATGTACAAGAACATATATATTTTTGGATTATGATGTACCAAAATTCTGCAAACAACACCGACACACACACACACACACACACACACACACACACACACACACACATATATGCTACATTTTCATGTTTAATGCATGATGTAATGATGATCACAATTTTACAGATTCCGCAAATTTATATCTAATACATAATTAGCCAATGCATTTGTTAATGTATTCATGTGTTTTGGAATATGATGATATGTAATGTAATCAAAATTTATTTCTAAAATTTGAACATAGATACATTCTCAAAATATGAGGGTGTCTGACGAAATATTTCCCATTGAGTTATAGGACAAGAAGCTGTGAATCAAGGTTCACAACCATTTCTCTAATGCCAAGAGTGATTGCTTCTGACATAAGTTTAATGATTGTGATGTACTCATCAATATTGTTAGTTGTACGACCTAAACATATACCTTGTAGATCTACTAACTCACCACTTGGGTCATAGATAACCCATGCCGCAGAGGATAAGTTTCGAGTACTACGACAGGAACCATCAGTGAAACCGACATAAGGAGCTACAGACATCTACAAATCAAGTAAAACAAGATAAGCAGGAAAACCGCTTGAAAACTCACACCAAACCAAAACTGTACAAAAATGAAAAGCACACTAATGTACAAAAGTAATTACAGGAAAATAGACAGCATAATACTTTTTCAGATAAAGCCCATTTCGGGGCTTATCCAAAGGCTTACCTTCATAATCAATTAACTCATAGGCATATTTTTGCAAAATATGTTTTACAATGTATGGCCCATGCCACATTGGTTCAAATTTTCCTGCCCCCAGCTTATCGTGTGCTTGGTTGTAGAGAAGAACCAAGTATCCTTCAGAGAAGGCATGTGGAGAAACAATTTGGCCGAAATGGGCTTTGATCCGTTTCTTCTGAGCTTCAGTAACTAAAGTGGCGAAGCGATGAGTTTCGTTAAGCCTTTCCAGATATAGGAGACGTTCCTCTTCTAGTGAGGTATTTAGAAGCAATTCAAAAACTAATTTGAGTGAAGGAATTGCACATTCTATTGGCAACGTTGATTCAAGTCCATATACTAAATGAAAAGGAGTGAATCCAGTAGCATTTTTGGATGAGGTTTGGAAATCCCAAAGAGTTGAGAAAAGCATGAGATGAAAATTTGACTTGTGTATGCCAATAGTGCGTTGAAGCATAGAAACTAAGACTTTGTTGATTTCTTCAACTTGGCCATTGGCCTGAGGGTAATTTGGAGTTGAGCTGCCGTGACACAGGCCCAACTGAGTGGTCAACTCAACCATCATGTAATGGTGAAAATGAGAGCCATGGTCAGTGATGATGGCTTGAGGGACTCCAAACCGAGCGATAACATGATTGAAGAAAATTTGAGCAGCAATTTTACCATCAACGACATATGTAGGCATCGCCTCAGCCCATTTAGTAAAATAGTCGACGACGACGATAATATTGACTAGAGAAATGTTTGAATATGGAAGAGAAAAGAGACCCATTAAGGCAAAATCTTTAAAAATTCCTTCCTGCATGTTAGCACCTGATCTGGACCCCAGGCTGAAAAGGGAAACACAAGGTAACATCTAAACCACGCTCATCCTTGTAGCTAGCCCTACAAGGTTAGGAGAGGGCTTTCTCTGTGAAAGGATATTTGACAAAGTACAATTATGAAACTGATTTTAGGCTAGGTATAATAATGGGAAAATGTTTTAATGAATAAATGAAATTTTCAGGGATGTATGGGATAAAATGGGACAGTTTGAAACTGGGGAATTAAATAAGGACATATGTTATTTCATGGGGCAAGGTAGGCGGGAAATTTTAGTAATTAAGTTTAAATAAGTATGGAATGGAAAGAATGGTGAGGGGCTGAAAAGAGCATAAAATATGGATCCTTTTCAAACAGAAAAAAAACACAGAGTATGAATGATTTCCCAAGGCAGGGCACAAAAATGGATCCTACCTTACTATATTGAAAGCATTCAGCCGCATCTCTTATTAATTCCCTGTCCAAAATTGTTACAATGGAGCGCAGAGCGTTCTTTTTCGCACTATTCCCCTACTTCTAAGTTACAGACTGCTTTACAAATGATTTACAATTACATTAAATACGCTGAAATGTGGGAACATAGATCCACAGAAAGAGGAGTTGTTTACTAGCTCAAGAACTGAAATGTGAAGATAGCAAAAAAAAGACCAACAATCTGCCCTAAAGAAGGAACAACATTACATTTGACTACTTGGGCAGATTCACAGTTACGCTGTTGAATGAAAAAATAGGCAATTTTGAGGAACAAATCCCTATTTTTATGTTGCTGTAGGAAACTCGGTCTCATTGTAGCTTGTGGCCAACTGACTGTTGCTTTCCATTATTTGTCTAAAGAAAACTAACTTTTTAATAAAATTCTTTTTTGAAATAAAAATCATGCCTTGAGTGAAGGGAAAACCGATTTTTCAAATAGAGGGAGCGAAGGGAAAGGAGGTGGGGTCCACAATATAATCGCAATCGGAATCGGAGGGCGGAAGAGGGGATCCAATATAAAATGGAGTATATAAACATGGTATGCGATAGAACAATCGCAATCGGGATCAGAGGGTTGAATATATTATGGGAACCAGGCGTATATAAAAACTCCGATGCGATTTGCATAGGTCCGATGGGGTAATCAATAAGAGAGCAGGGAATACGTTTGTAAATAAATAAAAATGGTTTTTCACTTTTTACAAAGGGAGGGAGGATTTTTATATTGAAAGAGTAGAGAGGTTTTTAAAGTGGGGCTTGTGGAAAATCAGGATCGGAATCGAGAGAGGGAGCGAGGTATAACATAATCCATTATCTCCGATGCGATGGGGACGCGGCTTTGTAAAAAATGAAATAAATAAAATTTAATTTTAACAAAGGCAAAGGGCCATATTTTTATGAAAGGGGCGGAAGATTTAAGTGGTGGGACTCGTAGGTCCATCGACATCAAAGATCGGAGGAGAGCGGGGCAGAGTGATATATGAAATCGCCGATGTGATGGACGCGACGACTTGCAGGCCGTTGGATTGAGCAAACAAATCGATGGCGGGGGCATTAATCAGAGGATGTCAATCGAGGTTATGGCAATTGGGGAGGGGCTCTTTGGAAGTGCCGATGAGGATGGTCCAATTGGCTATGGGCTATCGGATCAGATGATGAGGTCGACGGTCAAGATCTACATCGGGGGTTTGCCATCGGGAGGGACTCAATTGGAAGGGAGCGATCAAAGGCGCCGATGGTAAGTGGGTCGTCGGATCATGGATCAAATCGATGGTGGGGATGTATATCAGAAGGGCCTATACAATCGCATCGGAGATTTTATAAGAATCATTCGGAACGCACAATCGAAATGTTGTGATTGCGATGGAAGGGTTTGGAATGGCGGGATTTATTTATAATAAATACTTTAACTTTATTATAAGTTCTAAGGTGTGGCGGGGAAGTGGTTCATTAAAGCACATGGGATTTATGATTATGTAATCGGAACGGGGCTATATAATAAAAACTTTTTAAAATGTTTATTATAAAGTTTCAACGCATGGAGGGGAAGTGGTTTATATATTACGATTGCAACGGGAGGGGATATATTATATGAAACTTTAAATTTATAATAAAGTTTCAAGGGCATGAGGGGAAGTGGTTTGGAATGGCGGGAATTTATATATATAAACTTTATTATAAAGTTTAGGGGTAATGGTGGGGAAGTGATTAAATCGCATCGGATTTATGTATTAATAGATTTAATAATGCGATTTTTTCCATCGGATGGGGAAAAAGGGATTTTATAAAGAAACATAAAACTTTTTAATAAAATAAAGTTTAAGGGGAAGGTGGCAAAAGGGATTGTTTTAGGGTATAGGGGACTTTTTTTACTTAGGCATAAATTTCAATCCAGAAGTCAGTTTTAAGAGTGTAATATATCGTTAGAAAGCTCTTTCCGGGCTCTTTCTGCTGAACATACTTAGAACATGATTTGATGCTAAACATGCTGTGGAAAACTTCTCTGAAGGTAGGGTGATGACTTTGTGGAGATAACAACTTCTGAAATGTGACTTATTATATATGATGACATAAAATTACATAATAAATGATAATAAAGGAAAAGTATCATGTTTTCACCTCAAAACATGGTTTTGAGGTGAAAATTACATCAAACTGAATAAAATATCTCTTTGATCTTCTAGGTGCTGTGACTTTGAGTTTATTGACTTCCTCATGACCTTGCTGATATTTATTGACACTTGACTCATTAATTTGACCATGGTGAGATCCTAGAACCTAATGAGACCCATCTTATGACCTACTAACATGACTCACAAAATGAAAGTAACTCATGACTGAAGACCATAGAGAGGAGAATCAACAAGTTTCACATGAGGGAAAACTGATAAAAATCACTACCATCAATGGATCCATGACCTAGCGGAATGGTGAAATTTATTGGTATGGGACTCCTAATATGCAAATGCAAAAGAGAAATTTTGATCACTGATGGCAGTATGACTAGATTGACACTAACATTGGCTCCAATGGGGATGGTAGCTCCTTGTAGGTGCCAAGAACACCATAGAACAAGTAGCCTTATCCATTGGGCATGGAGTCAAAAATACTGAAAACTGACACAATGTAGACTGACTTTGACTCAAGGCTGAAACTGAAAACCATAATAAAACCAAAATGACTTAAGACATGACTAAAACACACTTGATAGACTGGAAAAGATGCTCATAATTGAGCTTATTCATCAAACCTACTCTAATTGTTCTATTCACCGCCTGATCAAGTGAAATGGAACAACCAATGCAACCATGTAAGCATCGTGGCTGCTATCTGAATTCTCCCCAAGTGCTTTCTAATGAGCAAGTAGAGATAATAACTGAAAGGAAACTCCCATGGAAACCTGGAATCAAGTTGAATCTTGATAAACTTACAAAGCATGAGTTGACTAGATGACCTCAAGAATGTTGCGAAAGGGTCTTCATAAAAATAGCTATTGATTTCCATTAATACATCACTGCTTTGTTCCAAGTAATCTTCATACCTTGATATTAAAATTTTCCTAACATTTGTGCTGTCTTTCTCTGATGATTTCAGCAAGTTGACAAAAGGACCCTGAAATTCGTGAATAACCAATCTCTGCTGATGATCCCAAACAAAAATGCTCTTCATTACTCTCCTCACATGACTGCAAATCCTGATATGAGCTTTGTAATGAAACACCTACTGAACAAGACAATGAAGTCGGCTTTCGAATAGAGTTATTGTCAATACTCTTTTCTGGCACATGGTTAGCCAAAGGAGAAGGACTTTTACAACAAATATTATCCAATGCATCAGCTATAGCGTCATAAAAAACCTGAAAATACTGCTGCAATGTATCTATTGATTTTAATGAGACTGCATGACACTCTACATACTGCTCATCTTTTCCTTTAGAGATATTATGAAAATTCTGCTTTAAGAACTGAAATGCTTCAAAACATAAGGGTACAGAATCATCTTGCATCATTAGATCATATGTTTCAGCTTCCAAGCCTTTATCTGTAATCCGACCTTCAATTTCGTTTGGTGGGTGAAAATATGGAGCTAGGGAGGATTTTATATCTCAAATGATTTCATCAGTCGTTTCAGGAGAAGATTTCTCATTGACGATTTGCCCAGGAATTTCACTATCTATCTCAACCTCAACATTAAAACTGAGAGATTGTTGATTTCTAATTGCATGAAATTTATCTTTGATGAACTGAATTGAAGTGAAACAAAGAGGCAAAGATCCCTCACTTACTTCCCAATTTTCCAGACTTCCTTCATCATTGTCCTGGATGATATGCATCGGATGATTACTGTTTTCAAGCTGTTGAAACTGAACTTCCTCCCATAAACCAACTGTCAATTGCTCTGTAAGATTAGCTTTTGTTTGGAAAACATAATCATCATCATCGTATTGATCAAACTTTGGCAAATCATCAACATAAAACATATCATCAAGCATACATGTCATATCAATGGATCTCTTGTCTCTGAGATGTTCTATAACACAGTCATTGTTAGATCGATGAAAACTGAAATAAGAAAGAGAATGTTTTGGATAAGCCATTTGTTCTTGAACATCATTTTCATTCCTTGTAGTGATTTTTCACATCATTTTTTCCACTGCGCTTACCAAAAGGTCAAGCTTTACCTCTGAAGGTGTCAGGTGCTCTGCAACATTCTTCTTTTCTTCTTCCTTCAACTTTGCTCTTCTAATCAATAGATTAGCTTCTACATCTACTACATTGTTCTGTATCTCTTCAAGTGTTGCAAGGTTCCTTTCTCTCACCTGAAACTCCATTTCTGGATCAAAGGCACCCGGGTAATGTAAGAGAGCTGAGCCAGGAGGGGGTCTTATATTGACCGGTATCTAATAATAGACTCGATTGAATCTGGCAGAAAATTGTTGTACTGTTTCCCCTAACTGTCTTCTCAGCTAGGCATACTCTTCTAAAATCAGGAAAGGGTTTTGTTTTATCACCCATCTATCGAGGAAGACTTTGAAGAACTGCTGGAAATCCGAAATGCTCGCATCAGGCAGGGTTTTGAACCAACTCTTGATTTTGCCTTGCAAAGAAAGAGCAAAAAGCTTAATACTGACATCCTCTTCATCAACTTCAAAAAGGTCTAGGAAAGTCTCAACATTCTGCACATGTTGCTTAGCATTGATGTTGTCACATTCACCATCAAATCTTGGCAAATAAAGGTAATAATTTGCAGGGAAAGCATGGATTATAGGAGATAGGACGAGAGGTTTATATCTATCGGGGACTATAAAACGTCTAGGAGTATATACAGAAGCTAGAGGATGAGTCTTGGTCTCTTTAGGCTCATCAATTCGAAGAGGTTCATCATAAGATTTAGAAAAAGAGTGGAGGCCGAGATCAAAGGAAAACTCAGTATTTACACTTTTTGAATAGGTTGAATGAAGATTTTGATCACCTTTATCATGCAGCAAATTCTGAAAAGCTTTCAGGACAGTTTCAGGAAAAGCAAAGAAGTAATTTACAAGAAAGAAGAGTAGATCCTGAATACCATTCCACTTTGAATACTTGAACTTTGTGTAAGATCCTTCCATTTTCCTGTGGGAAAATTCGATCCTGTAGTGGAGTCTTTACATGAAGTCGGAGTCACCAGGTGAAAGATTCAGCCTTCATATGCATCTGATTGTTGTTCACCATCAACAATTAGATATGATACTTTGTCATTCTTTAATGGGGAAGATATTACTAGGGTGATTAATCTTTTGTTTTAAATATTCCCCAGTATGGTCGCCAGAGATGTTATCATCTGATCTGGACCCCAGGCTGAAAAGGGAAAAACAGGGTAACATATAAACCACGCTCATCGTTGTAGCTAGCCCTACAAGGTCAGGAGAGGGCTCTCTCCGTGAAAGGATATTCAACAAAGTACAATTATGAAACTGATTTTAGGCTAGGTATAATAATGGGAAAATGTTTTAATGAATAAATGAAATTTTCAGGGATGTATGGGATAAAATGAGACAGTTTGAAACTAGGGAATTAAATCAGGACACAGGGTATTTCATAGGGCAAGGTAGGCAGGAAATTTTAGTAATTAAGTTTAAATGAGGATGAAATGGAAAGATTGGTGAGGGGCTGAAAAGGGCATAAAATATGGATCCTTTTCAAACAGAAGAAAAACACAGAGTATGAATGATTTCCCAAGGCAGGGCATAAAAATGGATCCTACCTTTCTATCTTGAAAGCATTCAACAGGAAATGTTTATGGATGTAAGGTGAAACATAACAAATTTACATATGAAACAAAGGAGAAAACAAATGCTAAAACTCATACCACATGGATCCCACAAATCAGAGCTGCATCTCTTATTAATTCCTTGTCCAAAACTGTTACAATGGAGCGCAGAGTGTTCTTTTCCACACTAATCCCCTACTTCTAAGTTACATATTGCTTTACAAATGATTTACAATTATATTAAATAGGCTAAAATGTGGGAACATAGATCCACAAAAAGAGGAGCTGTGTACCAGCTCAAGAACTGAAATCTGAAGATAGCAAAAAAAAGACCAACAATCTGCCCTAAAGAAGGAACAACATTACATTTGACTACTTGGGTAGATTCACAGTTACGCTGTTGAATGAAAAAATAGGCAATTTTGAGGAACAAATCCCTATTTTTATGTTGCTGTAGAAAACTCGGTCTCATTGTAGCTTGCAGCCAGCTTACTGTTGCTTTCCATTATTTGTCTAAAGAAAACTGAATTTTTAATAAAATGTTTTTTGAAATAAAATGAAATCATGCCTTGAGTGAAGGGAAAACCAATTTTTCGAATAGAGGGAGCGAAGGGAAAGGAGGTGGGGTCCATAATATAATCGCAATCGGAATTGGAGGGCGGAAGAGGGGATCTAATATAAAATGGAGTATATAAACATGGTATGCGATAGAACAATCGCAATCGGGATTGGAGGGTTCAATATATTATGGGAACCAGGCGTATATAAAAACTCCGATGCGATTTGCATAGGTTCGATGGGGTAATCAATAAGAGAGCGGGGAATTCCTTTGTAAATAAATAAGAATGGTTTTTCACTTTTTACAAAGGGAGGGAGGATTTTTATACTGAAAGAGCGGAGAAGTTTTTAAAGTGGGGCCCATGGAAAATCGGGATTGGAATCGGGAGATGGAGCGGGGTATAACACAATCCATTATCTCCGATGCGATGGGGACGCGACTTCGTAAAAAACGGGGCAGAAGATTTAAGTGGTGGGACCCATAGGTCCATCAACGTCGGAGATAGGAGGAGAGCGAGGCAGAGTGATATATGAAATCGCCGATGTGATGGACGCGACGACTTGCAGGCCGTTGGATTGAGCAAACAAATCGATGGCGGGGGCATTAATCAGAGGATGTCAATCGAGGTTATGGCAATTGGGGAGGGGCTCTTTGGAAGTGCCGATGAGGATGGTCCAATTGGCTATGGGCTATCGGATCAGATGATGAGGTCGACGGTCAAGATCTACATCGGGGGTTTGCCATCGGGAGGGACTCAATTGGAAGGGAGCGATCAAAGGCGCCGATGGTAAGTGGGTCGTCGGATCATGGATCAAATCGATGGTGGGGATGTATATCAGAAGGGCCTATACAATCGCATCGGAGATTTTATAAGAATCATTCGGAACGCACAATCGAAATGTTGTGATTGCGATGGAAGGGTTTGGAATGGCGGGATTTATTTATAATAAATACTTTAACTTTATTATAAGTTCTAAGGTGTGGCGGGGAAGTGGTTCATTAAAGCACATGGGATTTATGATTATGTAATCGGAATGGGGCTGTATAATAAAAACTTTTTAAAATGTTTATTATAAAGCTTCAACGCATGGAGGGGAAGTGGTTTATGTATTACGATTGTGACGGGAGGGGATATATTATATGAAACTTTAACTTTATAATAAAGTTTCAAGGGCATGAGGGGAAGTGGTTTGGAATGGGGGGGGGGGGAAGTGTTAAATCGCATCGGATTTATGTATTAATAGATTTAATAATGCGATTTTTTCCATCAGATGGGGAAAAAGGGATTTTATAAAGAAACATAAAACTTTTTAATAAAATAAAGTTTAAGGGGAAGGTGGGAAAAGGGATTGTTTTAGGGTATAGGGGACTTTTTTCACTTAGGCATAAATTTCAATCCAGAAGTAAGTTTTGAGAGTGTAATATACCGTTGGAAAGCTCTTTCCAGGCTCTTTCTGCTGAACATACTTAGAACATGATTTGATGCTAAACATGCTGTGGAAAAATTCTCTGAAGGCAGGGTGATGACTTTGTGGAGATAACAGCTTCTGAAATGTGACTTATTACATATGATGACATAAAATTACATAATAAATGATAATAAAGGAAAAGTATCATGTTTTCACCTCAAAACATGGTTTTGAGGTGAAAATTACATGAAACTGAATAAAATATCTCTTTGATCTTCCAGGTGATGTGACTTTGAGTTTATTGACTTCCTCATGACCTTGCTGATATTTATTGACACTTGACTCATTAATTTGACCATGGTGAGATACTAGAACCTAATGAGACCCATCCTATGACCTACTAACATGACTCAAAAACTAAAATTAACTCATGAATTAAGACCATAGAGAGGAGAATCAGCAAGTTTCACATGAGGGAAAACTGATAAAAATCACTACCATCAATGGATCCATGACCTAGTGGAATGGTGAAATTTATTGGTATGGGACTCCTAATATGCAAATGCAAAAGAGAAATTTTGATCACTGATGGCAGTATAAATAGACTGACACTAACACCGCACACTCTCATATGGTGTGGTGGTATGCTCCACATATGGCACATTGCCTTTCGAGGAAGGAGAAGCAAAAAAGGACAACTGGTCAATAGTGATAATCTTTCCCTGATGTGGGAAGCGAAGAACATGAAACAGAGTGGACGACACACAAAGCATAACGTGAGTCCAACTACGACCGAGTAGAAGATTGTAATTGAGCTTGGCGTCGACAACTTCTACTTCAACGTTGACCGTTTTTCCTTCTAAAGTGATAGGCAAGTTAGGGAGAATACCAAAAAAACGAGAACCCCTTCCATCGAAAACCTCCAAAGTGTTCGGAAACTGGCTAAGAGTCGAAAAGCCGATGGCTTTCCAACAAGACATAGACATGATGCAAGTGGATGCACCCTGATCCACGTCTGACCGATGGATATTATTTCCATTAATAATGACTTGAATAAGGAAAGCAAGATGATGGGGGAGACGCGGAACGTGATTTTTCTGGTTGAAAGTAATGAGACTCGAATAACTTAGATCAATTCCTCCTATGGAAGATAGTAATGATTTCAGTTGTGAAGGAAAAATATGAAGAACCTCTAACACAGATATAGTGGAAGGTGCCTGAGTGAAATCCTCAGCGATATTTTAATGTTGATTAGCTCGGGCATTTGGGTTGTAAGAGTATTTTTGGAGCACACATTTGGAAGGTGGTTGAATAACAGGATCGAGACTAAGTCTTTCGAATGAAGAGGACCAAAAGAGGGTGGAGGAGAAGGAGTAGGAGAATCAATAGTTTCTTTCTCCACCAACTGACGAGAATGAGTGGAATATTTGGACTTGGTGGCCATAGAAATGGGTGCTGGTCCATTCATCATAAAAAATTGGGAAATCAACAAGGAAGAAGATGGAGGTTGTTCCACCATCTGAGTTTGCTGAGATGGAAATGGTTCTTTGAGTACAACTGGAGTTCCTTGGGTACCTTTCAGTCAATGAATAACTTCATCCCATCGTGGACAGTCTTTAGTGTAGTGCTCGTCATCACATATTATGCAAGGGTACTTAGGCTTGTGCTTGGTTCCATCATCAGTACGAGTTTTGGGAGAATCTTGTTTTGGGGCATTAGATTTGGATTTTCCTTTGCCTTTCTTTTTATCTTTGGAGGATTTTTCTGCCGTGGTAGATTGAACGGCATTAACCTCCGTATTTTTACCAGGATTCAGGGGATTATGAGGAACATAATCTGAAGAAGAAGTGGATTTCTTATTACCAGAAGAAGACTTCCTAGAAGTATGGGTAACTGATCCAATGATGCCGTCGACAGGTGGTGTCGTTAGAGCTTTGGAAGTTTCAGGTTTAGTAGAGGCACGCAGAGCGTCTCGCAAAAGATCATACAACGTGCCAGACTGGGAATAGACTAGATCGAGATAATGTGCATGAGAAATGGCTTCCTCTTCTGTGACACATGCCCCTATAGAAATATCCTTGGCGATCTCATTGACGGAGGATTTGGTAAACCATTCAGTTAAGAGTTGATCAGGAATTTCAAACTTGATCAAATGACGACGCCGTCTCCATTCATGGATATTATCGGAGATATGCATAGCAGTACCTTGTTTCAAGGATGTGAGAAGGTGAGTTCACATTTCATAACGATCCGGTAACTGTAACTGTGTGAGAAATTCCATAGCAAGAGAGTTGAAATATTGGAAGGTTCCGCGAGGAAGCTCAATGTACCACTTGGCAGCGGCACTAGTCAACATTCTTTGAAAAAGACGCAGGCCAACAGAGTCATCAACCCAAGAGTTAGAAGAACACCAAAGATGGTAGGTCATGACGTGTGCCTGGGGGTCTTCTACAGAATTGACTTCAAATTTGGGGTAGTCACTTGGGTTTTTGGTAGGAACCGGAATCCAATATGGATTATGGAGGATTGGATCATTATTTAACCTCGACACATCGAGCAGTTCCAATGTTGCAATAAAAGGAAATTATGGATTGAAAGGCATAATTAGCCTTTGATAAAGACCCATTTGAGAATTCCAACCAGGTTGGGAGAATTTTTTCCCCCATGGGTTTTGTCTGGAAGGATTTTTCCCATAAGGATTGAATTTTCTTTTATTTTGGCCATATCCCGGTTGCTAGCAAAAAAACTGATTTTGACCTACAACAAACTATTGAGGTCTAGCCTGAGCATAATTCACAACATATGGATTTTGCTGCTGCTGAAATTTTTGAATGCAGTGCATTATGGTTGACCTTGTGAACCCAAAAGGTAATCTTGGAAACCCAACGATTGACCTTGTGAGCCCAAGAGTTGACCTTGAGGCTGATGGATGGTACCCTGAGGATTTGACATCATGATACCATGTGGTTGCTGAGGTTGGCTAGGTTTCCCCTGAGAACCAGGTTGACCCGGCTGAACAAAGATATGACTTTGTTGAGACTAGGGTTGTCCTTGTTGGACAAAAGGTTGACCTTGATGAAAGTAAGGTTGGCCTTGTTGACCATAATGTTGTCCCTGTTGAGAGTAGGAAAACTGATCTTGATGGGTAAAATGTTGGCTAGATTGTACATAAGGTGATGTCTGTTGCGTTGAGAATTTGGAGGGCTACTGATTAATTCAAAACTATCTTCTTAATAATTACTTGTGAAGTTACTTGAGTTACTTATGTATTTCCTTCATTATCTTATTAAGTCTTTCATCAAGTTAATTATCAAAAGACACGAGACACAAGAATTAGGCTCCTAGAGCCAGGGCAAAAAATCTCCCTCTTGGAGAGGAAAACCCACGAAAAATTCTTCTTATAGATTTCAGATGACAAGTACCATGATCCTGAATTAGACCCTTGACCTATTTATGCATCCAAGACCTTGTCCTTATTTGATTTCATTCAATGCTGATCCTTATTTTCTTCTTTATGAACTTGCATTGTTCTATGCCAATAATTGTTTCGTATGCGGTTGATACTTCAGTTACTTGAAACATATGAGTTGTAGTTAGGAAAGTAAATCTTGGATTTAATTTCCTACTTTATATCACCTTCTTACTGTTCTCTTTCTTTGGAAAATTTATAAGATTTTCCCAGACCACTGATCCAACTTTACAAGAGCTGGAGATGAAAACCAATGTTTCCCTTTTAACTACATTTTTTCTTCAGGATAGTCTGCATGCTATTCTCAGATAAATCCATACTTCAATATATAAGCACTTCCCTTAAATGTTGCATGAACCAGACCTTATACACTGTAAGTACTTCAGGATTTATCCACACAAGCTTTCATGGACAATTAGAGACAATCCACACTTCTGTTCTTGGTGGACCACAACACTTATGAGACTATGATGTCACATGAATATTTATATGTTGACCAATACTAAAACACTTCAAATATCCCTTTTAAATCCGCAATGAACTTCGTTCGGTAATTCGTATTACCCTTCAGAGATTGACCGAAAAACTGTCTCCTCAAATGGCCGCAGAACATAGGTATATATAGGAATAGATTCATGGACTTTAGGCTGACCATACCTCCTGATTGTATTCTGACTTGACATACTGTTGGAAGGATGACTTGACACATATTTTAGCTGATCTTTCATCATAGATTGAGGGCTGATAATAGCCATTCTTCCATGGTTTTTGGACTAGGTCTTGGAGTATTCTTTGAGACTAGATCCTTCATATATATAACACTTAATTACATTTATTTTGAAAAAACCTACATAGACTGTTAGGATTTACTGCAGAAATAAAACATTTACCGAGAGGAATACACATAATTAAAAAGCCCAGCAACAAAGCACATAAATATAAACACATATGTTTATCCGGGAAAACCCCAAATCTGGGGAAAAACCCATCCTAATGAAATTTCATTAACCATTGGCCAAAAACCCTGGCCAATTCGGCCAAGTGAGCCTTCACCGCTCACCTCCAGGCCTTACATTACAATGAAGTATTCCCAGCCTTTTATAGGCTCCATTACATGTAATACCATGGGCCAAAACCATGGGTGCGCAATACCATGTGCCCCAAAACCACTACTATTTACCCTAGTCAACATTGACTCTATCCCGAGTCAAGTTTACCGAACAATTTCCCCCTTAAACTTGACTTGGGTATTATTGACTAAATCCAGCCAAACCTGCTAAATGAGACAACCCTGCTCACTCTAGCTCTTCCCCCCTCAAATTTTTACCCAGGGTAATTGTTAAGTTGACATCCCCCCTATCACCTAGGTCTAACCCAGACTTTACCAGTGATCACCTAGGGGTACGCATGCCATACCAGGTCTTACAACAGTATGCCCATTTACATGTAATAAAAATTAACTCCATTATAATAATGTATGTATGTATATATATATATATATATATATATATATATATATATATATATAGAGAGAGAGAGAGAGAGAGAGAGATATGTTGTTTCATTGTTGCTGTCTTTGTACATATGAAATCAATGTCCATATAAAAAGAACCCATCTATCGGATTACATGGGTCACCAGCCTCTGTAACCGCTAGTCCTCTAGGAATTCTCTTCAAATACATGGTTCATCAATTAATTAATCCATATACACATATCCTCTCTCATTTTGACAAGCTCTCTTAGTGTAGTGGCTTCCCTTATCCAAAGGTGGCGACTTTATCTCTGTCACGATTACCTTTGGCATATGCTTCGTCAAATGAAACTGTAAAACAAAGTAAGACCCTTACCAGAACATCATCATCATTCTCATTAAAGATGATGTCCAACCGCTTTCTTTTTTGCCAACATTTCCTCATAACCCACAGGCTCATCCACAAACCTATCATTCTCTGCTTCAAATAAATTCCTAATCATTCATCACCCCAGGGTACTGAGCATCAGATGCAACATATCATAGACCTTGGCCTTCCAGGGACCAACCATTTTTGTCCTGTCCTGTCACCTCCAATTTACAGGTTTCGTTCGAGATTGATTATCAACAGGTGAATCACAACGAATCGGGTGCAGTCAAGCTCCACCCTTGCACATGAAAATTAGCCATGGGATGGCCTTGGTCCAAGAACTTTGGGAAACTTGGCTATTTATACCCAGACCAAAGATGTGCCATGAGTCTATTTCTGAGGATCTCGTTGCACGAGTGAACTAAGCTATTGTTACACGGTATAGTCAGATGGCTAACTGTTGCGGTTTTCAGGTGAGTTCGTGCCTTTCGGAAAGAGCTCCATAGTCCTTCACCCTGTAGCAACACCACGACCTCGATCCTCTTTTCTACTTTAATCTTGATATGCCCAACTTGAACGATTTTACTTTCGACTTTGATCTGCCAGGTGTGCACAACATTCGATTGCACAGTGGCTTTGACGCTACCAACATCACCAGCATTCATTTGGACCATGAATTTTCTGTGCCCTGCCTGAACACCAGGTTTTTGCACCACCGCCACTTTGTTGTGCCCCGCTTGTGCAGAAGGCTTCAGTATGACGTCTTTGTCGTGCCCGGCAGAGCAGATGGCCTTTGCACCATGGCTTTGCCATGCCCCGCCTGAGTAGCAGGCCTTTGCACCATGGCTTTGTCGTGGCCCACTCAACTCCATTTCTCATTATCCCCAGTTCTCCAATGCTTCCTACACTCACCACGAGAAACATTCACCTTCCATACACTAAGAAGAACTCGAGATCCAGATCCATACCATATATGATTTCAATTAGCTCTTTAATACGATCCACAACCACCATTTTCAACAGTAGTCCGCGAGGAATAATAAAAAATTTAAAAAACAAAACACATAATCACAAATTTCGCACAACATCCAGCGTCTTCATCCAACATCTTCACATCGGTGGTTCTCATAGCCTTCTCAGAAAATTTCCTGATCTCCTTAACGGCCATCCACACCGGTATTCTCTCAAAATCGACCTTCAATACACTAGAAGGAGGGTTCATTAATTTCTGCATTTATTTTTCCATTCACGAGGCCAATAAAACCCTTGGCTCTAATACCACTTGTTAGGATTTACTACAGAAATAAAACATTTACCGAGAGGAATACACATAATTAAAAAACCCAGCAACAAAGCACATAAACATAAACACATATGTTTATCTGGGAAAACCCCAAATCCGGGGAAAAACCCATCCTAATGAAATTTCATTAACCATTGGCCAAAAACCTTGGCCAATCCGGCCAAGTGACCCTTCACCGCTCACCTCCAGGACTTAAATTACAATGAATTATTCCCAACCTTTTATAGGCTCCATTACATGCAATACCATGGGCCAAAACCATGGGTGTGCAATACCATGTGCCCCAAAACCACTACTATTTACCCTAGTCAACATTGACTCTATCCTAAGTCAAGTTTACCTAACATAGACATCAAGAAAAAGTATATTAACCTATAATAAAATATTTCTCATGAAACCCATGAGGTAAGTACAAAATACATTTTATTATCTTTGTCTTCTTCTTTACATAATTACATAGTCAATATGAAGACCGACCTAGTTACAATTTTCAACATTTTGCACATAAGGTTGACCTTGTGGCCCATAGAGTTGTCTTTGACCAAAGATAGGCCCCTGCTGATATGCATAAGCCCTTGACTAAATTCCAGACTGCCCTTGAAATCCATGTGGATTCACGAACGAAGTCTGCAACTACTGAGAACCAAATGGGACATAGGACTGCTGGTTGAGTATTTGGTTCTGCAAAGCTTGCTGATACTGATCATATGTTAATATTATCAGACCAGATGATCCAGAATGCATAGGGATAATACCAATAGTTTGCGAAGATCCTAGGATGTGAGTTTGTAATCCACTCACAGATGGCCGAACTGAGGATTGAGAGACATTCGACAGGGATGTCCCTCCACCAGAAATTGGAATCGATGGAATCAATGTGGGAAAATTGATGGGAGGTGTTGGAACACTGATGAAAATAGTTTGGTGTGTGGGAACAGACGTAACTTTTGTTTTAGGATGGATGGAAACAAACACGTTGGATAAAAACGGACTAGAGGTAGATACCGTAGTATTCTGCTAGATAGTATTGTGATACAAAGACTTGGCACTTGAAACACCTGAAACTAGGTGTCCCAATGAGGTGTAACAAATCGGGATTTAAGGTCTGGGTTGAGGGTTGAGAGGCTTTCCCCCCAAAAGGAAATTTTTTAGGAGGTAATTGATGTCCCTAATATAAATACTCGTCCATACCACTAGCAGTACTTGAGACTTCAAGGGGAGATGATACCTCGCCTTCAGAAGCCATGGGTGGAAATAGATGATGAGCGGTAGCATGAGATGTATGTGGTGAAGGTGCCAAAGGTACACCTAGATTATTGGAAGGGCTATACTACTATTGAGGAGAAGCCACTATAGGATAAAATAACTGGCTCTCAGGAAACAAGATATAGCTTACTAGCTTGTGAGGAGGAGATCGAGTAGCAAGAGGTTGAACACTTGGAAGGATGGAAAACTTATTAGTTTGAGTTCCAGTGGATGGCAAAGAGTCATAATAGACTCGTGATGATGTTCCTTTAGAAGAGGATGATGAAGAGGAAGATGAACTTGATGGTTCAACCACGATGACTTTATCTCAAAAAGAAAAAAAAAGGAAAAGAGGTGATTAATTCAGGGCTTTAAAATATATATATATATTCATAAGGAGTTACTCATGATGTGGCCCAGAAATATCTTAACGGGTAAGCCATGTGATCGTGGAAAGTTGATTTTAGAACTTAAAAACAAAATAAATAAAAAAGGGTGAAGTAGGAATAAAGGATTACATGGTATCCATGAACTGCAATATACACCTTGGTGATCAAATGAAAGAGAAATGACCAAGGAATTAATGTATGACATTAAATCTGATCGAATGATATGTTTGGTGTATCATGTCTACAAGGCGACTGAATCAGTTGCCTATGGTAGGTTTTTTTAGAAAATTATATATTACAGAGAAATACAACACACAAAATATGCGAAAACACAAACACAAAAAACATATAAAACTAGAGAGACACAGATATACGTGGTTCACCAAATTTGGGCTATGTCCACCCCGAACAAGTAGTCCTTCCTTTCTATTATCCAAGAAAATGAAGAGACACAACCTACAGTAGATGCACTGTATTATCCTTGGTTCTCTATCACAGTCTCTCTATCAGTTTCTCTCTCTGAGAATACACATACCATACATAGCCGCAATAAAATTCCCTCATGAAAAACGAGGGGTTGCCTTCTAGGGAAAAAAACCCTAAATTAAACATAACTTCTACCATAAGATCATTCGCCTAATGTACGACCTAGATTGACTAGAAATTACAATACTTTTACAAGGCAATTAACATTTGTTTTTAGCTTTGGGGGCAGTGCCCTCGAAACCCCCCCCTAGGGGGGGGTCCATAAAGTCACAACCACCCCCCCTGGACCCCCCAGGTAGCGTTTAAATGATGGGTGTCGTTGCCGCCCCGTTAAGAATAGGGGTCCAATGCTGTAAAACATATAAATAAATAAGATAATCAGGCTCCACACCCAACAGGTTTGCAGTATAATGGTGTCTCCCAAAATATACTCGACGATACGTGGGAGTCCAAGTCGGTTGTAGTGTTGTCTGATGCATAACATTTCGATGAGAGCATCCCAAATATACTTATCATATGTCAATATACTTCCATAAGTGGGATGGGATATTACCCCTGGGTTGTAACACATACTGTTAGCAACAACTCCTATATTTAACGACGTCAGAACATGTGTCTAGCCTAGACCTCTAAATGTGTTTCACTAGGTTCCAAATGATCCTTAGGTTGATTGAATAAATTTTAGATTTTATCTTGAATTAGGTTTTGGTTTCAAATCCCTACTGATGTCAATTGAATTCATAGGATGTAGCTACATGAGAAAAAAGTAACTATTCATTTCGATGAAAGCTACGCTAATTGGTAAGAAGAAGTTCACAAAATCAACGTAGAAAGAAAACAAATGAACAGAATGGCATTTCACTATTTATTCAAGTGCATAATATAAAGCAAAATGAAAATTATTTTCACTTTCTTAACCTTCACTAAATGCACTAGAAGTGAATCTAAATGAAACTTTTCATTTTAAAAGAAAAATGATAGAAAATTTGTTTATTTATTTTATTTTTTATGAGCTCAATGCAAAATCTGCAGAACGCAATCCAAAAGTAATCACTCGCTTTGAGTACTAATGAAATCTATCAAAATGCTACAAGATACAAAGATCCAAATATAAAAGAGAGACCCAAACTCATTTCCTAAAAACAAGACACTCTTCATTTTTACACTTATCAACATACAAAGAGAAAGCTTCAATCGAAGGCAAGCAATGTGATCTATTCTTATTGGCGGAAAAGAGACTCAAATGCACACAGGGTCAAGGCTTGAAAGCTCTAATCACAAAAATCAACTGAAAAAAAAAAACTCAATCAAACAAAAAGCCTGAAATATACGACAAGATCTGACTCAATAGCAGGTCCGGAAATCAACAAAGCATGCAACCATTCAGATGTCTTGAAAACACCTAGAAACCCTAGGATGATAAGGATGCACGACTCGAAAGAGAAAAGACCAAATATAGGGAAATTGAGGCAAAGATATCGATGAACAAAGAAGAACAGGAGTTATTTTAACAAAGAAAGAAACTCAGAAGGACAAGACACACTGGAATGTAATAGAAAGACACCCTAAGAACATACACACAGAAATCAACGTGCCTGTGAGGTTGCACCCAACATTGGAAGAGGAAAAGCGCTTCTATGATAAATCATTCAGCGCTGATCAACGCGTATGTCAGAGAAAGAATAATGTCGATCAATTAAAATGACAAAAATAAAATGGTTTTCTTAAATGGAACCATCCTTATCGCTTCAATATAGAGATAAATGACTGTAAGCAGTTACAAAAGCCACATACAAAGGGATATGGACACTTGACAAAAGATAGATGAAAAACAAAAAATCAAAGAGTGAAGAAATAGACTAAAGGAAATTACTCCCCAGTGGAGTCGCCAATTTTTTATGCCGGAAAATCCTCTCTGTGAACAGATATGATCCCTCTAGCCCTAGGATGGGTCTAGTAACAAAGGGAACAATCTAACACCTACTTTCTGAGATTGTAAATGAACACAGATCATATTGAGATGACCTCCCTCGATCTGATGCTGCAATGCTTCTCATTTACCAAGTATTTTTTATCCTTTTCTCCTCGTAGTTGAATCCCCATTGTTTCCAGTGCTCAGTTACCTACACAAGTGATCAAACAACACAAAATGTGAAAGGACAACATGCATTTTAAATAAAAAATATATCTAGTTGATCAAGGAGTACTAGAAATCTAATCACGAATCATAGACAAGAGTGGAAAGTAAGAATCAGTTGTATCATATTAATATAAGATGAGGAGTTACAACCCGCGCCTGGATGTTGAAGCTCTCTTTCAATGGGTTTGGATCCAGGCATGTCTCTAAAGCACTTGTTTCAACTCGATATGTGTAATATTCCCAAATGGGAAAAGTGGGAATATAGTGCAAAACCATGGAAATAGTAGTGTAAATCATGACATAAATAATGGAGACCAATATGGATCCTTCTAATTCATTATAACAATAGCAAACATGTATAATATAATGGGCCAAAAAGCATGTAACAAGACACAATAAGCCTCCAATGAAGAAAACCCTCAATATTGAGGTGTTGCTATTATATCAAAATGCCGGAGACACTACTATAGCGCAATCATAGATGCACTGCTACAAAAAATGAGTACACAAAAGATAAGGGCTGATATATGCCTCAAATATAATGTACAATGAAGGGCTCTATACAACCTCCAGAAAAGAACCCCAAAGGGTCTCCGGGAAAAATACCCAAGAATACAATATGAGCTGTAACACTAGGGCTGAAATTATGTTGCAACAAGATACTGAAGAACAATGGCTGAATTTGATAATAAAATGAATATGCTCTCCTCCAAAGGATCCTCTAGATGAAAGGTTGCCCCCTTCACTGAAGGAATCACTCCCCAAATCACCTACTGCAAACACCCCTCCAACTCCTCCCTAAAATAACGCAGATCCAGATTCATACTGTGCTGTAGGGGATAAAAACACTATGGGATGATTCCAAATGTATCAATGATGCTCCAAGGCCTTCTTTACTAGCCTCTCAAGAGAAAGGAACCTTCCTCCAATGAGATCTAGCTTAGAAATCTCCCAAATCAAACCTCCACAACTTCTGCCCTGCAACACAACACAACCTCTCAATAGAAACTGCGTTGTACATTAAGACTAAAGCCTTGGCCAAATGCCTGATAATGGAATGTAGTGAAAAGCTCTTCCTAGAGGCCTCTCAAGGAAAGAGGTGGGGTTCTCGACCAGGAACACCCTGTGCTAAACAACACTGCAATCTTAGCTAAACAGTTGAATAAAGCTATATGTTTAACTAGACCATATATTTAGAAATATAATATACCAATACATAATCAATATCGCTACCATCCTCTTTCTTATATAATTGATGAGCTTCCTAACCCTAAGCCCCATTCATTTATGATACTACTTCCATGCAAAGAGTCTCTTTTCTAAAGCTGCGTTGTCCCATCATGAATGCCACTACTCCATGACATCGCTGTTGATTTGGTCAAAGTTGACCCATTCAAGGTGTTCCAGCCCCCTTTAACACACAAGGGTTCTCAATTAAGCTACCAAGATGTCTTCCTTTCACATTGGCATTGATTTTATTCATATTAAGGAGATTTATGGATCTCCATATCCTCTTATTTAGCAAAAAAGAAAGCAAAAACAAAAATTAATATTCTAACTAGCTCATGGCTAATTTAGGAATATTACAATCCTCCCCTCCCAAATGTTGCTTGTCCCCAAGAAAATGCAAGGACATAAATGAAAATGTGGGGAACCTTTATTCCCATATGGAGCTCCAATATCCAAGCTATCATCCATACAAAATGAATCACCCTCCAGAGTGGTAATTCATAGAAAAACTCCTCCCATCTGCTTATGAGAGGCACCTCCCAAGTTCTCAAGTTACCCAAATGGCTTATCCCATAAGGAAACAAGAAACCCAATGTAGCAATCATGGATGGTCCAATTCTCTTCCAGAAATATGAAACATAAGAACCATGGAGGATATCTCTCCCAAATGGCACATCTAGTCCTTCCATCCTCCCTCCACTCATTCTCATAAAAAGAATAAGGACATCATCAATATATGAGATCAAAACCAATGAGACATAAACAACCAAATGCAATAATGGAGGTGGATCATAGTCCCACATATGGAACCAACACAATATATCTCCTGAATTCATCAGATAATGATATGGTAAGTGGTTTTCCCTCCACTTACTTGCTGCCATATCCTTTCCACATGTTTTGAGAATGTGAGAAATGTTTGGTGCCTTTGGTGTACACCCGGAATGATATATCATCTCCCTATATCCTCCTAGGGAGTGGCCATGCTCAACATAGTTTATGGCCCAAAGTTGGCCATGAAGTTTGTAAGGAAGAATTCTCCTTCTTGGAGCAATGGCATGCACATATATGGTTAAGGAATGCACATATTCATTATATAAATCATTATGCAACCAAACATGATCCTTACCATATGCTTTGCTCATACAAATGGAGTGGCTCATAGATAAATCCCCTCTCATTCCAAAAGAGGAAAGAGGTGGCTGTGATAACTCCCCCAAAGAGTTATGTATCTCTTACATCTCCACATGATCCATGCATGTCCTCAAATGCTGATATATCTCATCTTCAAAGCCTCCCCAAGTGTACCCCTCCATGATGGTGTGGTATGATCTCATAGAATAAGTGTGGCTGAAGAGAAAATATTCATGAGGTGCTTGTAGTAACTTCTCCTTGAGCTTGGAAGCTCCAGATAAGAAGATCCTACCATGATAGTAGATGACCTCATCTCTTACTGAATATCCCTCCTCATGTAGCTTGTCATGAAGTATGATACAAGTAAAAAAATCCTTGGAATAATCCACCAACAGTTGGGATTTCCAATATGGATCTATCCTCCATAGTGACAGTGCTGATGATCTGTCATAGAAAGCATATGTCATGTATTTTTCCTCCTCTTTGACATCTCCCATGCCAAAGTGACATATTGGAAGGCTGCTATTCTCCCTCTGCTTCTCCTTTCTTAGTGCAATATCTGAGATGAGAGTGGGTAATGATGATGTTGGGAGAATGTCTCCCTCCTCCTTCAGTCTACCCAAGAATCTCAACATTGTACCATGACCTCCCAATTCTCCCATTCCTCCTGGATCTATGAATGGTGCATCATGTTGTGATACATGCCTCATCATCTCCTGATATGGTGGCCTCCCAGGTGGAATGCCTCCATGCAAAGAGACATTAATATCAAGAGTAGACTGCATATATGAGTGGACTGCTTTTTCCTTGCTCTCACTGCGCAAATAAATCTACCTCTTTTGTGCATCAACCTTATGAAATAGATAGGGGTGTGTGATCCTAATCATATGATGCTGTCCATCCTCCCTACCTTCTCCTTTCATCTGTAGGGTCTCACAATCTATCAATAATGGCACATGTTGTTCATGGATTTTTCCTTGATCTCCACATATGAGATCCTTTGGAACTTCTTGCAATGATACAAGAACTCCTCTCATTAGAGAAATTACTCCATCTACCTCTCCATGAGGTACCAGATCTGCTCCTGATATGACATCGCTATTACCTACAGCCTGCTCTTCCCCTACTTTATGAATGGAGGTTACCTCATCATCATTAAGAGGCTCTTTGTTTTGATCCTCTTTTGAAAAAGAGATCTCCATGTCTTCATTTTGAGAAGAGAGCTCTTCCTAATGTGGGGATATTGCCTCTAGAAAGGTATTTTGAGAGTTTTTAACCCCCTCAATAGCATTATGGAATGGAGTTGGGTTTATGGATCCTTCCAACTCATGTAAAGGTTTTGTTTATTTAGGCTTGGCTAGCTCAACCAAGGAAGTTTCAGAATGTTTTACATAAAATATTTTCACCAACCTTCTATTGAACTTTGCATAAGTAGATAAATTTACATGATTCAAGGAATAGGTTTCATACAACCACCAATCATAAGCCTTACCTTCAAGATGCATCACTGCTACTCTAAGGGCTTCATCTTCTAAAACTTGTTGTTGCTGCAAATAGGTGTCTAGCTCCTTCACCCAAGCCCTTGCTGTACATTTAGGTGACCCATCAAAAGTAGATAGAAATAATCTACCCAAATCATGCTGCTTGCACCACTTGCTTCTATTGTGATTTCTAGGTCTTCTATTCTCCTTGATCTTGCAAAACCCTTGGAAGTTTAGATGATCTTTGAACCTCTGAGATTGAGATTCATACTCTTGAAGATAGTCACCAAGAGTCTCCTCCTTTGGTACATCTCCTTCCTCCATCTCTCTTGCTATGAACATAGGCATGGTAGAGCATTGTAGATCTGATTGTGTGGCTGAATGCTCACACCCATAATATGAAGAACTAGAGCTTTCTTAATGTGTGAATATTCTTGAGGGAACTTCAAGTATTTCCCTCCTCATTCCCTTGATTTATCTAATAAGCTCATGCATAGCTTGGAGAAGAAGTTCTGCAAACTTCTTTCCCTCCATTTCTCCAAATAATCACGACTTGCCTTTGTCTCTTCTATGAGTCTTCTCCTTTCTGTGAGAAGCTTCTTCTTCTTCTGATAACATAGATGCAATGTCTTCACAGGTTGAGCCAAGATTATGCCCCGATACCACTGTAATATTCCCAAATGGGAAAAGAAGGAATATAGTGCAAAACCATGGAAATAACAGTGTAAATCATGACATAAATAATGGAGACCAATATGGATCCTTCTAATTCATTATAACAACAACAAACATGTATAATATAATAAGCCACAAAGAATGTAACAAGACACAATAAGCCTCCAATGAAGAAAACCCTCAATATTGAGGTGCTGCTACTATATCAAAATGTCAGAGACAATGTTACAGCGTAGTCATAGATGCAGTGCTACAAAAAATGAGTACACAAAATATAAGGTCTGATATATGCCTAAAAAATAATGTACAATGAAGATCAAGGCTCTATACGACCTCCAGAAAAGAACCCCAAAGGGTCTCCGGGAAAAACACCCAAGAATACAATATGAGCTGCAGCCCTAGGGCTGAAAGTATGCTGCAATAAGCAACTGAAGAACAATGGCTGAAGTTGATAATAAAATGAATATTCTCTCCTCTAAAGGATCCTCCGGATGAAAGGTTAGGCCCTTCACTGAAGGAATCACTCCCCGAATCACCTACTGCAAACACCCCTGCAACTCCTCCCTAAAATAACGCAAATCCATAATGATACTACGTTGTAGGGGATAAAAATAGTATGGCCTGATGCCAAATGTATCAATGATGCTCCAGGGCCTTCTTTACTAGCTTCTCAAGAGAAAGGAACCTTCCTCCAAAGAGATCTAGCTCAGAAATCTCCCAAATCAAACCTCCACAAATTCTGCCCTGCAACAAAACACAACCTCTCAACAGAAACTACGTTGTACATTAAGACTGAAGCCTTGGTCAAATGACTAATAGTGTAATGTAGTTGAAAGCTCTTCCTAGAGGCCTCTCAAGGAAAGAGGTGGGATTCCCGACTAGGAACACCCTGTGCTAAACAACACTGCAATCTTAGCTAAACATCTGAAGAAAGCTATATGTCTAAACAGATCATATATTCAAAAATATAATATACCAATACATAATCAATATGGCTGCCATCCTCTTCCTTATATAATTGATGAGCTTCCTAACCCTAAGCCCCATTCATTTATGAAACTACTTCGATGCAAAGAGTCTCAATCTAAAACTGCACTGTCCCATCATGAATGCCACACTCCATGACAACGTTGTTGATTTGGTCAAAGTTAACCTAGTCAAGGTGTTCTAGCCCCTTTTCACACACAAAGGTGCTCAATTAAGCTGCCAAGATGTCTTCCTTTCACATTGGCATTGATTTTATTCATATTAAGGAGATTTATGGATCTCCATATTCTCTTATTCATTAAACAAGGAAGCAAAAAAAAAAAAAATATTTCAACTAGCTCATGGCTAATTTAGGAATATTATAGTACGAGAAGGAAAAAGTTCTCAACTCTCTTTCCATGCCTATAGCAACAATTCTCTCTCTATTTTTCTTCTATATCTGTTCTAACTAGCATAGGTATGGGAGGATGTCCATTTTATAGTGATGGGAGAGGGAACATGGATGCGCTTAAGGTGGGGAAATGCTTTATCTCCTTAGGTGGTTCCTTTTTTGTAGGAACAAGAGGCCCAAAGGGAGAAGCTCAACCCTATCCCCATGAACAAACAACCAAATCTCTGCCCACGAATCTTCGTTTCCATTTTAAAAAACCTTCCAGAAGTGGATCAACACACGTGTGATCTCCATACTAGTGCTGATTGGTGCTACTCACACACTTCAGATGAGTCATCAACGTGGGTGAGACAAATATGGGTCGCACTGCTCTAAATAATCATGTTTTTAAGGAGCTACTCCATGGATGATTAACAGAGAGTTTGTTCTATATACTTTAGTGGATGTAATGACATATTTTCATGATGGAAAAGAGGCACAAGGATCACTTTTATAGTCCTCCAGGATTTGGGAACAGGGAGTATAGGGACAATGAAAAAATGTCATGTAACACTCACGCTTAAGGTTAAGGCTCCGCCAGTGGTCCAAGGTTGCGGTCGTATGAATTAGGGGCTGGCCCCCACTTGCCCCTGTTGGAAATGTCATACAAATTCAAATATACATGTACATATGATATAGTTAATAACTAATGTGTGGCGTAGCAGTGGCGTATGGCGCTAGTGGGGAGGAGGTCTTGTGTTCGACCCTCGCTGGCCCTTCTGGTCCTTCAAACAAAATTTTACTCTATTGTGGAGGGGGCACGTGGCGGCCCTGGGCCAAGCCACGCGTCTCCTCCACATTGGATCACACAGTACCAATCCAAATTTGCCAAATCATCATAGTTCGAACAAATAAGATATTGCCACTTGGAAGTCCCTCATTTTTTGGAGAAAATTGACCAATTTGGACCCTGCTTAGTCAGTATGCCACGTCAGCAGTACAGACTACTAACTGGGCTCCTTGATATCATTGTTTTTGCTTGTTTAGCAAAGCGAACATAACTCATTTCTGGGAGCATATAGAGTCCATTTTGCGCGAAATGAATTGCGTCCAGTTCAAGTTTCACGTCTGTTGGACGATTTCCCTAACATAAATTATCAATCCGAGGAATTCGTAGAATTACAAAGCACATGCACTGGAAATGCAGGACTGAAGTTAAATTAGCCTAGTCTAATGCTTTTGTCTCAGATTCAAGATGCAGTAAATGAAGGAAGAGGCTCCTAAATTAGGAGGACCTGTTTGTCCTTCCCCAGAGTACTGTCTTTAAGAAAAGGGACTAAAGAGCAACAGTTTGATGTATAGAAAGTGATAGAAGAGGCTCCTGACTTAGGAGGTCTCGATTGTCCTTCCTCACAGTTCTACTCCAACAACATTACCACCGCATCATATCATAAATTGGAAATGTGCAATTGTATAAGAGAAAAACAACATGTGAAGAGTAACCTGTGTCAACATATATTAACGATGAAGAAAAACATGATCTTATTACATCATGAAATATTGAAAAACCAAAATTTTATTGTAGACTCTAATTCTCCTCTCTAATTTTTCTATATCTTTCCATATATTCCATATCAAAATGAAGAGAGAGAACTCTCTTTTATACATGAGTGCTTTGAAAATAAGATAAGGAACTCATAATTACAAATCCAATTTTCTCTCAACCAATACCCCTATAATTACAAAATATGATCCCTTCAAATCCTCACTCATCTCTCATAAATCTTGGATAAGATATGTTATCCAAATCTCCATGATCTTCTCCTTTGAATAAGCTTGAACAATTTTCATTTGAATTCTTGAAATGATGGAGGAAATATTGAAGAATATTTTTGAATACTCCTTCCAAATAACCCTACACATTACAAAGGTCATCCACATTTGTGATATTAATGAAATATGTTAATTTTTTCAGTAATTAATCATAAATTTTCTTATAATATTAAAAATAAATAAATTGGAAAATAATGAGGTGAACCCATGAAAATGGTAAGATAAATGGTTAAATGAGGTGATATAATGTGAGGAATGGCGAGGATAAACATGATAAAAATGTGACAATTACGAGACCCAACATACCCCCCAACTGAGCTTGTTGCATGTCTTCATGCAACCTTGCATGGATTAAATTTTTTGGATTTGCATGACTATGGTTTCTAACAATGTATCATTCCAGGATGTGAAATACATGTACTGCAATTGATATTTTCTATGGTTGGTTCTTGTGTTAACAACCATGAATATAAAAAATGTTGGTTCTAGTGTTAACAACATTCATTTCTTTTATTTTTATTTTATTATTATTATTTTAATAATACATGTACTGCAAATGATAAGTCATTAATATGCATAATAAAACCTTTTCTCATATTTTTGAATCATGCCAAAATGGATATCAATGTATTTGAATCAACTACAACGAATTATAGTTTGGAAGAGTCATGTTGGTCGACAATATATGAGGTGATGAATACTCCCCCCCTCCCCCAAAACTGGAGATGTGTTATGTTTGCGAAAAAGAGAAAGATAATGTAATATGGTGAGGGAAATTTCCAAGTTCATTTATTTTCAACATGTAAGAAATTGTTTGATTAAAAATTAGAAAATAACATACCTTCACTTACCCAAACAGTTGATGAACTATGCAGTCTAAATGTAGTTGCTGTTGCTTATGGATCAGGAAAATGTCATGCTGATTTTGTTGGATGAGAGAAAATGTCATGCTGCTAAATGAAGTGAAAGAATATGAACTACTGCTTGGTTGTATGAATTAGAAGATGATGTATGAAAGTGGAATTTTCGTACTCTCATATGGCTGAAGGAATGTTGTTGCAACTGCTGATAGAGTCATGAAAAATATATAGTCTTCTTCCACTACCAAACCTGATAGTACAATTCTAGTCATGCGAATGAATGTGTCAGTGTCGAGCATGAAAAGAAGTCATTGGATTACCGACCATTAATGGATGTCATTAACCAACGCGAGGAAAACTCACCATTGATGTCAATGAGTGCCAAGGTACCCAAGTACATCTTGCGAAATGCGAATAAATGATCTGATGTCGAGCCACTTGAAAGATTGAACGATCAAGGGACATTGATGTATTCCCATGAATATCGGCGAGAGAACTTGTCATTAGGGAATACAAGCCTCAAGGTACTAATGAGGACTCTAGTCTCTATCCCAGATAAGGTGCTGAGGTCGATGGGTCGAGACTTGTTGAAAGGTGGGCCTTAAGGAATCCCACATCAGTCAACACGAGTTTGTACAAAATGATTGGTAGGACTATAGATGAAAAAGATTATAGTAGAAATAGGTTTTTAGGAAAATGATAGCAAGGCAATGTAGTCATGGAAAAATGAGATGTTTGGTTTTATTTATGAGGCAAAATATGAACTGGAAATGATGAAAGAATGTATGCAACTCAGAAAGGTAGGCATGTATGAAGTCATAATGAAAGGTAGAATTTAAAATCGATGATTGATAAGCATAGAAGTTGAAGAGTAATTGAACATGTCATGTCACAAAAAAACGTCTGTGTGATAGACATGTGCGAGGAAAATTTTAGCTCCTCTCAACTTTCACTTTTGCATGTTTTATTGTGATTTCTGAAAATCAATTCTGCATGAAATTGGATTGTCTTTGTACCTGAAAAAGCTTAGCACTATTCTTGCATAAAAACTATGAGATCTTTGAAAAACATAAAATGCAGGAATTTTAAAATTAAAATGCATTTACTTCTTTCCTTTGTGCTAGTTCCGTCAACGATTCCTGTATGAAGTGACTCAAAGAAACGAATTAGCGTAAATACAATTTTCAGGAATTATGAAATGTCCATTTGCAATTTTTTTTTTTTTAATATATATATATATATATATTATTTTTTAATACAACAAAGAAAATAATTATCATGTAGAAACAAAAAAACCCTAAGATTAAATTCTAGCTTGTCTCGAAGTTACACCAGTCGTGGATGAAAGGGTGCCGCATTGCAATGTTGAGGATTTTTGCATAAGCTTCTCTTTTACCTACACATAGCACCAATCTCATTCCACTTGTAAGGTATTAGTATATGCATATTATTTCCTAGCTTTTGACCACAAATTCACTTAAAATCTCTAGAAATTATTAATATTTGGAAAAACATATATGTGACCCAAATATTGATAATGGTAAGGTTAATGTAGTGAAATGGAGGTGGAGTGGAAGTGATATTATGGAAGGATGAAGTGAAAATGAATGACAATTCTAAGGCCCAACATATTATTATGGTGCGGTGAGCGTATTACCCCTCAACTAAAAGTATTGCATGTCCTCATGCAATCTATTGATTATATATATATATATATATATCCTTGAGCTTGCATGATAACATTTGATAACTTCATTCTTTTACAAAGTGTTTTTATTGGATTGCAACATGGTTGGTTCTTGTGTGAAAACCATGATTGTTTTTGCATCCAATTATCTTTGAAAAATATTTTAAAAGCCATTTGTATGAATCATAATGTAATAGTAAATAGATTTTGGTACAAGTATGTTGGTTTTATGAATGTGATATGAATGAATGTGACATGGCATAAATATGAATATAACCCCTAACTGATGGTATTGGTAATTTTTTATGAATTGAGGAAAGGAAGTGTTTTTATTTTCTTCCAAAACTTATAACTTCAAATTCTCAAGGAATTATATGATAAAAATTTAGAAAATGACATACCCTAACTTACTGATGAAGATGGATGAGCTGTGCATAAGTATCGGTGGAAAAATTCTGATCATATGCTTCTTCAAGTGGTTGTACAAGTTGTGGATGAAGTAGTCTAAAGGTGAATTTTAATGATAGCCCAAAGGTTTGTGAAGGAAGCCACAAAGCTAATATACAACCCATATAACCAACAATCAACTATGGTTTTGTGATTCCGTCATTAAATTGAAATATCTGGAAAATTTTAAACAACGAGATTGACGGACACGTAATCCTTTACGGTAACAAAATCAAAGCTATTTGATCATATGATTTCCATGCAGTTAATGGCAAATAAAAAATCGCCTTTTCTGGCGGCCATTGACACGAGTCGTAAGTAAAAATATTTAAATCTCAACGGAGTGGATGTGTCCGACATGGATTTGATCCTAATCTTCATTCCACCATTTTCTGATCTACTTCATCATCCCAATACAAGAAACTTTAGTTTGCCTATTTAGATCTTATCACGAAAAACATGGCTTGGAAAATGAGCAAAATGAACCTATTAAAGGAGTTCTTCCCAAAAGAAAACGATCACCCACATTCTTAATATGTGTATCCCTTAATGAACATTCCTTTCTTAGAATCCCAATTTTTGGCACAAGGCAGTTGTCCTGAGAGATAGCAGTATAGTGTGCAAGTCCCCAGGCAGTTTCATTGACCGCTAGCTCCAAAGGCCCATTGGGTATGCTGACAAATGTTCGCCATTCAGCAAATCTTGCACCCTATTTGTAGTACTCAACAGATCTTGAGGCTAATCCATCCAAAACTTAAAAAATCGTCAAACAAATTTGAAGTGTGGGTCGATTCGGTGATCCAAGATCCTAAAGAGAACACCACCTTGATCGTAGATTATGAACATCTGATTTGCATATACCATTGTCTCTTAGTGAAGAAAGCTCAACGATGAGAGAGGCACGTAATTCACTGCGCACTTCCCCTGATTATCCATTCCCTTTTTCTGATTTACCACTTAATGATAATAAATAACTCCTTTATGATTGAGAAACGTAGAACAATGCAGGGAATACAAGAGAGTTAAAATCTGTTGAGATTCAACAAGATGATGAGCTTAGTGAAAAGTAAGCACCTTCACTAAGTGGGGGCCGCATGCTATTTTTAGGTGTATGTCTATTTTTAGACATGGTGAGGATATTCTATAAGTTGCAGGATGCTATTTGTAGATGGTTGGTCAAATGTGGAAAATAGATGAAATTCTATTTTTAGAATATTGGGCGAAGTCTATTTATAGATCGTTAATCTAAAAATAGGTGCACATCGATTATTATTAACCCTTAATAATAATCCAACAATAAATATCAACTTATTCTCTTGGAGCACTTTATTTCAGTGAACAACAGACTTGGAAAATCAGTGGGCTAAATGAATTACGCAATTCCTAGGGTTATTGGTGGCTCATGCATGGAGGTGTCAGTTAGAACTGAAGTGGCAAAGTTATGACAGAGTTGGAATAGTAGTTATGGGAGTTGTTATTCAGTTTAAATCAGTTAAGTGAGTTAAACTCAGTTGAGCTAGTTTTATCTATTATAACTGAAAGATACACTAGTGAGAATTTAGTGAATTAATTAGTTAATTAATTCAAAACTAATAACTCACTAAAAACTGAACAAATACCACTGTTAACTACTTGCATGTCAGTTCCAGTGGAGACCTAGTGGAGAGATAGGTGAAAGGGTGAGATGGACTATCCGCTATGACAATAGTGATGCATTCAATGCATCTGACACACATTGGAGTTGCCAATGAGGATTGCGGAGTTAAGGCAAGGCCAGTTCGAATTCATTCAGGGGTCTTCTTTAGCAGGGATTGTGCAGTGGAGGCAGGCTATCAGGAGGCAAGAAATTGGTGCATAGATATGCAAATTTCTGCATGAGAGTCTGTAATGATTGTTGATTGTAATGAGATCTTGATGTACTAAGCTTTGTATGAGATTATTACATGATTGCATTGATATACATAATATATTATAGTTGGAGTTTTTAGCTTTAAGCGTTCCCGTTAAACAACTGTGTTATGAGCGATTGAATTTATTCACATGTGTTTGCGATTGAGTTTTAAATTTCCGCAAGTTTAATAGTGGAAGGATTCTGTATTTAGGAAGAAGATAAATATTTTTAGATCAGGAGAATCCTGTAATACATCAGTATTAATAAATTTCTACATGGTATCAAAGCAGTATTGATCACTGGATATTGCAATTGTGAATAAGTGCTAAGTTTTGTGCTGGTGGACAATTTGAATTTTCTACAAAAATTTCTTGGTGCGACAGTTGAGTATTCATTGAAATGTATTTCAATGGGTTGCAATTGGAGTATGCTCTTGAGGGTAGCTTGAATTACATAGCCTATAAGGATAGGATAGAGGCGGTGCTTGAAGATAATGGACTGAAGGAGTTCATCGGTAGCGATGTTCCTAAGCCTGCTTCTAGCGATGCTGCAGGACTTGACGCATGGCAAAATAAGGTAGAAAAGACAAGAATAATTCTGTTGTAAGGTGTGAAGGACCATATTGTGACAAGAATTCATGGGAAAGCCACTCCATTTGCAATGTGGAAGGATTTTATAGATATTTTCCAAAGCAGCAGCGACCATAGGAAGTTGGCACTGAAAGATAAGCTCAGAAAAATAAAAATGGAGAAGGGCGACAATATTCCAAAATATCTCACAAAGTTTTTCCAATGTAGGGTTGAACTGGGAAGTGTGGGTATTACAGTTGTAGATGATGAATCCGTGAGCTTGGCTCTCCTTGGGCTTTCGAAGAGTTGGCATAGCTACAAAGGCTCTGTCAATGGATGGGAGAAACTGCCGGATTGGGAGCAACTTTGGTCGAATCTTGTGCAGGAGGAGATAAGGCGGAATACCAGGGATGGATATTCATCGAAGAATGATGATGAAGAGAATTAAGCTTTGGTTTCCAAATAAAGGAGAGGGAAGGGGAAGAAATCCCATCCAAAATCCGAGGCTTAAGGCAAGAAGCTGGATTTGTCCAAAGTGAAGTGCTTTCACTGTCACGAACATGGGCATCTCGCCACTAACTGCCCACAGAAAAAGAAGAACAAGAAGGTTGTTGTTTCGGGGATTTAACACCCTAGAGGTTGGTTGGGATTCAACCTCCACAGAGCAGGGGCGTACTATTTAACAGAGACTCACACGATCATGCACAGTCATGAAAACGAAATAGAGCAGAACGAGAGGTTTACCCGTTGGTCCTACACTTGAAGTAGATCCACGTGGAGTTCAAACTCCCTGCAACCGTCCTTCCTCTTTCACCTGAAATACAAGAAGAAACCAACACAAAGGACACAGTATATTTCTACTCTATATGTTAGCGAGATTCATATAAAACATTAAATAAATCATCATAAATGCTTGTATAACAAATATTCTTCATACATTAAAGCATACACTAACACGTTTACTTCGGGAACAGCATGATACTTCTGTATTATAAAAATAGTGCGTACAAAAGTAAGTGGAGAGATCACCTGATCCTTCCAAGGCCTTCGCAGACCGTCGTCCGGATCCGTCCAGCCCTTGCCTCGCTAAGACTCCTTCCAAATGAGTTCATACGAGATAACATATAAAGGGATGTGTATCTCAAGGAAACAAGGGTTTCCTGAAATGAACTGGGAAAGTGCAGGAGGCACGGGGAATCAGACTTGGATAGGGAACCAACAGAGTATAATAATAATAATTCTCTCCCTCCCTTAGGCCACACATATGAGGTCCTTTTATAGTCCCTCCAAGTAGTTTCAACAGTTGGAAACAGTTGGCCACGGGCTGGGGTAGTTGAACTACCTGAGTAACTATCAACCCAGCGCGAAATTAGGGATTTTATATATATTTTTTAATCATTAAAATGGCATACGCGGAAAAGTCTAGCTGTACTAGCGTATACACGCGGAAAAACACGGGCATAGTCGCGTATGAAGGATTTTCCACTGTTTTTAAGTGAATTTGTCCAAGTCTGTAGAAATGGGTGCCCATAAAGCCATGTAGCAATCATGAATCATGTCAAGGTGAGAAATGATGCTATAACAGTTGTTGGAGCTGCAGCTGGGGAGGCCTTAGCCTCGCAATTTGAACTTGATTTCTCTTTGATTGCATGCTTTGTTTCAAGCGTGATGGGATCGATGTGGTATCTTGATAGTGGTGCATCTTTCCATATGATGGGAGACAAGGAGTTGTTTAGTGACTTGGAGGAGAAGGATCTCCAAATGCATATAAAGATGGGCGAAGATGGTAGATACAGTACGATCAGAATTGGAACCATTACCTTTGAGAGGGAGTCAGGTAAAATATTTCTGTTGAAAGATGTTATGCATGTTCCAGGTTTGAAGAAGAACTTGGTCTCGGTCGCAATGTTGGAAGACAGAGGTTATGACATTGTTTTCAGCGAGGGAAAAGCTTTCCTTAGACATAAAAAAACGGGTCAAACCAAGAGGATAGGGATTCAAGTTAAGAATCTCTACAAGCTGGAGGTAGATGGCTGTGCTGCAATGATGGGCAAAGCAGAAGAAGTGGTGAGCCAGGATGAGGACAAATTATGGCACAGGATATTGGGCCATCTTCACCATGGCGCCTTGAAGATTTTGTAGCAGATTTCTACTGGACTGTGCAAGGGCACTCTTGCGTAGTAAGATCAGTGCAAGGGATGTACTATGGGTAAGTTTGTGAAGACCACCTTTCATGAGAAGGAGAACCATGCTTCGGTGATCCTGGAGAGAATTCACATAGACGTGTGTGGACCTTTCTCGGTTGATTCAACAAAAAAACATATGTTATATTTTTTGATGACTATTCTTGTAGATGCGAGATCTTCTTCATGTAGAAGAAGAGCGAAAAATTCTCAAATTTCTGTGAGTTTAAAGCATTGTTGGAGAAGGATTCGGGGAAGCAAGTGAAGTCTCTGCGGAGCGATAATGGTGGTGAATATATCTCGAATGAATTCAAAGACTTGTGTAGCAAAGAAGGAATTCGAAGAGAACTCATAGCGCCTCATAACCCACAACATAATGGGGTTGCGGAGAGGAAGAACAGAATGATTTTGGGTGCTACACGAGCTATGCTGCATGACCAGGGCCTGCCGATGCACTTGTGGGCGGAAGCATGCAACACTGCGGTTTATGTGAAAAATCATTGTCCTCATAGAATACTTGGCATGAGTAAACCTGAAGAAGCTTTTACTGGTAAGAAGCCTAATATTTCTCATTTGAATATTTTTGGCTCATCTATTTACATTCATGTGACAAAGGATGCCAGGAAGAAGTTGGAGCCGACTGTAGAAGTTGAGATATTTGTGGGGTACATAGAAACACCCCATAATTATCGTGTGTATTTTCCGAACAGTCGAATGACTGTGGTGCGACGGGATATAAAATTCAATGAGGTGAAAGCCATGAAGTTGTCGCTTGAGAGGGAGCTACACTTGCATGCAGAAGAGGAACTTATTGTTCCCAAAGATGAACCTCTAGATGTGGATCAGCCACAAGAGGAGATTCATGAAGTGGACGAGTCCACTCATGCAGAACCAAACATCAGAACAAGCAGAAAGCGTACCATATAAGCTGAGAGACTGAAGCTTGACGCGGCACAGAATGTAGGAGTCCCTACATCACAACGTAGACAAAGACAGTCACCCGATCGATTTACTGGATACATGGCTCTTATGAGAAAGTGTATCGTAACAGAGCCATCTTCTTTTGAAGGAGCAGTGCAGGAGCCCACATGGGTAGATGCCATGGTGGAGGAGTATGATTCCATTGTCAGAAACAATGCTTGGGATATTGTTCCAAGGCTGGTGGGTAAATCAGTGGTAGATTCGAAATGGATCTACAAGGTAAAGAAAGCTGCTGATGGGAGCGTTGAGAAGTATAAGGCAAGATTTGTTGCCCGAGGATTTTCACAGATCGAGGGGATTGATTATGAAGAAACCTTTGCACCTGTCGCACGATATTCTTCCATAAGGACCATCCTTGCTCTCTTAGTGCAGATGGGTTGGCACATTCATCAGATGGATGTGAAGACTGTGCTCCTTAATGGGATCATTGAGGAAGAGGTGTACATTGAGCGCCTGAAGGATTTGAGATCTTCAACAACGAGTTGCATGTGTGCAGACTTAAAAGAGCACTGTATGGGCTGAAGCAAGCACCTCGTGCTTGGTACAAATGGATCGACAACTATTTCACTGGACTTGGCTTCACCAACAGTGAGGCGGATGCAAACCTATACCAAATTGTGGTGGAGGGTAAGATTTTAATCATTGTTCTTTATGTTGATGATTTAATACTAACAGGTGATGAGCAGTTGATACACTCATGCAAGGCAGATCTTGCAAAGGAGTTTAAGATGAAGGATTTGGGCCTCCTTCATTATTTCCTTGGATTGGAAATATGGCAGCGAGAAGGTGAAATGTTTGTGTCTCAAGGCAAGTATGCTCGGGAGATACATGGTAAGTTTCACATGGAGGACTACAAGCCCATGGATACTCCTCTTCCAGGAAATTGGAGGAAATAGGATGCTACATCGGCAGAGGTAGTGCATGCCACTATTTATCAACAGTTGGTGAGTTCACTCATGTATTTAGTTAATACAAGACCAGACATATGCTATACGGTAAACCAGCTTTATGGTTAAGCCTACCAAGATATTTTGGAAGTCAAGCAAGCATGTCCCGAGGTATCTCAGGGGCACATCTGAGTATGGCTTATGGTACAGACAGACAAATGAGGTGAAGTTGCATGGCTTCACGGATGTAGAATGGGCAGGCAGCCCAACAGACAAAAAGAGCACATCAGGAGGGGTTTTTATTATCGGATCTACAACAGTTTCTTGGTACAACAGGAAAAAAGGATCCGTGGCACTCAGTTTAGCAGAAGCAGAATACATGACAGTAAGTCAAGCTGCATGTGAGGCTATCTAGATGAGGAAGATCTTGGTCGGTTTGTTCGGTTCACATTTAGATCATACAATGATACATTTTGATAATCAAAGTTGCATTAAAATCTCGATTAATCTTGTGTTTCATGATAGATCTAAACATATTGATATCTGGTATCATCATATTAGAGATTGCGTGCAGCGAAAGATCATGTTGCTTCAGTACATTCCTACGAAAGATCAGGATGCAGATATTTTGACGAAGGCCCTCAGTAGGAGCAAATTCGAATACCATAGAGGCAGGATCGAAGTGAAGGATAATCCCTATCTTGTTGAGAGGGAGTGTTGAGATTCAACAAGATGATGAGCTTAGTGAAAAGTAAGCATCTTCACTAAGTGGGGCCCGCAAGCTATTTTTAGGTGTATGTCTATTTTTAGACATGGTGAGCATATTCTATAAGTTGCAGGATGCCATTTGTAAATGGTTGGTCAAATGTGGAAAATAGATGAAATTCTATTTTTAGAATATTGGGCGAAGTCTATTTATAGATTGTCAATCTAAAAATAGGTGCATGTCGGTTATTATTAACCCTTAATAATAATCCGACAATAAATATCAAATTATTCTCTTGGAGCACTTTATTTCAGTGAACAGATTTGGAAAATTAGTGGGTTGAAGGAATTACGCAATTCCTAGGGTTATTGGTGGCTCATGCATGGAGGACTCAGTTAGAATTGAAGTGGAAAATTTATGACAGAGTTGGAAGAGTAATTACGGGAGTTGTTATTCAGTTTAACTCAGTTAAGTGAGCTAAACTCAATTGAGCTAGTTGTATCTAGTCTAATTGAAAGATACACTAGTGATATTTTAGTGAATTAATTAGTTAATTAATTCACAACTAATAACTCACTAAAAATTGAACAAATACAATAGTTAACTACTTGCATGTCAGTTCTAGTGAAGACCCAGTGGAGAGATAGGTGAAAGGGTGAGACGGACTATCCGTTGTGACAATAGTGATGCATTCAATGCATCTGACACACATTGGAGTTATCAATGATGATTGCACAATCAAGGCAAGGCCAATTTGAATTCATTCAGGGGTCTTCTTCAGCAGGGATTGCGTAGTGGAGGCAGGTTATCAGGAGGCAAGAAATTAGTGCATAGATATGCAAATTTCTGCATGACAGTGTGTAATGATTGTTGATTGTACTGAGAGCTTGATGTACTAAGCTTTGTATGAGATTATTACATGATTCCATTGATATACATAATATATGATAGTTGGGGTTTTTAGCTTTAATATTTCCTGTTAAACAACTGTGTTATGTGCGATTGAATTTATTCACATGTTTTTGTAATTGAGTTTTAAATTTCTGCAAGTTTAACAGTTGAAGGATTCTGTATTTAGCAAGAAGATAAATATTTTTAGATCAGGAGAATCTTGTAATACATCAGTATTAATAAATTTCTACAAATCTTCAACTTATTGATCACGTAGAAAAGGATTAGTAGAGAAGAGAATACCAGAGCCCTATTGGTAAGCATAATGGGGCGTATTGCAAACAGATCTTGTGACAGGATTGGATGAAAAACAAGATACTTATATAGGATGAAGAAAATATATTTCTATTCACACCATTTTCCGTGTAGTCAAACCACGCAGAGACGAGAGTGATTATCCACGCAACTCTCATGACACTAGTGTGGGGAAGGCTGGAAAGTTGAAGGAAGAAAATAATTGGGAACGTGGAGAGTCCCGAAAAGCTTTGAATGCAGACTAATATCAAAGTTTGTTCTGCAGCCACCCTTTGTAACATATGACAAACAAACATTGTTCCCCACACGGAATGCTAAGTAGCACCAATTGTATTCGACATTGTTCTGATTCTCTTACCTAACCAGCTATTGTCTTGTTAATTTTGGTAATTTATTTGTGAATTGGATAGACCCATCCCATTTTTTTTCATTATATATATTATCTGTGTTTTGATAGATCGATGAAATTTTTAACTATGTCGATTCTGTGATGTTGGAAATACTGAGAGGGGGTGGGGGGGGTGAATCAATATTCCTTTCAATTAGAGCATTAGTTAATCTTAAATCATTATCAGTGTTTGTACAATGATAGCAATAAATAAAAGGAACAAAAATGCACACATTTTTTAAGGTGGAAACCCACTCCGGGACAAAAACCACCTAATTCTTTTCTAATAATTCTTTAATATACAACTCCAATTGAAATTAAAGTTCCAACTTCCTAGAATCTAGAAAAGCATTCTTCTCCAGCTCCCACTGGATGGATGCTCCAACGCCTGATATTCTTCAGTAGTCAACTAAACCAACACCCAGTGAGCTACAACTCACCCTGGCACCACCCTACCACCCTATAGAAGAATAAAAGAAGAATGGACTCCTGTACCAGGGAAAATGGTCCACTTTACAATGATATAGAATGATGTAGAAGAAGAAGATACACTAGACCATAACCCCAACTATGACACAACCATCTAATTATGGTCCTAGACCTCTTGAAACTGCCTCTTCAACTCGTGGCAGATAGACAATAGTACAATTTTTACAATAATGTATTTACAATGACTTAGTACAATGATCCCTTTGCAGTGACTGTATGCAGTGCTGCCCACTTGAAGACTTTATGTGATGAAAATATTTCTGCTGTTCTGCACCTTGGTTGCTTCTCTTGTCATGCTACCCTCTCCTGCACCTTGCTTTGCTTTGCTGCCCTAGAAATTCTGGTCCTTTGCAGCCCTTGACAACACATGATCTAGATTTTTCTTGCCTTCTAGGAGCTCGATATTGAATCTGGTGTATCTCTGTTATTTCAGATCCCCAATATGTAATTTTCGGTCATGTAGTCTTCCTCTGAGTCATCTTTCCAATGCCACAAGTCTGACCCAATTTGGATTCTTCAAGGGAGAGTTATGCCCAATCTCTCACAATGCCCTAATTATGGACTGTTTCAGTAGAGCGAAATTGTATGGCGTACCACGTGTCACTTTTTCTTCATTCGACTCTGAATTTGATAGAGAGAAAACTACAGCCTATGCAATATCTTCCAATTTTTACATAATTCCAATCTAATACTCAGAGAGAGAGTTATGAAAATTTTCTCGAGGTCACTTCTTTGAGATGAATTTCAGGAGCCTTCAAAAACACTGACTTCCACAGATCATATCTCCAAAAATATTGTGCACCTTGATCTAAAATTGTGATAGGAGTTTCCTCATGATTTCTGCTTCGCTTCATAAAAATTTCAGCTTCTGAACCTTCATAGAAAAAAGTTAGAGCGAAAATGCCACGATGACCTGTTTCAGATGGCGAAATCCCTCGCATAAGGAGGATATGAGGATCACAATTTATATAAATGCTTAGGTTGAGAGGGGCTTCAACAGGTGAACGTGGGAGGGATTTTAGGATATTAAAAAATATTAATTATGAATTTTAAATGACCCATGCCACAACCCCATTGGGTTTTAGCCCACTAACTCGGGTTACAAACTTCAAACATGAATATCTCTCAAACCGTGAAGAATTAAGTGGCATGCCATATATCAACAGAAACATCTCGATAAGAAGAAACCATCAAAATCATTCTTGAACAAGAATATAGTAATTTGGTAGGTCAAAATTTCCATGCAATATTGGGGTAGCCCCTGGTGTTTCTTGGGTTGACATCAATGGCAACCGCTGATCAACAATCTCCCCTTTTGGCATTGATGGCAACACAAGTACTCCCCCTGCGATCATGAAACCTCTTCCTACAACATTCTCTCCCCCTTTGACATCAATGGCAAAGGGTAACTCCCCTTGACACACAACCATCCTGCCGACCAATACACACTTCCACTCCCCCTTTATATTATGAATAAGGAAAATCCAATGAGAACTTGGGAGAATCCCAAGCTTCTAGCGAAGATATTCAAATGCTTCACGAGGTAAAGGTTTAGTGAAGATATCAACAATATGTTCTTTTGTACAAACATACTCAAGTTTGATATTCTTTTCAACGACTTGTTCTCTAACAAAATGGTATTTGATTGGAATGTGTTTTATTTTTGAATTCATGACAGGATTCTTGGAGATGTTGATGGCACTAGTGTTGTCAAAGAATATGGGAATAGGCTCACTGAATTGTACTTGAAGATCTTGCAAATTTTTTTTCATCCAAAGGACTTGAGTACAAGATGATTCTGCTGCAATGTATTCTGCTTCCGCTGTAGATAACGAGATTGAGGTTTTCTTTTTGCTCAACCATGATACGAGACAAGCACCTAGATAGAATGCTGCTCCACTAGTACCCTTACGATCATCAACACTTCCTGCCCAATCTGCATCTGTAAAGGCTTGAATAATGAGAATTTTACCCTTTGGATACCACAAGCCATATTCTTTTGTGCCCTTTAGATATCGAAGAATTCTTTTTGACAGCAATAATATGTGATTCTTTTGGTGCTGCTTGGAATCTTGCTACTTGTCCAACTGCTTGCATAACATCTGGCCGGGAGGCTGTTACATATAGAAGACTACCAATCATAGATCTGTACAACCTCTGATCCACATCCTTAAGGAGAGCTGCCCATGCTCAATTTTCAACCCCATACTACTGGAGTAAGGACGAGTTTGCAATCTTCCATTTTGAATTTCTTGAGCATTTCCTTGATGTACTTGGCTTGACATATAAATATTCCTTTCTCTTGCTGAGATATTTGAAGCCCTAAGAAGTATGTCAGCTCACGAAGTAAAGACATCTCTAACTCACTTTGCATCTTTGTAGACAAGTTCTTACTTAGTCGATCATCATTGCTACCAAATATTATATTATCCACATATACCTCAACGATTGTTAAATTATATTTATCTATTTGTACATAAATATTGCCATCAACAGTACCTTTCTTGAACCCTTGTTGATGTAGATATCCATCAAGACGAGCATACCATGCTCTGGGAGCCTGCTTGAGACCATATAGAGCCTTATTTAACTTGCAAACATATTCTTATTTTTCTGATAGTAGAAAACCTTCAGGTTATTCGATGTAAACTTCTTCTTCTAATTCTCCATTCAGAAATGCTGACTTAACATCCATTTGGTAGACCTTGATTTTTCTTGAACATGCATAGGCGAGAAACATTCGGATGGATTCCATTCTGGCAACTGGTGCAAATGTTTCATCGAAATCAATTCCTTCCACTTGTGCATAGCCTTTGCAAACCAATCTTGCTTTGTTTCTGGTAACCTATCCATCTTCATTCAATTTGTTCCTGAACACCCATTTAGTCCCAATGAAATTTTTATCTTTTGGTCGTGGAACTAATTCCCTGGTGTTATTCTTCTCTATTTGATCCAATTTTTCATTCATAGATGCTACCCAATGTTCATTCTGGCTGGCTTCCTCAAAACTACTAGGCTCAAAGGTTGCTAGAAAAGAAATGCGAGCTTGTTGTGATGAACGAAGTTGTCGACCTTCATTTATGTCACCAATGATTTGATTTGATGGATGGTTGTTTTGAATCCATTCTTTTTTTCTCCTTGGAGGAGCTTGTTGTTGTTGTACTGGTATATCTTGATGATCATTATTTACTTCTTCATGGTTGATAGTTGCTTCTTGTTCTAGAATTTTATCTATGTCTTTTTCAGCCTCTGTCTCAAGTTCCAAAGATTCTAGATCCTCATCATTATTCGCTAGAACACCATCTTCATCAAATGTAACATTTATGCTCTCCACTATCTGTTTTCGTCGTAGATTATAACATTTATAGGCCTTTATTTTGAGTGAGTAACCAACAAAGATACCTTCATCAACACGTGATTCAAACTTACCCAAATTTTGATCTTATCTTTTGATATAACATTTGCTTCCGAAGATTCTGAAATATTTTACATTAGCTGGTTTTCCTTTCCATAATTCATATGGGGTCTTGTTGCAATTATTTCTGAGAAGACCTCGGTTGATAATGAATACTGTCGTATCAATTTCTTGAACCCAGAAATTTTCATCCAATTTTGAGTCCTTCGACATTGTTCTACCCATTTCCTGTACGGTTCTGTTATTTCTTTCAGCAACTCCATTTTGCTGAGGTGTTCATGCTGTTGAAAATCATCTTTTTATTCCATTTTCGTCACGGTATTGCTGAAATAATTTGGAAGTGAATTCTCTGCCATTATCTGATCTTAGACACTTTATTTTCAAATCAGTTTCATTCGACCAAATCCTTTTAGATCTTAAAGCACTCAAATGCTTCATATTTTTTCTTTAGGAAACTGACGGCTGTCATCTATCGTTAACATGAAATATAATTCTCCATATAAGCCTTTTGTTCTCATAGGACCACATAGATCAATATGTATCAATTCCAATGGATGTGATGCAAAGTGTTCTTTTGTTTTAAATTGGACTTTTTTCTGCTTTCCGTGTCGATAGGCCTCACATAGTGTGTTGGAAGGTTTTGATATTTTCGGCATTTCTCGTACTGCTTCCTTTTTTCTTATCCTGACAAGATTTTCAAAGTTTATGTGACCCATTCGTTTGTGCCATAACCAGATTTCATCTTCTTTAGCTAGTAGACATGCTTTAGTTGCTTCATCCAGAACATATATGTGATTTGGAGCTTGACTTGCTGTAGCCACAATTTTACCATACCTGTCTTTCCTGATTTCAGATTTTATGGAGTTGAATAACATTGTGTGTCCTTGATCACACATTTGTCCAACATTGAGAAGATTATGATTCATGTTTTCAACCAATAGAAAATTCTTGGCTATAACATATTTGCTTTCGAGAGTGACGGTACCTGATCCTATAACATTTGAAGATCCATCATTTCCAAAGGATACGGTTCCATCCTTCTTCTCTTTCAGAGATACAAATTTCCTTCTATCTCTGGTCATATGCGTTGAGAAACTGCTGTAAACATTCCACACATCTTTGTTGTTTTGAGCCTTGAGAACGAGAGCACAATTATCAATCTTCTTCTTCTTCCATGTTCGTTCATTCTATGGCTTCAAAGATTCTTCTGGAGAATTTTCAAGTCTGCAGTCTCTAGCTATGTGTCCAAAGTTCTGACATTTGTAACATTCCATATTATTTCTTAAATGTTCAAATCTATTGATGTTTCGTTGAGCCTTGGGAGGTTCCTATTTGAAGGATCTCCTGGAATTGTAATGGTTCCTAGGGTACTTGTGACATTCTACATCTTTATGACCAAATTCTCCACATGAATAATGATAGACATGAAAAATATGTTGGTACTTGGATGGAAATATTCATTGAGGAATCATCTTCCAAGGATGTGCTTGCGAATATTGTCCAATGAAGTATACATGCATGTCAGATCTCATAGGCTCATTGTATTTTGTTGTAGAAGGTCCTACTTCTTCTTCTTTGTAACCGAGGCCAGTTCTGTCGTTGTAAGATCATTGATTGTTGATGATTTCTTCCAATGCCCTTGAGCTGTTACCATAGTTTTGGACAATTTTTCCCTTATTCACTTCCTTACGCAACGAGACTACTTCGGCTTCAAATGCTTCCCTTTCTTGGTTGCTTTCTTCCAAATTCTTTTGAAGTGACTCTTCAATACATTTGTGTTCTTCAAATTCAATTTTGAGACCTTGAACTTGTTCTTCAAGAGTATTGGAACGGATCTTCTCTGCCTTGAGATCTTTTATAAGCTTGTCTGCTTCGTTAAAATTCTTCTATGGTAAATCCTTCTTCTTCGTTGTTTGATACCTCTTGTTCATTGTGCTCGGCCATAAACAATACTCTCTTATTGGCTTCTTCTTCGTTGTCATTGTCTTCATTGGATGATGAGCTATCTTATTTAGAGAGAAAGTTCCTTTTAGATATTTTCTTGTAGAATTTCTTAAATCATTTCTTTCCTTTTGAGTTGCCATCACTTAAGTTCAAACATTTTGCTACGAAATGCCCAGCCTCACCACTGCCGAAACATATCAATGGAAGTTTAGCTTTGAATTTTCCCTTATCAATTTTTAGTTTTATTGTAAAGTAAGAATATTCTTCATGTGAAAGACCTTCTCCATCATCTCCCTTTTCTTCACACTTGTAGGTGCATTTCTTTTAAATTGAAGGTTGTTTGTCCTTATTGGTTTTATTATATGCAACAAACGTAGTTTCTAGATCCGAAGTACCCTCTTCTTCATCAAGTCTCATTTCATATGCTATGAGAACTCCATGTAATTCATCTTTGCTGAGTTTGTCCAAATTTGCACTGTATTCTAAGACCGATACCTTTGGGTTGAATCTCCCTAGTAACATTCTAAGAATCTTTCGTATAATAGTCTTCTCATCAACTGGCTCTCCCAATCCTTCCAGAGTATTGGTTATTTAATCCACGTATTGGAAGTATGCAACAATGTTGCAATCTTCTTTCATTCTGAGTTTCTCAAATTTTGCTCTATAGATTTGAAGCTTTGATTCTTTGACATTTGAGTCACCTGCATATATATTCTCAAGATTGTCCCATACATTTTTTTCGGTTTTACAACCCAACACCTTATGATAAGCAGATTCAATAAGTCCACAGATAATAATATTCTTTTCTTTTGCATCATTTACCAAATTCTTCTTACCTTGTTCATCCGCTATTGATGTAAATCCATTTTGAACAGTGTCCCATACTTCGTAACCTTGCGCCAAGAGATAAACCTCCATTATTCCTTTCCAAAGTACATAATTATTTTCATTGAACAGAGGTACACCATTCTTGGTATGCTCCATGACCTCCTTCCAAAATTGCGAAACCGCTATCGATGAACCAAGTCATACCAATCAAGGAAATACCCCAGGGGTGAATTAGTATTCCTTTCAATTAGAGCATTAGTTAATCTTCAATTATTATCAGTATTTGTACAATGATAGCAGTAAACAAAAGGAACACAAATGCACACAATTTTTAAGGTGGAAACCTACTCCGGGACAAAAAATACCTAATGCTTTTCTAATAATTCTTTAATATACAACTCCAATTGAAAATAAAGCTCCAACTTCCTAGAATCTAGAAAAGCATTCTTCTCCAGCTCCCACTGGATGGATGCTCCAATGCCCGAGATTCTTCAGTAGTCAACCGAACGGATGCCCCAACACCCAATGAGCTACAACTCACCCTAGCACCACCCTACCACCTTATAGAATAATAAAAGAAGAATGGACTCTCGTACCAGGGAAAATGGTCCACTTTACAATGATATAGAATGATGTATAAGAAAAAGATACACTAGACCATAACCCCAACTATGACACAAACACCTAATGATGATCCTAGACCTCTTGACACTGTCTTTTCAACTCTTGGTAGATAGACACTAGTACAATTTTTACAATAATGTATTTACAAAGACTTAGTACAACGATACCTTTATAGTGACTGTATGCAGTGCTTCCCACTTGAAGACTTTATGTGATGAAATTATTGCTGCTATTCTGCACCTTGGTTGCTGCTCTTGTCATGCTACCCTCTGCTGCACCTTCCTTTGCTTTTCTTCCCTAGAAAGTCTGGTCCTTTGTAGCCCTTGACAACACATGATTTAGCTTTTTCTTTCCTTCTAGGAGCTCGATATTGAATCTAGTTTATCTCTGTTATTTCAAATCCCCAATATATAATTTTGGGTCTTATAGTAGTCCTCTAAGTCTTCTTTCCAATGCCATAGGTCTGACCCAATTTGGATTCTTCAAGGGAGATTTATGCCCAATCTCTCGCAATTCCCTAATTATGGAATGTTTCAGTAGAGCCAACTTGTACGGCGTGCCACATGTCACTGTTTCTTCATTCGGCTCTGAAATTGAAAGAGAAAAAACCAAAGTCTGTGCAATACTTGCCACATTTTACATAATACCAATCCGATACTTAGAGATAGAGTTATGACGATTTTCCCAAGGTCACTTCTTTGAGATGAATTTCAGGAACCTACAAAAACACTGACTTCCACAGATCATATCTCCGAAAATATTGAGCACCTTCATATGAAATTTTCACAGGAGCTTCCTCAAGATTTTTTCTTCGCCTCATAACAATTTAAGCTTCTGAACCTTTGTAGAAAAAAGGTTAGAGTGAAAATTCCACGATGACCTGTTTCAGATGGCGAAATCCCTTGCATAAGGAGGATATGAGGATCACAATTTATATAAATGCTTAGGTTGAGAGGGGCTTCAACAAGTGAACGTGGGAGGGATTTTAGGAGCTTAAAAAATATTAATTATTACTTTTCAATGACCCATGCCACAACCCCATGGGGTTTTAGCCCACTAACTGGGTTACAAACTTCAAACATGAATATCTCTCAAACCATGAAGAATTACGTGGCGTGCCATATATCAACGGAAACATATCGATAAGAAGAAACCATAAAAAGCATTCTTGACCCAGAATATAGTAATTTGGTAGGTCAAAATTCCCATGCAATATTGGGGTAGCCCCTGGTGTTGCTTGGGTTGACATCAATGACAACCGCTGATCAACATGTGACACACAAACTCGTCAAATTCTCATCTTAAAATTGCTAAAAGTAGATTTGTCCAAATTAGAGGAGCTGAGACACTGGATTGCTCCGTACGCATACCTTTAAACTACGCGAAAACCGGGCTTAAATACAGAACAAATACAACACGAAGAAGTTTTAACAGAGGCCTCATAGCGTTGAGCAAAGCAATTGATAGCAATGCTTCTCAATGAAATTATTTTTATTTTTTCTTTTATTTTTATTATTCTTCCTGAGACAAAAGGAAACCCTTCGCGATCGAAGCAAGCAATGGCTTCAAAAAAATGTGTAGAGAGAGTGCAATTTTTTTTTCTTTTTTTAAATTAATTTGTTTTATTTAAAAAAAAAAAATCTAAATGATTTTTTTTATATTTTATATTTCTTAACAATAAAAAAAAATGAAATTAGAAAATTTGTAAACAAAACTAAAATTTTAGAAATCTAAAAAAATATTATTCCTGAAAACTATTAGAGACATTATTTTTTAGAGATTGCATACTTCTTCAAAAACTAAAAAAAAACTAAAAATAACGTTTTTTTTATTTCTTACCTACTCTACTTTAATTGAATATTAAAAATCAATATGTGTAATCAAATTTCCAGTGTAACCATGCATACAATAGTAGTAAAAATATATTCACTTTCGATTGCGCACATGAAAAATGGAAATGTATAAAAATAACTGGACCTACATGTTGTAACTGTGATTTAACTAAATAAAAAAAAATGACTAATCTAACCTCATACTTGCTTGGAACCATTGTTCAATAATAATTTCGTAGACGTGATTTTCCTCCTTCAGATCATGTTGCCACTCCTCGTTGTCCTCCTCACTATCCTGCTTTACTAATTGTTTTTCATCAAATGTACAGGATTTTTTGTATGTCAACAATTCATTCTATTTTGGAGGAGTAGTTAAGCTTTCCACAGCTGTCAATATCTTCTTTTCATAGGTAGAGGAGATCCCATATTCTGCTAGGATCTGAGTGAGTTGTTCCAAACTTATACTCATTGTTAAATAATTTTTCTTAAAAACCCAAACAATAAATCTTCACAGTTGCAGAAATCAAACGCTCTTGCACAAAAATCAAACTTGCAGAAATTAAACACGTTTCTTGAAATTGAAATTCACACTTGCAGGAAAACGTAATCTATACCTCAATCCATTGTGCTTCCCCGACAACGGAGCCAAAATGTTGGGTGAAACTATCGTCGTCAAATAATTTCCCTAACATAAATTATCAATCCGAGGAATTCGTAGATTTACGAAGCACATGCTACTTCGTGAAAAGAGCGGGGGGGGGGGATTAAATTAGCTTTAATCTAATGCTTTCGTCTACGATTCAAGATACGATAGAGAAATGAAGTAAGAAACCTTAGAATTAGGAGGACCTGGTTGTCCTTAATCACATCAAAGAGCAACAGTTTGATGAGTAGAAAGTGAGAGAAGAGTCTTCTGACTTAGGATGTCCCGATTGTCCTTCCTCACAGTTCTACTCCAACAACATTACCACTACATCATATCATTAAATGGAAATGTGAAATTGTATAAGAGAAAAACAAAATGTGAAGAGTGATCTGTGTCAACATATATTAACGATGAAGAAAAACACGATCTTATTACATCATGAAAGATTAAAAAACCAAAACTTTATTCTAGAGTCTAATTCTCCTCTCTAATTTTTCTATATCTTTCCATATATTCCATATCAAAATGAAGAGAAAGCACTCTCTTTTATACATGAGTGCTTTGAAAATAAGATAAGAAACTCATAGTTACAAATCCACTTTTCTGTCAACCAATACCCCTATAATTACAAAATATGATCCCTTCAAATCCTCACTCATCTCTCAAAAATCTTGGATAAGATATGTTATCCAAATATCCATGATCTTCTCCTTTGAATAAGCTTGAACAATTTTCCTTTGAATTCTTGAAATGATGGAGGAAATGTTGAAGAATATTTTTGAATAATCCTTCCAAATAATCCTACACATTACAAAGGTCATCCACATTTGAGATATTAATGAAATATGTTAATTTTTTCAATAATTAATCATAAATTCTCTTATAATATTAAAAATAAATAAATTGGAAAATAATGAGGTGAACCCATGAAAATGTAAGATAAATGGTTAAATGAGGCGACAGAATGTGAGGAATGACACAGATAAACATGATAAAAATGTGACAATTACGAGACCCAACATCATCATTCTGAGAACTTTGATTTTTGAGCATATTTTTGAGCACCTGATCAGAAATGAATCATATTCCTTTACTGATGGATTTTCGGGCTACCATCAAGTACACATTGAAGAATAAGACAAGAAAAATACCATGTTTATGTAGAAATTAGCTGAATAAATCACTTATTCACTGAAGATTAACCTGGTCATATATCAATTTCGAATTGCATACATAACACATAACCTTCTTCTACAATTAATTGTCACATGCGGAAATAACAGAAGCAATCTCACATCAAATCAATCACACATTAACTCGGTATGTATGGGGAAAGCCTATAGCTGAAAACCCCGCAGCTATTGTGTATATTATAATGGAGAAATCATGTAACAAAACAAGTACAATACTCCTCACAAGTACTCAGTACTTTCTCATAAAGTCACACACAATCTAGCTTAGTTTTGAACAGGTTACTGGTTCAAAACTCCCCGCCAATTGCCTTGCCTCTATTACGCAATCATGGCCTGTATATGAAGAGATCCAAGGTTCGAATCCCCTTGGCTTGACTGCGCAATTGTCATGGACAATTCCTCCAAGTGTAATGCAAATCTCATGCAAAACCAATCTACCAACTGATAGCTTTACTCACCCTTTCATCTACCTCTTCCCCTGGTCTCCACTGAACTGATCATGCACTGTAGTGAACTGAAGTGTTCTTGAGTTGACTAATGAGTTAATATTTAGTAAATTAAATATTATTTAATTTACTCCACTCATATCTGGTTGATTAGTTAGTTAACTAATCCCAACTAGTTCAACTAAAACAAACAGAACACAACTCCACTATCTGTCCCGTTAACTCCTCCAAAACTCCTGCCACTGAAGTCTAACTGAAGCCAACCATGCAAGATACCATCAAACCCTAGGAACCACGTGATTCCTTGTGTCAGTTGCATGAGCCACCTCCATGACTCAAACTGAAGTGCGCCAAGAGAGTAAACTGCTGTTTATAGTCAAAATATTATTAAGGGTAAATAATATTTGACTTCCATATTTTTAGGAGATAAGTCTAAAAATAGCCCGGGTCCTAAAAATAAGGGTCTCATCTTAGACATAGTCTAAACATAGATTTTGCGCCAGAATTTGCCTGCGGGCCCACTTAGTGAAGGCGACTTCATTTCACTAAGCTCCATCATCTTGCTGCATTCTCAACACTCCCTCTCAGCAAGATATGGATTATCTGCAATCCCTATCCTGCCTCTGTGGAATTCGAACTTGCTCCTGGTGAGCGCCTTCGTCGGGATGTCGGCATCCTGATCCTCCGTGGGAACATATGAAAGCATCATGATTCTCCGCTGAACACAATCTCTGATATGATGGTACCTGATGTCGATGTGTTTGGACCTATCATGAAATAATGGATTAGCCGAGATTTTAATGCAACTCTGGTTATCACAGTAGATCACTGTAGGCTCCAAATGCAACCTGAACAAACCTGCGAGGATCTTCCTCATCCAAATAGCCTCGCATGCAGCCAAACTTGCTGCCGTGTACTCGGCCTCTGCTGAACTGAGTGCCACGGATCTCTGCTTCCTGCTGTACCAGGAAACTGCTGTCGACCCAATGCTGAAAACTCCTCCAGAAGTGCTCTTTCGGTCCGTTGGACTCCCTGCCCAATCTGCATCAGTGAAGCCAGAAAGCTTCACTCCATCCTCCTGTCTGTACCATAGACCATATCCCGATGTGCCTCTAATATAGCACAATACATGCTTTCCTGCCTTCCAAAAGAGCTTGGTAGGCTTAACCATAGCTTGTGAAAGCTGGTTAACTGCATAGCATATATCGGGTCGTGTATTGACTAGATACATAAGCGACCCCACCAACTGTCGATAGACAGTGGCATCCACTACCTCCGCTGAAGTAGCATCCTCCTTCCTCCAACCACCAGGAAGAGGAGTGTCAACAGGCTTGCGGCCTTGCATGTTGAACCTCTCCAGAATCTCCCGGGCATACTTGCCCTGAGAAACAAACAGTCCTCCACTGCGCTGCCAAATCTCCAATCCCAGGAAATAATGAAGGATGCACAGGTCCTTCATCTCAAACTCTCGTGCAAGATCCTCCTTGCATGAAAGTATCAACTGCTCGTCGCCAGTCAAAATCAGATCATCTACATACAGTACGATGATCAACAGCTTCCCCTCCACCACAATCTGGTACAGGTTTGGATCCGCCTCACTCTTGGAGAATCCAAGCCCGGTGAAGTAGCTGTCTATCCGAGTGTACGAAGCACGAGGTGCTTGCTTCAGCCCGTACAGTGCTCTCTTGAGTCGGCACACATGCGACTCACTGCTGAAGATCTCAAAACCTTCAGGCTGCTCTATGTACACCTCCTCCTCAATAACTCCATTGAGGAACGCAGTCTTCACATCCATCTGATGAATTTTCCACCCCATCTGCGCTGAAAGTGAGAGCGTCGGCGCGGAAGAGTACCTTGCGACGGTGCAAAAGTCTCCTCATGAGTCGATCCCCTCGATGCGGCTTCCACGAGCGACAAATCGCACGCCAACTACTCCACACTACGTCGACGCCTTACCCACTTTATAGATCCATCGCGAACCCACCACTGATTTCCCAACTGGTCTTGGGACAATCTCCCATGCACTGTTCCTGATGATCGAATCATATTCTTCGATCATGGCATCGACCCATGCAGGTTCCTCCACAGCTTCCTCAAAAGAGGATGGCTCCGTCACAACACATTGACTCACAAGAGCCAAGTATCCAGTGTACCGATCTGGTGACTGTCTCTGTCTGCACTGTGCTGTAGGTGGTCCTACAACCCTCTCTGCATCCCGAGCCAGTCGCTCAGCTTCTATAGTGCGCATGCGCCCTCTGATGGTTGGTGCCGCATGGGTGGTTTCTTCCACCTCCTGAACCTCCTCTTGTGGCTTAT
>CM076577.1:1443310265-1443440316 GCA_034641835.2 Pinus albicaulis
AACAAAATAAACTCAGAAAAACCCAAAATATTTCAAGTTTGGCTTCATAATAAACATGGTGGTGGACCATAAAACCTTTTACCTCCTTAGGAGCTAAAAAGCTTCCACCTGGCGACTCCATAATCCTGAGCAGACCTTAAAGACTCCACTGGAAAGAACCCTTACCATTATACAGTTTCCTAATCCAGTTAGAGCATTGTAGGATCAAAATTTGTGTAAACAGATCAGTCAACCTCTCAAAGATTGTCATACTTGGTTGAACTTTTCCTGTCATTTGGATCTCAAATTACGGCATTGTGGCTTCTAGGAAGATTTATACTAGAGCCCATCCTGACCCTGATCCACCTGAGATAGTTGATGACCCAGAAAGTATCCTTTGGAAGTCTCCTGAGGTTAAATTCTCAACTGTTTTCAAATCACCCTTGAGAGCTAATTCAGTTCCTGAAAATCTTTTAGCTCTACAACAATCACAAGTTTACTTAGTGAGCCCATTTAGGACTAGGTCATTTGATGATATAATTCAGATAGATCCTGAGTCTTCACTTTCATCCTCGGAAACAAGTGAATGTCCTGATAGAGAATCGACACCTCCTGATCCACATTTTCTTTTTAACCTAGGTGTCTCTCATCCAAAATCAGCTCAGCAATCTGCTGCTGTTCCATTCGTTTCTGTACACCATTCATCCACTGTTCAAACCACTCCACTCCAGCCAAATTCCCCCCTTGTTAATCCACCCCCACCACATATCATGGCAGCATGGTATGCTCCCTTAGCCCTTAATATACCACTAGTCAATCTTCCACAGGACTATCAGTCCAAAATTCCATTATACGATGCTAATAATGCTACAACTGCATCACAACATGTGGATAAGATGAACGACTATTTTGATCGAAATGAAATTGATGATGATTCTATCAAAATCAGACTGTTTTCTCAGAGCTTAGGGGGAGAAGTAAGAAAATGGTTTAAAGGTTTAGCCCCCCGTAGTATAAATGACCTCCAAGGCTTCCATCAAACATTCTTAAACAAGTGGGAAGTAAGAAAAAATCCTCTCCAAGTCCTTGCTGATTATAACAATCTCCATAGGAACCCTGGGGAAAGTGTACAAGCTTATTGTACCAGATTTAACAGCGTGTATAATGCACTTTCCCCTGAACTAAAACCTCCTCAGGGCTCAGCTTTAAACAAATTTCCTGAAGGGTTTGACCCAGACATGACATATTCACTCAGAGAAAGAGTTTTTGCAACTTTGGAAGATATGCAAAGAGGTGCCCTTTCCGTGGAAGTAAACTTAATAGAAAAGAGAGCAAGAATGAAAACTAAGAAGAGAGTATCTTTCAGAGAGGAATCCCCTCCCTCTACTTCAAGCTCAAAAATGGAGAGAATGTTGGAAGAAATGATGAAAGAGATGAGCATAATTAAGAAAGCACAAGCAAATCAAAGCCAGACTGCACTTCAAAACAATCAAAACAGAAATAGAAATCAGAATTATAGAAAAGATAACAATCAGGATAAGCAAAAATAAAGTGACCAACAAATCAGACCTCCCTTTCAACAAAACTATGTAGATCAATATGAGGAAGACAGGGAGTTGGAAAGGTTGGAAGAATCACATGTAAACTTGATTGGATCAGACAGTGGGGATGAGGTTTTCCTCACCGAGGAAGAACAAGGTTTCTTCTCAAATGATCAAAATACAAACACCTATGAAGATTCTGATGACTATAGATTAGGTTTTGAAAATGCAATCATGGAGGTGCACAAACAGTATGATCTTAGGAGCAAGGGAAGTGTAGAGAATTCAAAAGATAAGAATACTAGCATTGCTGTCAAGAAAAACATGGAAAACCATTCCAAAAAGATAGCAGAAAAAACCAACATTTTGGCCAAGAAAATAGACTCAAACAAAGACAAGGGAATCCAGCCAAATGTTGAAAAAAGTACCCCTAGCACTTCAGCTAGTAGTCCCAATAAAACCATCCCAATTACTATCCCAAACCAGGTTCAGCAAAGTAAAATTGCTGAAAGGAATTTAACTGAAAAAACAGATGTAAATATCAACAAATCAATTATTCCTTTCAGCCTTGAGGGGGAGATTTCCAAGATTAAGATTACCATCCCCCTAGCTGAACTAGTAACCCAAGATGTGTACAAAAACCAAGTTTTAAAAGCTTTAAACTTAGGAAGTGATACTGACACCTTAAACTTGATAGACGACAAACCTGAGCTGTTGTTTGGACCAGAAGTTGAAGGAAAATATCAAGAAGGACCAGTCCCTCCCTTCTATGTCAGTTTGAGCATACACGATAAAATTCTACACAATGCCATGTTAGATTCCGGAGCTTCACACAATCTAATGCCCAAAGTAGTAATGGAAAGCTTAGGCTTAGAAATTACTAAACCGTACAAAGATTTGTATTCCTTTAACTCAAGTAGAGTCAAATGTTTGGGTTTAATCAAAGATTTATGTGTTAACTTAGCTCAGATCCCTGCCAAGAATCTAGTGATGGACATCGTGGTAGCTGACATTCCCCCTAAGTATGGCATGCTTTTATCAAGATCATGGGGAGCCAAACTTCAGGGAAGCCTTCAAATGGACATGTCTTATGCCACCATCCCTGTTTTCAACCAAAATAGAAGATTATACAGGGAAACCCACATGAAGTATATGGTGAGTAACATGAACAAACCAAACAACACTCCGATCTATTCTATTCAATCAAGTTTGGATTCATTTATCTTATATAACGAAGATGAAATCACTCAACCATGTAAAGAAAATATAGACCCACTAAATTTCACCTCGAATAAACTTCAAAACGTTGACGATCAACAGCGACAAGAAAATGAGAATGAGTCAAATATACTTTGGACAATAAATTTCGATGGATCCTGTAATAAAACTAGTGCGGGGGCAGGTGTCTGGATTCAGAACACAAATCAGAGTTTTTCGTACAAATTAGACTTCTCATGCACTAACAATATTGCTGAGTATGAAGCACTTCTCCTAGGCTTACAACTGCTTAAAGAATTAGAAGCCCAAAGGATATCCATTTTAGGGGATTCTGAGCTTATCATCAAACAAATCAAAGGAGAATACTCAGCCAAGAATCCAAAGCTTAGGGAATATCTAAATGCTGCCCTTGACCTGTTAAAAACTTTCGAAAAATATGAATTCATTTTTATCCCTAGAGCACAGAATCATCTAGCAAATGAACTTGCCTTCACCGCCAGTAATTGCCAAGTACCTGAGATAAATGAACAACTCAGTATAAAAGTGAAACACAGACCTGCCGTACCTGATAACGAAGATCACTGGAAAGTATTCGAATCTGACAAACACATAGGTGATTTCTTAAAATCAGAAAATGATTTCAGCATACCAACACCAGAAGCTGGCCATGAAGAAAACTGCTTGTATATTGAACAAATCCCAGAGGCTGAAATGACATATCCTGCTGATATAAATCATTGCGAAAATCCTTCTGAAGCAGAGGTAGTGAACGATGAAGACCGAGAAGACTTGGAAGTCTTACAATGCAAAAATGATAAAATTCCAAGAGGTCTCACACCTTTAGAACACCTGTTTGATCTCAACGATGTAGCTAAAGAACCCAGAATGGAGCCTGTGGAGACAAATGTAGAAGAACACAACATAGGCAGTCTCGTAGAACCCAAGATGATCAAGTTATCCAGCACTCTCCCAGCCCACATAAAATCATAGTACATAAAGCTTTTTAAAGAATTTAAGGATGTGTTTGCTTGGGAATACAAAGACTTGAAATCATATGATACCAGCATCATCCAGCATAAAATCCCCTTGAAGGAAAATCAAAAGCCTTTTAAACAAAAACTAAGGAGGATAAATCCCCTTTTATTACCTTCGGTTAAGGCGGAAATTGAGAAAATGTACAACGCTGGGATAATAGTACCCATTAGATTTTCGGAATGGGTATCAAACTTAGTTTCTGTTAGAAAGAAAACTGGGGAGATCAGGCTCTGTATTGACTTCAGAAATTTAAACAGAGCCTCTTTAAAAGACAACTACCCTTTACCTAAGATGGATCATATACTTCAAAGGGTAGTTGGATCAAGAAGAATATCCCTATTAGATGGGTTCTCGGGTTACAATCAGGTGTTAGTTTTCCCAAGCGATCAAATCAAAACTGCTTTTACCACACCTTGGGGAACTTTTATGTATGTCAAAATGCCTTTCAGGTTAATGAACGCAGGGGCCACCTTCCAAAGGGCCATGGACATAGCCTTCTCTGAAGATATTGGCTATTTTATAATCATCTACCTTGATGACATAACTGTTTTCTCAAAAACTGATGAAGAACATTTGATTCACCTAAGGAAGGTTTTTGAGAAATGTAGGAAATTTGGCTTATCACTAAATCCCAAGAAGACCCTCTTTGGACTCCAAGAAGGGAAACTTCTTGGTCACATAATTTCAGAAGAGGGAATCAAAATAGACCCTACGAGGATAGATGGCATATTGCAAATCAGCCATCCTAGAAACCTCAAAGAATTGCAATCTTTCATCGGAAAGATTAATTTTTTGAAAAGGTTTATTCCTAACCTTGCTGAGCTATTGAAAAACATCACAAACATGCTTAAGAAGAATGTGGGTGTAAAATGGACTTTGCCAGCCAAACAATCATTCGAATTGGTCAAACAAGCTCTTACCCAAGCGCCAGTACTGAATAGTCCTGATTTTACCAAAGACTTTTACATTTTTTCTTTTGCATCTGAACATACATTAGCTGCAGTTTTGCTTCAAAATAATGATCTCGGACAAGAACAACCGATATCATTTTTTAGTAGGGCCCTAAGAGACGCTCCTCTCAATTATAACATTATGGAAAAACAAGCCTTAGCATTAGTAAAAGCATTAAAGGACTTTAGGGTTTATATTTTACACTCTCACATAATTGCTTTTGTCCCTCATGTTGTTGTCAAGGATATTCTAAGTCAAGACCCCGATGGTAAAAGGGGAAAATGGATTGCAACTATTCTTGAATATGACTTAGAAATTAGGCCCACCAAACTTGTTAAGGGGCAAGGATTAGCAAAACTTATGGCCGAGTCCAACTTCCAAGCACTAGACGTAAATATGGTGGATGTGTTGGAAGAAATGGAAGAATCTGACGCCCCTTTTATTGAGGAAACTTTCCTAAATTCCCCTTGGTATGCTGACATTGTTTATGTGCTTTTATATTTGAATACTCCTCCTTCTTTGTCTAAAACTAAAGCTAGATTTTTGAAACATAAAGCTTTGAGTTTTTGCATTTTAGACGGGGTGTTATATTGGAAAAATGTTGTTGGAATTTTGCTTAAATGTTTACTTGAAGATGATGCAGGGAAGATCATGCACGAACTACATGATGGTGAATGTGGAGGACACCTCTACTGGAAGGCCACAACAAACAAAATTCTCAGATCAGGTTACTATTGGCCTACACTTTTCCCAGATACTCAGAAGTTGGTCATGTCTTGCCATAAGTGTCAAATCTTTGATGGCAAGAAAAAACTCCTTCCCTTACCCCTACATCCTATCAGAGTTGAGGCACCCTTTCAACAATGGGGGCTGGACTTCATTGGAGAAATTCATCCATCTTCCTCAGCTCAACATAAGTGTATCCTCACAGCCACTGAATTCTTCACCAAATGGATAGAAGCTATACCTACCAGGAATGCTAATGACTCTGTCATTATCAAGTTTCTTGAAACCCACATCCTATCCAGATTTGGTTGTCCCAGAAAAATCATAATAGACAATGCTGCTGCTTTCAAATCCAAAAAGATGGTTGATTTCTGTCACAACTACCATATAACCTTGGGCCATTCCACTGCTTATTACCCCCAAGGAAATGGATTAGCTGAATCCTCCAACAAGAGTCTCATCAATATCATTAAAAAACTGTTGGAAGAAAATAAAAAATCATGGCACAGTAAGTTGGTTCATGCCTTATGGGCTGATAGACTAACTACAAAGAAATCAATAAATATGTCCCCCTATCAGTTAGTTTATGGCATGGATGCAATTTTTCCTACCTCATTAGGAGTTCCAGTCAAAAAACTCCTTCAAGAAGTACAGGTTGAGGAAAATGATATGCAGAGGAGGATCAACCAAACAATCCATTTGCAGCAGACTAGAGAAGAAGTTTATGAGAGAACACAGTTAGTCCAAGAAAATATGAAGAAGCAATTTGATAAAAGGACTAAGGAAAACAATTTCCAGGTTGGAAGTGTTGTTCTTAAGTGGGATTCACGGAGGGAAGAGAAGGGGAAACATGGCAAGTTTGAGAACTTGTGGAAAGGGCCATATATTATTCATGCTGGGAGGGGTCATAATACCTTTTTCTTGAAAGAATTGAATGGAGAAGACTTATATGGAGGTCCTATAAATGGCAGGATGCTCAAGCATTACTTCTGCCAAGAGTCTTAAAGTTTCAAAGCATTTTTGTCTCCATTGTAAATATCATAGTCTAACTATTGCATTCAAAGTTATAACAAATCAAAAAATACAAAAAACAAATAAAGAAAGAAAAGAGGGCAGAAATGAAAAACAAGAAAGGCATAGCCCCATGCCAAAAAAGAGAAATAAATCTGAAAGTGTGCAAGCTTAAATGCCACTCCTACAAAACACACTTCTAGTTAGTCAAACTGTTTAATCTTGACTAATTAGCTTTCAATTTTATGCTGATAGGGTAGTGAATTTGATTTGCCAAACTGTTTAATCTTGGCTTATCAGTAGATAGATTAGGATAGAAATTAAGGTTCAAACATGTTCAAAATCTGAACCAAAGTTTCCAAAGAGAGATGACTCAAAACTGTTTTATTTTTCTGAGTCATAAAAGAGAAAAACTGGTTCTTATTTGCCCAAAATCTGAATCAGATATCAAGAAAGAGACAGCTCAAACAAAGTAAAAAACAGAGCTGTGAAGAAAGGGAAGGCAGTACTTAAACTTTTAAATCTTAAAAGCCTTCTATTTTTTATTTCAATTTTCTGCAAATAATAATCTATGTGCAGCTTGTTTTTATGCCATAGATCACAGCAAGTCAAATTGCTTAATCTTGACTTGGCTATTTTTAAATTTCTGCTTTAGAATTTAGAGAATGAAAGTCTGTTGGACAGTTTAATCCCAACAGACAGTAGATTAGGTAGAGAAACATCTGAACTCAACTGTTTAATCTGAGTTCAGGGAGAAATAAGGAGTAGAATTAGATTAGTTTTTTTGCTTTCAAAAGAATAAAATGTTGTTAAGAGTTGGCCAATCCAAGTGCACTCTGATGAAGAAAAAATGCTAGATCTGTAGGATCGGGTAGGTAGCAAGCTGGTTGATAAAGGTCCATTGTTTTCATGGCTGCCAAATATGTTTTTAGAAAAAGATCATTCAATCACAGAAGGACAGCCCAATGGATGAGGCAACTAATCAGCCTCCCAGAAATCAAGGCTGAATTCTTGATGCCTTCAAGAAGGCACCATCCCCAAGTGGAGCCACTGTTAGCCACCTATAATATTTTGTTATACCCAAAGGTGGCTAAATATGTTTTGAGCCTTCAAAGAACAAATTTCATCACTAAAAATTGTTGGCTTTTGAAGACTCCTTGAAAGGCCTTCTGCCTTTTGTCCAAAAATCCTCATTGCTGTTCCCATCTCATACTCTAAAATTTCTGCTGAAATACAAAGAAGAAACTGCTACAATGCCATCCCTTTTCCCTTTCTCCCACTCGAAATTAACCTTCTTTTCCTTTTCCCTTTTTCCATATTTTTCCTCTATTATTCATCTTTTCCTTTCTTCCCTTCATGAATCACCCTTTCCATGGTTAAAAACTCACTTTTTAACCCTTTCGGCACCCTTTGTTTCCATTAAAAAACCGTGAAAAATAATAAAAATACAAGTCTTTTTATGGATCTAAGCCCCTTGGGCTAAGCCCAAAACCACTTCCCCAATACGCCCTCATCATAAAAACCAGGCGCCAAACCCATGAAGCGCTGATCGAATCGAAAAGATTCAAGTGTGCATGTTTGTGAACCATTTCAAAACATCGATTGCGATCAGCCCCTTTGTCCTAGACCGTAGATCATATTGTTATTTCATTTACCCGTGGGCCCGCAATAGGGTGCTAAACCATTGAAAAATCCCCCTCCAATCAACATTTTCCTTTGTAAACCCAAAAACCCACTTTCTGAAGTTTTAAGTTAAAAACTTAAAAACACGTGTTTAAATAAAATGGGTTGATCAAAAATACCGATCGCGTAATCGCGATCGAAGAATTTAAAAAGGGTTGATCGAAAGAACCAGGCCCAAAGTTTCGATTGCGATTGGGCCCGCAGTCTCGATTGCGATTAGGCCCGCATGCATTTATTTTTTCCCCCGATTGCTTTTCCTCCGATTCGCTCCCTGTCGTTGATCTAATCCTCGGATCCAATGGCTATCGTTTAATCGCCTCTCCCCTCCCAATTGCACAATCACATCGGAGTTTTATTTTCAATCGCCTCCCCTTCTCTGTCACCTCCGATTGAGATCCTTCGATTGAATTTGGACTGTCCATGTGTCCAGATCGAACGGCCCAGATTCACCCCACCTTTTTCTTCCCCCCGCTCCTCTTTTGCCTCTTTACGCAGATCTCCACCATTGGTTGCCTTCATCCAACGGCTATGCTCCTTCCCCGCCATCTGAAGCAGTTTAAACCCAAAAAAAAAAAAAAAAAAAAAACGCAGGATTTCTTAATTGTTTTGTGTTTTGTTGCAGGTGATTTCAATGGTTTTCTGTGTATTATAAAGAAACGTCGGAGGTGGGAATGACGATTGTTGCGCCCATGATCTACCAAAGGAAACCATCCGCAGGCCCTATTCAATGGTTTATTAATGTTTCATGAGCATTAATAGCACGAAAAATGGCCTGCGCGGCCCTGCACATCGGCAAGACACTGTTTTAATTCAAAACAGTTAAAGAGTATCAGTTTTAAAGACATAGCACAGAAGAATGGAGGATTTGAAGACAGATATGGGAATTACGGCTAAGAATGCTTATCTAGAGCCTAATTCCCGGATTAAGCACAGTAAATAGAAAATCATAAGTATTTCACTAACAAAAAGGCTTCCACCACTTCAAATAAGGCGGATTGATTCCTCAGCTACCATAAAAGCCACCTGTTGCCTCGAACCCTTCAAACAGAGGCCGAAGTTATTGCTTAAATAAATATCTACCTTCAGCGCAGCCAGGGAGTTAATTCCGCCAGAGGAAGCTGATGCAACAAATATCTGCGGAGTTATTTCACACAGCATATGAGCCTCAAAGTCAAATAAAGCTCCCGCTGAGCTTTGACATTAACTGTAAAACATTAATACAGTGATCCACCTGTACACTTCTCCATCGAACCCCTCAAGAGACCGAGAAGTCATTTTATCTGTATTAATGGTTCACGAGACATTTTTGTTGGTTCTCACCTCCTCATCTTCCTATAAGTACTTCTGCATAAGATGAGAAGGTTGGTTGTTGTTTGATCACAAGTTGTAATATCGAAAATCTCTGGAATAAATATACAAGTCTGTTGAAGTTGAAAATAATTTGGAGTCTTGGATGTCTTGATGATGTCGTTGCATGTCTGTTCCTGAGAAGGCTCTATCATTTGATCCATGAGCTTGTCTGTTGGTGAAGTGCTCTGAACTGTTAAATGTCTTTTCCTTGTTTTCATTATGTTCCATAATTTCTTACTACAGTAGGCTGAAAGTTTTAGGCTAAGAAATGACTCCTGGAAGCACCTTAGACCTGTTCACCCTTCACTGTTTTATGTTTTCTTCTGCTGAAGTATTTCAGAGGCTTTAAAAATTCTCTTTAGTCTTCATGCTCGTTTATTTCCTTGATAGCTCAAACAGTTGGTTTTAGCATGATTTATGGTTTTCCCTGCTTGTCTACTATCACTTGAAAGCTGTTATTGAAGTCTCCCTTTGAAGTACCATTGTCTTAAGTTAACCAAAGAGGTCGGTTTTGATCTTACCCTTTGCTCCTGCTTAAACAGTTGTTTTGAAGGTCTTTATAGTTGCAAACACAAATGTTATTTAGTTGTTCCCTCTTCTATGAATGCAACTATCAGTAAATCTTTTATGTTTTCTAAATCCTTTAAAATAAAATCTTTGAGGAAATAGGGTGTTCCCCGAATCTTAGATTTCATTTTAGAAGTTGTCTTGAAATCATTATTTGCTTAAAGAATGTTTGTAGAATTTATGGTTAGCCATGTCTATCAAATATCTCTTTATTGATAAGTTATGTTTCTCAAGTTCCCTTTGTTGAGAATTAAATTTCTTTTTCCAAATCATTAATGTCCATCTCATTCCAAAACAAAGGATCCTGTGGCCAAGTTAGATTTTCCCTTTGATATCCCATATCCCTTGAAGAGTTTATCATAACCTTATTTTGACTCCATTGCCCAATGAACCGGATATTTCCTCTTTCTGTCTATCTTTCCCAGACCTTTAATATTCTACTGTATCAGCTCAACCCAACCAAACAAACATCTACACGTAATAACTAGTCTAAAATCCATAACCAAAGCAAACAAGATAAACCTTTGCAAACAAACATTTGAGAGATCCCTCTCTGAGAATAGGAGGACTAGATCCTGGAACTCTAAAGATTGGTTCTGATGTTGCCTTGTCTTTTGATTTGCCAAACTGTCAAAACACGGGACACCAACAGGTGCGATCGCAGGAAGACAAACCTCCAACGTCCTTCCACCACAGTGAACTTCGAGTACGTGTTTGGTTTCTCCTTTCACCCTCATACCATGTTTCTATTTTATCAGTTGGAAGGAGTCTCCCTGGGCGCTTAAGGGGGCGAAGTTGGTCTGGTATACACTGTTGCTTGGTAGGAGAGAGCTTAACTATTTCGGATTTGGTTGGGGGATGGTTGGGTTGTTTTTGGGTCTCTTCCTCTATATCAATGAATGAATCGGGCATGGCCTTGACATGTGCCCAAGAGGAAGCCTGTTGGCTGAGGGTCACCAGCTGGAGGGGTCGGAGAGGTGTTGGGAAATTCATCCTGGGTATAGAGTCATGTGGAGGTCTTGGGTCATGTATGTTTTAGAGGCAGCGCTAGCTATCTCCACCATGAGCCAGCTGGGCTCTGTGCGAGTGGAGGCTGGGCAAGGAAACTTGAACCAAGATGAGTATATGGGGAAAAATGCCTTTTCTTTAAGTTGGGAAGGAGGGTGGTATCTCAAATGGGATGGCACTAGTTTGGGTGTCAGGGTATTAACGGAAGGAGACGAGTCTGTAGGGGATGGGAAAGTTATTCGGGGTGCGCGCATTCAGCTGGGAAAGGGGTTGGCAGAGGCGACGCAGGGTGCGAGGGTGCTTGACCCTCACAGTGACAGGGATGGGAGAAGTTTCGAGAAGAGACCCCGAGGACACCACTGTTAAGAGATATTTGCTACATGGACTCACACAAGTTTGAAAAACATGGAATGACGCCTCTGTTTGCTTCTGTGGATAAGTAATTCTCCCAGAAACCTTTCTCGAGATAGTGGGAAGTCTAAAAACAATATCTCAACTCACAAGGCTCATAGCTACCACGTAGAGATCACTTCGACGATGCCCTGCTCTAAGAGCCCAGTAGCTCGAGGCCACGACCGAAAAGATAAGGGGAATGAGTTTGAAGCTCAACCCAGGTCACCCCAGAGCAAGCCAAGAGGAAGAATGTCGGCAGTGAAATTTATCCGAGAGGCAATGAAAGCATACCACGGAAACACAATAAAGGAAATTCAGAGGATCATTGAAAAACGAGAAGCTGATATAAATCGTTAGGCAGGGACATAAATGGATACGGAGGAATGGAAGGGCCTTGTCCCCGATCCGGGGCAAATGAGAGGCAGACTGACACAATTTAAGCACACATTGTTTCTCTACTGGTCCATGAAGAGCATCCTTGGAAAGGCCTTGGAGCAGATCTCTATGAGTTTGGTAACACTAGCCGAAGACTTCCCAGACTACTGGAGCGAGTTTGACAAGATCAAATTACAGCTGAGAAAGCAGGATGGGCTGAGTAGTCTCAGGGTGTTTTAGTTCGTTAGTTTTTTTATTTTATCTATATGCGGCTACCATTTAAATTTCCAGTGTCAAGAAAAACTGCAAGTATATATGTGAAAAGTTGTATATGTGTGTGTATCCAGACCTTGTTAGCTTGGTATGACAAACTCAAAACTTTATTTTTTTGGATGGCATACCACGCCATCAGGTGGCCAACAGACTTGGTTTCCCACTCTGAACAAATTGAGGCAACCAACTAGTAAATCAAGTTATATTATGTTTATCAAAATAAATGAAAAAAAATCTTACCCAAAAAAAATTATATATATAAAATAATAATAATAAAATAAAATAAATAACAAACTATATATTTAATAAATTTTCTATATAAATAAAAATATTGTTATTTTAAACATAAAAAAAATGAGTGACATTTATATATTGATAACATCTTGAATGAAACATGACAAGATGTCACGTATCATTGTGCATGTTAGCTGGCCTAACTAACTAGTCCATTGTTAATTATCATGGCAAGGATATAATGTTGATGGTTGCACTTTGACACTTGAGACGATGATATGGGATGCTATCACGTTAATAATGAAATTGAATGATTCATTGGCGGATACACATATTGGTTTAGCTCAGATGCTATTAATGCATATACGTCCATCTCCACATGACAGATAGAGTGGTTTCCATATTGACAATGTCCATAAATTAAAATTTACTTTGTTTGTATGATTTGATTTTCCAAACATTACATGCTTTGCAATTACACCATCTCATTTGTAATATATATATATAATTTAATTTTAAATATATATTAATTAATTGGAATGATAATCTGTAATTTTGAAAGATCATTTATTAAGATTATATCAAATATAATTATTTTATAAATGTTACAATACTCAGTGACAACATGTTGTGGAGATTTAAACTCATATATCTAAAAATTGAATTGTTCATCAAACTTTTAGAGTTGAGATTCTTTGAATAAACTTAATTTCGATTATATATATATATATAATTTAATTTTAAATATATATATATATATATATATGTATACGGGGTATATATATATATATATATATATATATATATATATATATATAATTTAATTTTAAATATATATTAATAAGATTATATCAAATATAATTATTTTATAAATGTTACAACAATGACAATATGTTATGGAGACTTAAATTCACACATCTAAAAACTAAATTGTTCATTAAAATTTTCGAGTTGAGATCTTTTGAATAAACTTAATTTCGGTATCAAATAATATATTTGGTTTAATTTAATTTAATATATAACATTAAATGTATTATATTGACTTTATTTTTAAGTTTAAAATTATGTTAATTAATAACTTATGGGGTTGTGGATTTATGGTGAATGGGTCATTGTTAAGGAAGTTCTCCATTTGAGAAAGATCACTATTTCAAATTCGCTATGGGTATTTACCCCCAAAAAAAAAGATAAATAATATTTAAATTGAGTATTAATTTATTAACTTTAAATTTTGAAATTTGATTATAATAAATATAAAAAGAATTTGATAATGGGATAGGGAGATTTGGAGAAACTTTTTAATAACCATGGTGTATTGTTAATACGATGGAGTAATTTGGGCAAGGCCCAAGATCAAAACTTTTGGCCTACAAATCAGATATACCAATAACTTATAACTTAGCAACCACGAAGGCCTGAAGACTTATAACTTAGCAACCACGAAGGCCTGAAGACCTACAAATCAGATATACATGTAAGTCATGACTTAGCAAGAGCTGGGACGCCCACGAAGGACAAGGCACCTTCTCTTCAAGCTTTATCACAATGGGAAAACATATCCCTCTACGAGAATTGATCATGGGTGGCTGGAAAAATAAACCATTTTCCCAACTACTCAAGCTACACCCATGCAATGAGATTTTGGAGGAATTTACATCTTAAATCCGACCAAAAAATAAGGGATGTCTCGAGTCTTAAGAGATTTAGGATTGGTGTCTTTCCTTAGAAGTCCTTGTTATCTAGCGTAAGCCTTAGAATTTATCATTGAGGTCATGTGATTAATTCTACTAGTTTTAATCCCACTTCTTGACCCTTGTGAGCATAGCCTAATGCAATGAATGTTACGTAAACTATTCAAAATTGTGAGAAAATTAAACAATCATGCTAACATTCATGGATTAATGACTTAATATATGCAAATAATCCTGAAATGATATCCCATAGGTTACACTATGAAAGCCCCTTAATGCATAAATACGTGTTATTACTCTCCAAGAGAAGAGTTTCAAATTTTAATAATTTTTTTTGATGCTCAAACATCCAATATGGAATTTTTGACAGAAATTTTGGGTATGGTTAGAATATTTATTTTTTCTTTAAATTACTAAGGGACCCATATTTATAAGCTATAAGTGATGCTTTGGGTAATTTTATTACTTTGGCTCAGAAACTTAGTGGTTTGGTTTCTAACCATTGTGCACATATTTATATTTATTTTGATTAAAATAATGATCCTATCATATTAAAGAAATTTTGTTTGGATACCCCAAATATATATATATATATATATAAATAAATTATAAACATGTTACCTTTCAATTCAAACTTTGCTTTGATAATTAATATGTGATATATTCGCGTGCAAAGATAAATTTCTTACACAATATCAAATGTAGAACCAATAACCAATAAGCCTTCTGAGTGGAAAGATTCAATCACAAACCACCATTGGGTTGGACCAAGCACGATCATAGAAAAAAAAGACACTTGTAGCATCAAAAAATGCAAGTATTCCATCTCCAAAGTGTGCAACAAGTACATTAATATAGTCGTTGTTCGTAAGTCAATTCCAATCCCACTAGTCTCATGGTATGAAAAATCCTCTAAGGATGATAAAATGAGGCATGAATCTAATTATTCACTCAAAATATAAAATTCAAGCCTTGTGGCACTATTGATCAAGGAAATTCAACAACTCAACAACTTAGGGTAGAAACTCCAATAATCTTTGTGAAAAGTATTAGTTGGACTCAAATTTATTAAACTCTATGTAAAGTACATATTTACTCTAAAACTTCTTATTAGTCCCTTAGATATGGAGTGATTACATTTCTATTGTTATATTGTTATGTAGGCTAGAACCTCTCACGGTCCTATTTTATTATAATTTTTTCCCTTGTCTCCCAGACACACACACACTAAGGAGACCTAGTCTTAGATCATCAAATATTGTCTTGTACATTGTATTCATTTTAAAAGGAAGTTCCCCCCTTAAACAAGACTATAATAAATGGGTTTTATCATTTTTAGTGCACACCGATCATAACATTTGATATAAAAGCTCATAATCCTAGGGTTTTGCTACTTCAAACAAGTCATTGTGGAATTTTTTATATAATTTAATTTTCTAGGAAGTATTATATGGTAAAATTGGGAGAGTATTGAAAAGACAAATCTAGAAATATTTGATTCAAATTCAGATCTTGGTTTACAACATTTTCAAAGATATGTTCCAAGAAAGTATAAACACGTTAATTTGGTATTTTCACTATAACTATTTTTTTATGTGGTTTCAAACCATGAAAATTGCAGAAAATTGTGGAAAAATTATGGTGAAATTTTGGTTCAAAATTTAGATGTTAATTGGTATTTTCGCTATAACTATTTTTTTTATGTGGTTTCAAACCATGAAAATTGCACCAAATTGTGGAAATTTTTTTGTGAAATTTTGGTTCAAATTTTAGATCCTAGTTCGCTATAATTTTGGATATATTCTCTAAGGAGGTATAAGTTCTTGAATGCTTCTGAAATAATTTTCAAATAGGTCAGTTTGAAATTTTCACAATAACTCTTTTTTTCCGTGAGGTTTTAGATAGTGAAACTTGGATCATAATAAGGAGAAATATTGAGGAACATCTTGTTCAATTTAGAATGTGGTTCACTATACTTCGGAGTTATACCCTGTGGAATTTAGGGTTTGTGAACAATCCTGAAATAAATTTTAAACATGCCATCTTGGTGTTTTTGTTATATCTTCATGTTTGAGAACTATAAAATATTTAGGTATTTTATGAGACATACAGAAGTACCTCAAGTAAAAATTTCAAAATTATATTTGATGAATTGGACATGTGGCGTGCTATACAAGTTTTCTTGTGGGAAGAGGCAAAAAATAACCATGTTTTGGAAAAGTTACCATAACTTTCAATTGGCACATCAAATTCAGTTCACACCTATGGAATTGCAAAAAATACATATTAGAGTACTATATAATAGGTTTTTAGATACATAAGAGCTCAGTTCCTAGAGATATATCAATAAAACTTCAAGCATTCTGATATTATCCAAATTAAGGTACACAACTTACTGGTGACATAATTGTTGATTAAAAGATCCCTTTTTTTGGTGTCTAAAAATTGTGATAAAGTGGTGTACTATTATTATTTTCCATTTATGGAAAACAACGAGGAATGGTGTGTTGAGAATTAAATTTATCTAATTATACTGTTGCATTTTTAATTAATGTAGAAATTATATATTAAATTTCTAATTTTTAAATAATTATTTTGATAAGTGTATTTTTATTGAATGTTGATAGATTATTTTAATTTTAATCGAAGTCTTTATTTTGTGGTTATAAATGAAAAATGTTGGCATATTCTCATAAACTCCTTTGCATGAAAATATGGAATTTCAAATATTAGCTATTTTTCATTTCTAAATCCATTTTTTTTTCTAAATCCATATTTACCTTTTCACATTTACCTATGAAATTACTATGCAACTTATCAAATATAAATAACATCTTGTGGATAATGATATTGATTTATATCAACCATATTAACAATGTAAATGTGTTATTTTTATTATATTTTTAAATTTTGTTTTGATCATAATTATTTAATATTTTATTATTTTTTAGTTTTAAATTGAAATATTTATTTAAATTTTATTTAAAATCAACATTTTATTATAAACTCTATTTTGATCATAGTTATATATTGATCTATTGCATAAAAACAAAATCATTTGAATCATTTCCAAGTCAAATGAAATAGCTCAATAGACAAAGACTTGAAATTAGAAAAACATTGAATAAATCAAACCTTTCAAAACATGATTCCTATTTCTTCAATGACTAAAACTACTCAAGTGATTGAGAGTAGTGGAAAAGTGACTATTTCTACCTCCCTCCCATCGATTCTCAAGCACAAAAATCTCTTTATAATAGAAAAAAAGAAAACACTAAACAAATGTCTCTATTCAAGAATATGATTAATAAGTTTTGTTGTCTTTAAGGGATATAGAAAAGCGATCGATATACTCTTACAGTAAACATTTCAACTAGTAATTAACTCAAAGCTGAAGAATTTGAAAGAAAAATAATACATATAACTAGATATAATCAACTCTTCAAGAAAATGGAGACTATATAATCATCATTTTAATTATTTATTCAAAGTAAGAAAAAATAACAATGAAATAACCTTGAATATCAAATCCTGAATAATCATACAAATAAATTATTTATTTTAAATATTACTTCATAAAGCTTTTATTTAAAATAAAACAATTCCTTAACCATCATTTTCATTAATACATGTTCATATTGTTGCAATACAAGAAATTGGTCAATGCAATAAATATTAAAAATGAGTGACGAACCAGTCAGATTGATGTACTTATATTGTTCCATGGATTGACCTTGTCCTTTGTTGTTTGAATTAGATGGACTTATATTCTTCCATGGATTGACCTTGTTTTTTGGACTTATAGGCTTCTAAAGTTTTACTTTCCAGAAAATATATTCTTTCTTCCAGGGAGGCAATAAGACGATGTTGAGTAGAGATAATTTCTTGCAAAGAAGTGCATACCTTTTTTAGATGTTTGCAGCATTGATTGGTCTTGCTGAGTGCCTCCCTGAGTGATGATGCATCTACTTGTATGCTCTTTGTATCTGAGTTGAAATCTTCTTCACACTGAGCGTTCCAGCGTCACTGGAGATCTTTGGTCCAATCCAGTTTTGCATGGATATTTTCATAGCACCTGCAAGGGAATTCAGATGATCCTAAGGGATCCATTTCAAAAGGAAGCTCATCAACAAAGGGAAGACAGGCTAAGGCACGGGACGGGTGTGGGATGACGACTAGGGGAGGGAGAATTTGTAACTTAGCCTTTCCTACTGGTGCATGTGGTGTGGGAAATTCAAAATATTGGGATCCTTTCTTGTCATGATGTGAGTTGGAGTGAATGATTTTGCAAAGGATTTGGTCTAAGATGATAATCCTTTTCGGGATTGGGAATATTTAGGGAGGGGGGATTTTGATATCCAATTCATCCTTTCATGATAGTATTTTTTTCTAATTCCAAATATGAAGGGGATTGTGTGGAGGTTATTAGATTATGAAGAAAAAATAGAAACAATTTTTTCTTGGGGATTTAGGACAATCCACATAGAACCAAGTCAAGATCTATTCTCTTCTCCAATATCTTCTCCTAAAGGAATCTAACATGAAATCTTTGACTGCTAGAGGAAACTCAAGTATTATCATCAAATTGGTGATTTTGAAATCAACTCTCAAGGAAAATAATCTTATTCTGATCATTGATTGAATTAACAAGGAGGTTAATAATTGTATCAAGGTTTCATTATATTGAGTCTTGAGAGAATTTAATTCTCAAGTTGATTTTTTTTAAATGGAGTGGGAATTTATATTAAGTGAAAATCTATGTTTGGTTCAAATCTATTACATCAAAATAGAGAGTATTTTTTGGTTGGATTAGAAAAAAATATTCTTATGATCAAACTGTACCTTCAAAATGCCAACATGAGACCACATCCAAACAATTAGAAGGTATAAAATTTCCAAAAAAAACCTAAAATTCTACAAGATTTTACTTCCATAGTACTTGGAAATCATGATAAAAAGAAAAAAACGTTATGGGAAAAACCCATTCCTATATCAACAGTTGGTTTAGTTATATTTCATATAACTAGTTGAGGGGAGCTGACAAAAGTACCCGTCGAGGAAGGTTTTGAACATTGTTGTCCCATAGAGAGATATATTTCTTCCATTTTATGAAACAGGGTAAATATTTCACTTTTGACTTATTTATCAAACTGTGATTTTCTATAAGGATTTCCATATAGAAAGTAAGACTTGAAACCAATTGATTGTTATTCAGTTGGAGAGCAAGAATTTGTTGTTGTATTTTTTGCAATTGCTCCTGTAGGTGATCATATTGGTCCCATGAACCACCTTCCATATTCATAGTTAAGTGGTTGTGAGCAATTAAATCTTGCTTGGCCTCCTTATATTTATAATTTACACTATTGTTTTTTCCTTCGAGAGTAAAAAAAAACCCTCTTTACAATTTGAAGAAAGCTAGACAGACTAACTAAAACACAAGACAGAGCACACTTCAAAACCCCAACCAACCAAGATGCGTTATATTTTCCAAGATGTGTAAATTCAACCCCTAATTTTAGAACATCTTCATAAATGTGAACTAAATCCCAAACTAGAATAATCGCATAACAATCATGCTACATGCATCCAGAAGTACAGAGAAAATAGTAAATAAGAACAAAACCAAGAGATAAGGGTCGAGATGTGTCACCAAGTGTTACAATAGATTCAATGCATTCAATGGAGACCTGAAAATTAGAGATATATTAAAAAGGCATAGGCACCACCCATTAGAGGAAATTTCAACCTAAAAGTGGTCTCCTAAGGTAAAATATAAAAATAATAGTTAAAATAATAAAATAAGAGTTAAGAATTTTGGTGGGAAAAGAAGAAAACTATATATTTTTTTAATTGTATTTTTTGTTTATCTCCTTGTAGGTTTACTCAAATTTCATGTGTAGACACTCGTTGGATGTAGAATTAAATTCCACATCCAACGAGTACCCATTATGCACATTTTTTAGAAGACCCACATTGATAAAAAATGAAGATACATTAAAAAAAACGTGTTGAATACGTTTTTTTTATGTATCTTCATTTTTTTTTATCAATGCGGGTCTTCTCAAAAGTATGCATAATGGGTACTCATTGGATGTGGAATTTAATTCTGCATTCAACCCATTAGAGGAAATTTTAGCCTAAAAGTGGCCTCTTAAGGAAAAATATTAAAATAATAGTTTAAATAATAAAATAAGAGTTAAGAATTTTGGAGGAAAATAAGAAAACTACTTTTTTTAATTGTATCTTTGGCTCATCTCCTTACAGGTTTACTCAAATTTCATGTGTAGACACTCGTTGGATGTAGAATTAAATTCCACATCCAACGAGTACCCATTATGTACATTTTTTAGAAGACCCACATTGATAAAAAATGAAGATACATTAAAAAAAACGTGTTGAATATATTTTTTTTATGTATCTTCATTTTTTTTAATCAATGCGGGTCTTCTCAAAAGTATGCATAATGGGTACTCATTGGATGTGGAATTTAATTCTGCATTCAACGAGTGTCTACACATGAAATTTGAGTAAATCTGTAAGGAGATGAGCCAAAAATACAATTAAAAAAAGTAGTTTTCTTATTTTCCTCCAAAATTCTTAACTCTTATTTTATTATTTAAACTATTATTTTAATATTTTTCCTTAAGAGGCCACTTTTAGGCTAAAATTTCCTCTAATGAGTATCTGTACAATAGTGTAGAGCTTCAAAATTACAAAATAGATTAACATAGTTCAACAAGGAGGATGGAAACCCAAAATTCGTTATTAAAATTACCAAGATTGAAACCCCTCTAGGATTTTATAAAGGTGGTTAAAGAGGAACCTTGTGGTTGTTTGGTGGATCAAAGTAGCTTTCATTATGAGCCATAGTATGACATTTGTAATATATATATATATATATATATATCTACAAAATGGAAATAGTTAAGACTATTATCGTTTTATTGACACATAGGAACAATATATGTTAATGTTGCTTCACAGATTAACTGATGAATCACAAACCCCATTTTGGGTAAGTGAATAATCTATCTCATAATCAACAAAACAAAAAAAATCTTGTAATTTTGAAGAAGAACGATGTACCCAGAATGTAACAAAATCACCCCATGAGCCATGGGTTCTAGAAGAAGGAAAAACAAGCAATATTTAAACCTTATCACACCAAATAAGTCTCCTGTAATAGTGTAACCAAAAACAAGGGCAAGAGTTGGTCCTCAGAGGAGAGTTTTAAATGAAAAAATTTAAAGAACAAGACAAAGTTGTTGACCTGTGACTAATATAGACATTCTATAGCAATTATATATACAAATATATAAAAACCCAAATGGGTTTTGAATGAAAAGATTAATGTTAAAAGTAATCCTCCTCAGAAGGTTGTGAAGTATTGTATATAGTAAACTACAAAATAGACATGAGAATGTTGTGAAGTACTGTATATGGTAAACTAGAAAGTAGGCATAATGCATATATAAATAGATACATTGACTCACTAGAAGTTAAATAAAGAAAAATATGAGTTTACCTAGTCTTGTAGGAATTAGAGAAATTGTTTGCAAAGACCTCTGAGGCATATTGAGAAAAGATATTTACCCCATAAAGCCAAAATTGCAGTCTCTAGCATTGTAAAAAAAAACAAGTCAAGTTTGTAAACAAACACTGTATTTATATCTATAAATGTAGTAACTTAAACACCCAACGACAAAAAAAAGCACAATTACCTTAATCATTCAACATGGAACAAAGGTAAATAAAGTTTTAATGTGATAGAAGAAATGACCAATGGAGAATCACTTCTGTAGCAAACTAATGCCAAAAAGGAAAAAAACCCAAACACAAAGCAAAGGGACCAACAAAGCAATAGAGTAAAATGAATGTACAAAGATGAATTTACAAAGGTAAACACAACGATAGTCATGTGAGAATGAATCCTTATCATTAATCATAGTCAGGTCAAATGTACATATGTTTACTCACAAACAAACACCACAAGTAGCATCGAAAACATCTGAAGAGTTTCCGATGAAACATGCCAACATTATTATTAAACAATGTGTCCTGCATTAAATTAATACCATATTTGAAATATCAAATGATCCGAGCTAGTTTATGAGATGGAGTGGAACTCCATATTCATTATAACCGGTGGTTAGTGGTAGGTTCTCTTAACAAAATATGAGATAGAGTGGAACTCCATATTTTAGTTATTATATATATATATATAATATGAGTATTAAAACATTTTATTATAAAATTTGGTAATTCTTCTCGCTAGTTTAAGGTTTATGAGATATAGTGAATGAATTTTAAACTATGTAAATTAATGTGAATTATATTCAAACTCTTTGTAAAGGATAGTGATTTAGTGTCAAAGTAGAATATAAGTTATTTTTGTTATTTTTAAGTAAATTATGTAGTAACAAGTTTACAAAAGCAATATGAAAAGAAATTATATATATATTTCACTAAAGATTAAGAAATTATATATATATATATATATATCACTAAAGATTAATAAAGGATATTATATCAAAAATACTCTTTGCAAGTAAAATTGTAGAATATATATATTTAAAAAAATTGTAGTGTAAATAGGGTTATTATAGAATTTGACCCCAGATTTCGGACCCAAGGGGGTCCATCCAATCTTCTTGACCATCGAACCACCACCCCAGAGATCTTCATCAGAGATGCACAAACTACACAGAGTCTAGAGTGAAACCCCTATACCCAGATGAGGTTTTGTAGAAACCCTACCCACCAAACTGCACGTCGCCTTGAGAGTGTTGAGATTGCAACAAGATGATGAGCTTAGTGGAAAGAAGTCGCCTTCACTAAGTGGGCCTGCAGGCTATTTTTGGCGCAAGTCTATTTTTAGATTATGTCTATCATATTCTATGAGTTGCAGGATGCTATTTGTGGATGGTTGGTCAAGTCGGGAAAAATAAATGGACTTCTATTTTTAGACATATTGGGCGGAATCTATTTTTAGATTGCCAGCCTAAAAATAGTCTGCTGAAATCTTATTAGCTTTGTGTCTTTGGACAAACATGTCTTATTCTCATAGAACACTTTAGTTTTGGGTGAATCATGGTGACAGAAGGAATTACACTATTCCTGAGGGTTAAGTGGAGCTATTACATGGATACTTCAGTTAGAACTCATGTGACAGAGTTTGGTGGAGTTATTGAGGTACTTGATGGAGTTGTGTTCAGTTTAACTGAGTTAAACATAGTTGAGCTAGTTGTATCTAGTCTAACTGATTGATACACTAGTGAGAGTGGTGTGAATTAATTATTAATTAATTCACTAATTATTAATTAATTCACTAATTATTAACTCATTAATCAACTAAATAATACATCAGTTAACTACAGTGCATGGACAGTTTCAGTGAAGCCCAGTGAAGAGGTAGGTGAAAGAGCAGTGTGACTATCAGCTGTGACTATACTGTTGCATGATTTGCTGGGAGACAAAAACCTTTTGGTAATGGTAGAGACTTGTCTAGGATAACGCTACATGTGGATTTGAAAAAGAGGGAGATCCCGAGACCAATCTGACCACACCTCCATCTATCAATTTCAAACCGTATGTTGGTCCACCCAAAGCATATTCCAAAGAAATTGGCGACATACTAAAGGAAACCGACAAACCCAGAGAAAAAACCCAAATCGGTAGAAACAAAAGTCGCCAGGGGACATTAGAAAGGCAGGGGACAAGAGTCCCAAAGCTACAAAACCATTTATGAAAACATACCTTGGTCAACACCGAGGAGTCTACCACGAAGAGACAAGGTTCCAAAAACCAACAAAAACCCGACAATATAGGAATCAAAGCAAAGCCTCGAAAATAGCTCTCCAACCAGTCGCCATAGTTTCAGAAAAATCTCCCGCCTACCGCCTTAGTTGCAGAGCCCGCCTTCCCCAATGAATCACGAGAATTGTTTATTTCGCATTGAACCAACATTTAAATGTTTACACTCATTTAGAAACACTACAACATCTCCCTATGTTGAGTTTTATATTACTTGTAACTTTTTATTATTTTTTAATTAAACCGATATATAAATATTTACAAACATTTACACCATTACCCATACTAAACTATACAGTGTCTCTTAACATAATTTAATTATAATATATTTTACAATTTTCATAATAGTAAAAAATTAAATAAATAAATGAGGCTAATGGATAAATATCAAATTTTTTAAAAAAAGTGAATAGACAAAATAATACAACGTAACCTTCAGCAGCCCCATACTCAAAACAGGGACATGGTTTTTTAACCGACATTGTTATTGCCAACGAGGATCAGAATGACAGCTCCGTCCGACGCAAGATGGTGACACCGACGGAATCGAACAAGAAATCGGTGATAACTTTTTTCCCGATGCCGTAAAACTCGCAGAAGTGATCCTCTACAATTCCGTGTCCCTCCATATCATCATAAAGAATGTTTAGAAAAATGAAAGATGTTGGGAATGTGATGGTGACATGTCCCACTCATATGTTGGGGTAGTTGAAATCACGACTAACGAGCATTGCTATGCATTATAGGTTGACTTTATAGCCACAAGATCTATGTACTTCAAAGTTAGGTGCTTTAATGATTATTTGTTGTTTTCTAAATGTGTATATCACTTTTATATATTTTTAAATGTGTATATCACTTTTATGGATCTTTTTACATGTGCATCTCACTTTTATGATGTGATGGTAACCAAGATAGTCTTATACTAGGATATTTTAAAAATAAGTCATTTACAATATTTTCTGAGTGAATTCCCAATAAAAATGGTTAAAAATTAATTATTTCCACTTTCTAGGTTGTTTGCAATTTTAAATCAATTTATATGGTTGACCAAATTAATTTTTTATTATTAAATAGAGAAAAAATTGAATGGTCTTGGAATTTTTTTATAATCATCATTGGAATTGAAATTGATTATAGAATAGTTGGAATTACAGGTTTTCATTTGTGTATTTGCATTTTTTTTATTGTAAAAATAGAATTTACAATAATAAAAATAAAATAGATTCACTATCCTCAAAAACTTGTGATTCACTATCTTCAAAAACTTGTGATTCACTATCCTCAAAAACTTGTTTTGCACTCAGATTGAAGTCTTCTTGAATTTTGAGTGAAATGAGTAGATACAAATGACCAATAAAAATCCAAATCGTAGTATGTTTAGGCTTAAGTGCACTTGATTTAACAACCAATTCAAGAAATCTTTATAAAAAAATGGAATGGTTGATTTTGTTAGCAATATTGAATAACAAATGTAAATAAAAAATGACTAGTAATATTATGGAATTAATTTTAGTAGTTTTAATTCGATTTTTTTATTATAATATAAATCTTAGATATTATATAATTATTCTCTTGGCTAATTCTAATTTCAGTTTTATCAATTATTAAATTTATTAAAAGATAATAATTTATAAAAAATAGATAAATAATTTTAATTTTAAATTTGAACTATTTAAAAATTATGAGAAATTAGTCATTTACGACTATTTCTCATGGAAATGGTCATAGATGAATGACTTAGACTTAACACAGTTGAATCCCAAAAATGATATCAAATATAATGCACTGTGAAAACCCCTTATACTTATAATATAAAGAGTAAAGGGAGCTCTACTTGAATGGTTTATGAGGCACAATACTTGCTAAGTTTTTTTCCATTTCTTCACCCCTATGAACATCACCGATGCAATGAGTGCTAAATGAACTATTCAAAAATCATGAAAAATTAGTAAGCAACGACTACCTCTCATAGAAATGATCATATATAAATAACTTACTTAACAAAGTTGAATCCCAAAATTAATATCAAATAAATAACTTTTAACATAAACTTTTATCAATAATATTTCATAAAAATTTAAATAAAAATCTGATAAAAAAAAATTCCTTTCCAATTAAAAAATCAAAATTTTAATTTATTTTTTATAAATTAGCCAACGCGCTTCTTACTACTAAATATTTAACCACCTCATACTTAAAACCGATTATGGCCCACTTACTCCAAAGTCTGGTTTGAATTAAAAAATAATTTCCAAAAAACTACTAATTATATCGATTATATTTTAAAGGTAGTTGATTAGACTTTTATCTTATTTGATTGACCTTATCTTATCTTTCAAGATAACACAAATTCAAAAGCATGGAAAATGATAAAATATTACAATGATGTACCCCTTTTTGGAAAATTCCGATTGCCCAAATTCCCAAGCCACATATTCCATGGAAGTTCTTATGATGGCCCTCTCAACTAATATAACTTATTCATTTCCGTATCACCTTTATTGGTTCTTGTTTTTTCGTTACATGGATATTCTTTATTAAAGTTCACTTCAAATGGTACAATATTGATTATATTTGTTGCGCATTTTTAATTTAAAAACTAATATTTATAATAAATTAGATTATATAGAATTTGAAGTTTTTATTAATATAAAATTTTAAATTATTATAATAAAATATTTATAAAGGGATTATTATAACAATATTATAAAGGGATTTTTTTATAATTTTGAGGAAAATTGGGTTGTAGCGTATTTTTTAAATCAAAGAAGTGAATATCAATGTACTAATAGTCATAGAGGTATATGATGGTTGTTAAATTAATGCTAAGATTTTTTTTTTATTTGACAGTAAACACATATAATTATCATTGTTTAAATAGAGGTAAGCTTCTTTTTCACAGTTATAGTTTGGATAGTTCTAATGGTTAAGAGTATGTATTTCCTCCTAAGAGGTCACAGTTTCAAAACCAGAGGGGGTAGAGTATGTATGCCTTTGTAGACTTAACAATCAAATCGCTGCACAAAGGTGGGTCCTTTGTCCCACAAACAAAGGGGTCCCATACACCAATTTGGTGTTTGGCTTGGCTGTGACCTTAAAATTGGATAACAATAATTATTATTATCTGAAGTGAGCTAAATTATCTAGTAGTTCTTTGGGCTAATAAAGTCATTGAACAAGGTTTGGGTGAATATGTAAGAAATGGGAGGCAGTTTAGTTGCATTATACCTTAAGGCTTGAAATGGTTTGGCACAACAATCAACACTAAACTCTCACATGAACCTACAATTAGCGCATCAACTCAATTGCATCATAATGGGAGTACAAAGGAAGACCCTTAACCTCCATAACATGCAATGTATTAACATAGCACTGATTATTGAATGCATGGATTAAATCATTGTTAACTTCATGGGATAATGAAGAGTTTGGGCATTAGAATTAGACACAATTGCAATCTAGATTTGGAGATGGCCAACTCCCTGGTAAGTACAAATTCCACACCTAGGTTTCTTATTGGTTCTTGTTATAAAATTTCAAATTGGTGAATTCTTCAAAGGAAGGTGGAAAAGGTCGTAGGTTTGGCTTATGGACAAGTTATCCATTGCTTATTTTGTGGGAAGGTTTCTCTAAACTATAGGTTTGGTTTCCTTTATTGTTTGGTTCTCTTTCTCTATGTGTTCATTCTCAACATTTCCTTTAGTAGGGCATATCATGGGGAAAAGTTGGGCTTTGGTATTTATTATGTCTTCAAATCTCAGAGCATGTGCAAAATCTTAGTGGCTCTTTCTTTGTTTTGTTGGGTAGAGACCTATTCTATACCCTTGCCCTTTTTTGTCTAACTCAAATAACATAAATATTTCTCATGGAGAGAAAAGACATTCTGGAATTCAAAAGAATTATGAGAAGGCATGAAGAAATCATTTAGTCTAGTAGGAGCTCGTTGCTCTTAGTGACAACAAAAGTGCATGAAAATAACCACCATGGTTCCTCTTAGCATGCGACCTTCATGAGTTTCTTAGTATAATAGGGATAAATGACTGTTGATTTAGAAGTCAATTGTAATATGTTGTTTATTTTCCTTTAAGTAATTGTAGGGACTCTTTATCCATAATCTCAAACAAGGTATTAGACAATTTTTCTTATGCTAATTTCTGAGATGAAGAGACAATTCATCAATTGAAGGAATCGATGGATATTGAACAACAAAACTCTCCCCTCTTAGATGCCACCCACAAGAAAAAAAATAGTCACCATGTATTACATTGATGTTTTTATGTGTCATTAGGATTGTAGGTGTTTTTTTCAAAACATGCTACTTGTAGAAAAATATGGAATGTATATCACCAATATAGATCCATCTTAACCACGAATCTAGCAAGCACCAAGAGAGAACATATCTCTTGAGTTGTAAAACTCTTTTAGACAATAAAAATTGAAAACGGTTTACACCTCAAGAGATTTGATCCCTCACAACCCTTAGTAGATCTTTGGTTAAGATGGACCTATAGTGGTTATACGTGTGTGTCTGTCATTTTTTAGTATTTAAATTGCATTTTTGAATGCACAAATGGATTCAAATCATAAATTGAATTTTTTAATACATAAATGGATTCAATGCCTTGAAATTCCTTTTTCGAACTCAGATTGTGTTGACTACACAATGTAAACTTGGAATTCCTCTAACCTTTGCTAGATTTTAGACAAATTGACTGGAAAATATACCTCATTTTTGTGTAATCGTTGAATAATAAGACTACATGAAATGTTTTAACCATAAGATTTTTTTTAATTGTTTTATATAATATGTTCATTGTTTTTATTTTTCTTAACCATAAATAATATATACATAGGTGATGTTGAAGCATTTTATTTAAATATGGTATCGAAATATTTTATTTATGCATCACATTATTCCATTAAATTTTTTGTTATTAATATATTTTGAAATATACATAAATATTAGTGAACATGGTATATTAATATATTTTATTTATCATCCACATTGGATTTATTTTTTATTATTAATATTTTGCTAAATATGAATTTTATATTAAGAATGGAATGAATTACAAATCTCCTTCTTATTAAAAAGTCATTTATTTTTTTTACTTTTAATTACTTTTTTTAGTTGATATTGAAATACACTAGTTAACACGGATATTCACATAGTTTATTTAAGTACTATATTGAAATAATTTTAAAAAGTACAATAATTATACACCTTCCTTATACTTGAAAGTGAAAATATATTATTTTTTAATTTTTAAAATTTTTAATCTTTTTTTTTTAAGTATGATATTAAAATTCCCTGATCGGGTTGTGAGCTGGAGAGCATAAGACCTGCCCTTTCCCATCACTTGCTATGACAATCAGAAGACGATATTCCACCACTCTCTGCATGCACGAAGCACATGGAGAGGTGGCTTTGTGCATGGTTTGAATTAATGCCATCCATGAAGGTGGCAGAGGTATTCTCATGGTGAATGTTTTTGACTTTTTCACTGGTAAGTTTTGCAATTTTCCTATTTGTGAGTCTCGTTTGAATTGGATATGGTCCGAGTAGCATGAAAAATTGGGGAAGGCATCTTTCGTGAGTATTCATTGGGCACTGGTTCATTTATAGTTGGTTAAGGCCTCCTTTCATGGGTATGTTTTCAGTCTCAAACCCTGTATCCCTACTCCTATGGCTTGATATATATGTTTTCTGGTCTTTGGGATGAATGGTTGTGTTTTAAATTGGTTGGTTTGGAAGGAGCCCTACCTGGATTCCCATACGACAGTTGCAGAATTGCGTGAGGGTTCTTTTGTTTACTGTATTCTTGTATTTGTGTTCTTTATAATCTTACTGTCGTGAATTGGAATTTGTTGGGTTAGGCCTATGGTTCGTTCCTGGTTCTCTTCTTGTTTTTGTCCCCTACACAAGGGATTTATTTATTGTATACATGTATGTGGTTTAGGCCCTGAACCTTCGGGGTTTTGGTATGTGGGCGGTTCAGTTTATAATTACACCCTCAGACATCTCGAGCATAATTGGATTCATGTTTGGATCAAGGGCTATTTTTATTTCTGGTTTCCTGTCTACAACAAAAGAATTAATTGGTTTATGTTTCAGTTATTTCCCTCAAAATTCGTTACAATGGCAAGTTCCCTGGTTGGAGGGACCACTAGAAGCTTGTTTCTCCTAGGTATAAGAGCCCCTCGGGTCGGCTCACAAGGTTCAACTTAGTTGGCAACAAGCCTCGCAGGTACTTTAGATCCATGGCTCGTGCCTCCTCTGGAAAAGGCAAGACTGCCCAAGGTTCTCGCGGGTGAGGTAAAAGCCTAAAGAATCCCTTGAGATCAGTCAACCCAACGCATCAGTTGGTAAAGCTTGTGGTCGAAAGTCTGCATCCTGAATTATTAATGAAGAGGGCATCACATATCATGAGGGCATCTTTGCCTAGGTCTGTCAACTTATAGCAGAATGGGAAGAGGAGCTTAATCAGAAAGTTGGTTTTTTGGATATTGACTTGGATGATTGACATACTCTGGTGCCTGACCCCAGAAATTCTCAGGGAATATCTTTTCAATATAAACAAAATTTTCATTTGTACTAGATGATGAAGAACCTCCCGGTCAAAGCTTTGAATAATTTCACCTCTGCCACGCCCTCGTCTTCTCAAAGGTTCCAAATTATAGTAAGGATTTTTGAAAGAATCAATTTCAACTCCAAAAGCAGATGGACACCTCAATCGCATCGAGAAGCATATTTTGTGTATCCCTCAAACTGAGCTTCCAGGCTCAAGTGCGAATGATCCCGCTCCAGTTGATTCCAATAATGATGATTAGTTTGATGTTGCACCCCTTGTTTTGACTTTTATTGTATGCAAAAATTTCACACTTTTCAGTATGTTTACAGTTATCTAGATTCTAGGAAGTATAAGGACACTCAAACTTATTTATCGTGGCTTGCTAGACTTATAATTTTTTGCTTTTGGATGGCTTATCATGCCGTTAGGTGGTCAAGAAACCTGGTTTCCCTCTAGGGAGGTTGAGGCCACCTAACCATCTGGAATTTGGATTTAAATTGCCCTTTTTTGACAGATAATGAATAGAAAGGTCCTACCAAGCTTACAAAAAAAAAGTATGATATAAAATTATGTTACTTAGCATGGACATCAAAATATTTTATTTATGACCGAGATGATAGTGAAATATTTTATCACATCTTGTTCATGTTAGGTTGTGATATTAATAAGTAACAAAGGGAAAATAGCGAGACAAAGATTATTGATGTCTTATAATGCTTGTAATTAAAACTAACCAAATATGCATATTCATTTTTGTTTGTTTTTTTTTTAATTATGATCAACATTGTTTTTCATTTAGAATATATTTTTCTTTTAATATAATGGACATAATTTTTTTATTTAGAGAATACTTTATTTTTATTTTAAAAGGGACATCATGGAATTACACATGACCCTCATATTGGTTGTAGAATGTGCCACTTGGTACAATAAAACTAACAAAATGTGAATACAATTTTTTGTTTTTTTATAATTATGGTCAAAATTGTTTTTTATTTAGAAAATATTTTTCTCTTATTATCCACATCATTTTTTTTTTATTTAGAGAACTTTTTATTTTTATTTTAAAAGAGACACATGTCAACTCCAAGTTGAGCATGGATGAAATCACACGTCCCCCTCATACTAGGTTGTAGAATGAGTCTCTTGGCTCAATAAGTATGTTATAATATTCTTTTGTAACAATATAGAACTATTTATTTTATCCTATGAAGTTTTGGAAAATATCATTTAACTTTTGTTAGCTTATGTATAACTATTGAAAAAAGGTTGTCTAAACAATCTACATTTTGAGCTTTTCCTAAATATATTTTCAATCAATTTTGCCTAAAATCTAATTAGAATTTGTTAAAATTATATATTTGCATTGTTGAGTCTATATAATACAACTTCTCTAGAAAATTTTCATAGTGTTGAATCTATTTATATATTCAGAAATATGAGAGATCTGTAAGTATGTCCTCAACTTGGAGTTGACACTTGTCTCTTTTAAAATAAAAATTAAAAATTATTTAGAAAAATAATGTCAGATATAATAAAAAATAAAAATGAATATACATATTTGGTTTGTTTAATTAAAAGTATTATAAAACATAAATAATCTTACTCTCAATTGCCATACTAAGGAGAAGTGGTAAAAATATTTCACTCACTCTCAACTATAAATAAAATATTTCACTTCCAATATAATAAAAAAACAAAAATGAATATACATGCTTAATTTGTTTAATTAAAAATATAATAAATATTTCACTCACTCTCAACTATAAATAAAATATTTCACTTCCAATATAATAAAAAAACAAAAATGAATATACATGCTCAATTTGTTTAATTAAAAATATAATAAATCATGAATAATCTCACTTTTTGTGTCAAATTTTACACTCTAAAAAAAAATTCCACTTCAAGAAATTTGATATACATTGTAACGCCCACGTAAATTAGTGTAAATTATAGTTTTACCATGATTTACCGAGACAGTTGTATCAAAAAAAAAATCAAGAATTAGTTAAGGTAAAACGGATTCCTTATCTACGGGAGTTTGAGGGGGTACGATTGATCATTGGGGATGCATCCCAATGTTACCACATACTCGTGGCTGTAGAGAAGCATGGGTTTTGAGCGGCGGTCCAATTATACTAAATTCCTGGAATGGTTGTATGATTTCTTTGTACACGCCCAAACGAGTGAGGCATAAGAAAAACATTACTGTTGCAATAATCTGATTCGAGATTGAGTCTTTTTATATAGATTATCTTTGGGGAGATTGTCTCAGGAGAAAAGGAAAAAGAACGTTTGCAATGATGGCGTTATGGGATACACAAGATTATATCACTGCAAAGGCTAGCATACACAAGATTATATCACTGCAAAGGCTAGCAGTCCCTGCAAAGCCGAGGACATTTTAATATGGAAACACCAAGAGACGAGGAGGAACGAGAGGTTGAATCCTTTAGAGGATTTCAGTCTTGTGAAGAGGCTTGGGCAAGGGAATATGAGCTCAGTTTTCCTTGCCAGTAGGCTTGGGCAAGGGAATATGAGCTCAGTTTTCCTTGCCAGTGCGTGCTGCACCAATCGAGTTTTTGCAACGAAGGTACTCTCAGCCCAACAAATTTTCTCCAAATCTGCTTTGCGTATATTACTTCTTGTAGACTCACCGTGAAAGAGATAGAGTCCATATAGGATGCTCTGCAATAGTAATGGTGAAAGTAAAGATAGGTAATTCCTTTTTGGTTATTTCTGAGTTTGATTATTTTCAAAATATTTGCCATATTTATATGGACAGAAATATATAAATATTTATATAATTTTGTATACGCAAGAAAAATAGAAGATGCATGTTTTATCATTTAAAAGAGATTTTCTTGAATGTATTAAAGAGGGTAGCTCTTTAATATAAATATTTACATAATATGGTATAAGTAAGAAAATAGAAGATGAATGATCTTTATTTTAAGAGGGATTTTGTACTCATTTAGTTTAGGAAATGAGAACAAATCCAAGGTATTTTTCTTGAATAAATTAAAGAGAGTGACTCTTGAAATATATAGTTCACTTAATTTACAATTTATTTTCATATCAAGGTGGGTAAATATATGAGAAAATAATTCAAGGGAAATAAGTTGAGATTTTCCTTCTTAAGGTGAAAATATGTTTTGGTGGACATATTGAGATTAAGGCTTTGGTAACCTTATATTGAGAAGTTTGAAAGTGCATGCATATCTAATATAGGCATGAGTCTATTGTGCGTATTTAATGCATATAGATAGGAAAAACATATGCATATATTTAAAATATGTGAGATACGAATAAGATTTATCAACTAATGATATTACATTGGTAAAGATTAGTTATTCAATAAATCCATGGATAGTTTCATAAAACCATGGGTAGTTTTTCCATGATGTTGATAGAAAATAATAGCCATAGGTGGATTACCTTGGAGTTTGCAAATATTAGTTGTTTAATAAATCCATGAATAAAATACCATGATGTTGGTAAAGTTAAGTTATTTAATAAATTCATGGTTAAAGAACTAATCAGTTTATTCCTTAGATGAATAAACTAAGTGATTATTTTATATTATCACTAGAATGTGATGTTAAATTTCTTTTGGAGAAAGATCTTGCATATACATGCGACATATGCATTAGCTTTTATTGAAAAATAATATACCTTTTTGTATGTAGAAAGATAGCTTGTAGTATTAAAGCTACAATGAATAAGATTGTTAATATAATCTTGAAATGAGACATGTATTTATATTCTTAGTTGCGTATTTTTACATATGATTACATGCTCACTAGCATTGAGATTTTTCTTGGGAAGACTCATGAAGGAGGTTATGTAATTTCGTTGTGTAAGCATGATCCAAAAAGGGATTGGAAAATACCCGCCTATTCCACTTGGGGCTCCAAATCTGTTAATGTCTATTTTCCTAGATCAGAAGTTTCGCAATGGGCTGATTATTATTTAGCGCTTTTCGGGTCCTAAAAATTCTGAGTCAGCTTTTTAGGCCCCAACGACGTTTTTTCTGAGTACTGAGAGCCAAAAAGTTACGTCCCTGGGAAGTTGAAACACCAATTTACCCAAACGGGGCTCATAGTTTTGGCGCTTCATCTCCTAGGGTTAGGTTTTTGGGATGTTTAGGGTTCTCCATTGTTTCTCAATAATAAATAGGCCCTCGAGCCTCATTGTAACTCAGTTCAGAGGCCCGTAGCCGCCACATCTCTTCTCAGAGATAGCTACCAGTGCCCTAGCTAGTTTTATTTCCATTCTGTCTGTAAGCAAATTTCAGTTCTTTGATATTAATGAAATGAAGTGGTATTTCCGCTGCATCTCTGTATTTATGGTTATGTGTTTATTCTGTTGCGTTCCTGCATAAATCCGGATCAGTGGTATCAGAGCGGTCTGCTTTTTCTCGATCCTTCTTTGCATGTCCCCAACGAGGCCGGGGTATAAGGAGCTAGGGCTTGATCTGGTGGAACCTTTGCAAGATCAGCCTCGCAAACCTCGACGGACGCCCATGGGGGACGAAAAGAAAGATGAGGGAGCAGGAGATCCTATCCAAATATTGCTCGAGGAGGCCCTCGAAAAACAAAGGAACGCGATGATGGATAGCTTTGCTCAGATCCTTCAACGGCTGCCCACCGGCGGCGCATCTGCATCCAGTAGCCACTCTGGAGTTGCGACTCCCTTTAAGGTACAAGTAAATTTTGACATTCCCATATTTGAGGGTCAAATAGACGTAGATGTCGTAGATAGATGGTTGAATCTATTAGAAGGATATTTCTCGGTTCATGACTTTTCAGACCGGGAGAAGATTATTTTTGCACTCCTCAAAGCTACCCCCCATGTTAAGGACTGGTGGGAAACCTACTGTGAGAACAAGGACTAGACAAAACCCTCTCTGTTCTCGGCCGTACCAACTTGGAATTCTTTCGGAGACGCCGTCAAGGAACAGTACTATCCTGTGGGGAGCTATGAGGACAAGTACATACAATGGACCACGCTGCGACAACAAAGGGATCAAGATGTGCATGAGCTGACGAATCTGTTCCATACCCTGCGCACAAAGTTGGGTATCAAAGATTCAGAGAAGCATCTGGTGCTAAAGTATCGCAGCTGTCTGCACAAATACATTCAGGAGGAAATGGAGTTCCTTGACATCTCCTCGCTTGGTACGGCATACCGGTATGATGCCAAGATTGAGCAGAAATTCAAACAGAAGAAGCGAGACTTTGGATCTGCGAATCAAAAGCAAGGAAAAGGTGCTTTCGAACCGCAGAACAAAGGACAGAGCCAAGGCATGGCGGCTAAAGACAACCCGTCAAAGCCACAAGAAAATAACAACACCGTAAAGCCAAAGAAGGACACGGGAAAGTGGTGTGAGTTCCATAAAAGCTCCACTCACAACACAAGTGAGTGTCGGGCCAAGCAGTCGCTAGTGGCCGAGATGAGGGCTTCTGAGTCAGATGCATGCTCCGACTCCGAATCAGAACCTGAAAAGGGTAATGAAAAAGGGAAACAGATTATTGATGCGGAGCCCAATGCCACTGTTGCCACTACAAAGATCCAGAAGGAGGAACCGGAAGATCCAGAGGAGGAGGAATGTCTCTTCCACTCCCAGATGTGGGTAAAGGGCTCCCCTGTACAGTTCATTGTCGACAATGGGAGCCAAAAGAACCTCATTTCAGCAGACGCCGTGAAGCGGTTGGGCTTGCCGACCACAGCTCACCCCCATCCATACACCATCGGGTGGCTTCACCAAGGACGAGATCTCCGCGTCAGCCAGCAGTGTCGCCTTCCCTATAGCATCAAGCCCTTCACGGATGAGGTATTATGTGACGTTGATCCTATTGATGTTTCTGATGTATTATTAGGACAACCATACTTGTGGAAGCGTCATGCTGTGTATGAGTCTCGACCTCGTGCTGTTATTATTACTTTGGGAAATAAGTTGTACAGGATACCAGAGGTACCACCTCCGACGACTATCTCTTTGGTTACTGCAAAACAATGTAGTAAGCTCATTTCCCAAACCAGGAAATTCGTTTTCCTGATGATCCGCCCCCAGGGCAAGAAGAAGACTGTGGCCACGACCTCCAGACAGGGCTCCTCTGCACTACAACAACAAATGGATAAGGTTGTGGAGGAGTACGGGGACATATTCACCTCACCCACAGGGGTTCCTCTGCACTGTCAGGTCAAGCACCCGATTGATTTGACCCCCGGTGCGCCGCTACCTAATGGACCGATCTATCGGCGCTCTGTTCTGGAGAATGATGAAATCAAGAGGCAGATTCAGGAGCTGTTGCAGAAAGGTCACATCAGACCAAGTTCATCGCCCCGTGGGAGCCCGATCATGTTGGTACAGAAGAAGGATGGGACGTGGAGACACTGTATTGACTATCGGGCGCTGAACAAGATCACTGTCCTAATATAATCTAATTCACTCAACCACTCATCACAGACCTTCTCGGACCAACTCAAAGGTGCAAAATATTTCAGCAAGATCGACTTGTACCTCCGGGCTTCACCAGTACCAATTGACCCACCTATGGGGTGGAAGATCACAGCTAAGGAAGGCCTTTTCGAATGGGATGGTCATGCCTTTTCTAGTTGACGAATGCCTCCGCCAATCTTCCTTCATGAGGATGATGGATGACATCTGCGGCCATTCACCAAATCCCATTTGTGGTGTACTGGGATGATATTCTGATCTTCAGCCAGACTTGGGAAGAGCACCTTCACCACATCCGACAAGTCCTCCAGACACTGCGGCAACACAAGTTGTGTGCCAATTTGGAGAAGTGCACTTTTGGCATGACCCAGGTTCAATATCTGGATACATTATTGATGAAAGGGGGGTGTATGTGGATCCAACCAAGATCCAAGTCATTCGGGATTGGCCAGCCCCAACCACTATAACAGAGCTTCGCAGCTTTCTGGGTCTTGCTAATTTCTATCGGAGGTTCGTGTTGGGATTCTCTCATATCACTTGGCCCTTGAGTCAAGTCACCAAGGGAGGAGCGAGAGAAAATTTTTTTTGGTCGGAACCTCAACAGAAGGCGTTCACAGAACTGAAAAACCGCCTCTGTTCTGCCCCAGTGCTCACTTTACCAGACTTGCAACAGCCATTTGAGATCGAGACAGATGCCTCTGACTATGCTATTGGGGCATTTCTTACTCAACAGGGACATCCAGTGGCATTTCACAGTGAGACATTGTCTGACACAGTTCGCAAGTACCCCACATATGACAAAGAAATGTACTCAATTGTGCAAGCTTGTCGACAATGGAAGCATTACATTGTGAAGGACCATCCACAATAAGACTAATAAAGCCCCTGCTAGCTCATACACAAGGAAAGTGATGTAATGATCGCCATCACAAGTGGTCTACATATCCGCAAATAGCTTCATTTGAACTACATGGTAAGAAGGTAGCACTCAACATGTTGGTGATCGGCTTCTACTGCATCATCCATCTGTGGGCATCACCACTGCCTAATCCTCGGGCATGAGACTTCGATTGGCCGCTTCTCTATGAGAGTGACCCAGAATTTGGCCAAACTTACAAGGCACTCTTTGGGGGTACGCAAGTTCCAAATTTTCACCTCCAAGATGCACTTTTATGTCACATGGGACACCTTTGTGTTCCTTCAAGCGAGCGTGCCAAGATGATATGGGAAGCACACTACAGTCGAGTCGCTGGGCATTTCGGGGTCGAGAAAACAGTAGCAATACTACAGAAGTATTTCTATTGGCCTAACCTTCGAAAGGATGTCGAGAAGCACATCAGATCCTGCACTGCTTGTGCCATTGCCAAACCGACCATCAAGAAGCAAGGCCTATATACTCCTCTACCTACCCCTAGTCGACCTTTGGAATCCATCTCCATGGATTACATGTCGGGCCTGCCTTCTACTAAGCAGGGAAATGACTGTGTTTTTGTGGTCGTCGACAGATTCTCGAAGATGGCCATTATGGCGGCCTGCAAGAAGAATATCACAGCAGAAGCCACTGATAAACTCTTCTTTGAACAAGTGTGGGTGCACTTTGGGATCCCACAGTCTATCATATCAGATCGGGATAGCAGGTTCCTCAGCACATTTTGGTCCAGCCTTTGGTCGATGTTGGATACCAAGCTCACCAAGTCCACAGCTTTCCATCCCCAAACAAATGGCCAGACAGAGGTCGTCAACAGAATGATTGTACACATTCTGCGCATGTACAATTCAAAGCATCCACGCACATGGGATGAGAGCCTCCCCTATGTACAACATAGTTATAATCGGGCTCTCCACAGTTCAATCGGCCATAGCCCCTTTCAGGTGGGCTTGGGATTCCAGCCACTATGTCCCATCGACGTAGCCATGCCATTTGCAGCTGCTCAGGCCAATTCAGCTCATGTCCAGTCTGAAGTTGACAAAGCAAGTAGCTTCATCGAGCGCATTCAACACATCCGCCAACAAGTTCATGATATATTGGATAGAGCCAATGCCAAGTACAAGCAACGCCATGATCAACACCGGGTGCCACACAACTTCCAGGTGGGTGACAAAGTATGGCTACATTTGCAGAAGGAGCGCCTCACTGGACCCCACCGCAAGCTTCGCCCGCTCCGATACGGGCCGTACACCATCACCAAGGCTGTAGGGAACAATGCATTCGAGCTTAGTATTCCACCATTCCTTGGTCTGCACCCAGTCTTCAATGTGGATCGCCTTCGCCCTTACTTCCCACCTCTACTGGACACCTCGGACATTGCAGAACAACTCACACCAACAGAGTTAAACCCAGACTGCATGGAACAGGCCACCACAGATTGTATCATGGACATGCAAATCAAGAACACTCGCCAACATAAGATCCAACTATATCGGGTTGTCAAAGCTGGCCAACTCCTGCACCAAGGAAAGTGGTTCACCAGGGACCAAGTTCAGCAGAAATTTCCTCATCTCATGGAGGAACTTAACGCAATGGGGACCATTGCTTCCTAAGGGGGGAGGAATGATCCAGATGGATATTGGTGGTCACCCACCTATTCCACTTGGGGCTCCACCATTATCTATTTCAGTTTTTCAGTTTCGGCACAGTTTACTATTTTTAGCAGTTTTTCGGGTCCTAAACTTCCGGAGCCGTTTTGAGGCCTTAAACGACGTTTTTTGGGAAAACGGAGAGCCACATGGGTCCATAGACCAATGTTTCTTGTTCCAAATTTGTAGTCCTCTGATAGATCTTTCTAACGAGGTATGGGACGCGTCAAACGGAGATCGTATGCCAAAGTTATGCCCCTGGGAAGTTGAAACACCAATTTACCCAAACGGGGCCCATAGTTTTGGCGCTTCATCTCCTAGGGTTAGGGTTTTGGCTGTTTAGGATTTCCCATTGTTTCTAAATGATAAATAGGCCCTTGAGCCTCATTGTAACTCAGTTCAGAGGCCTGTAGCCGCCACATCTCTTCTCAGAGATAGCTACCAGCGCCCTGGCTAGTTTTATTTCCATTCTGTCTGTAAGCAAATTTCAGTTCTTTGATATTAATGAAATGAAGTGTTATTTCCGCTGCATCTCTGTATTTATGTTTATATGTTTATTCTGTTGCGTTCCTGCATAAATCCTGATCAAAGCACTCCTTTAGGGAGAGTCTTTTGGAAACGGTATGCATTCACATGCATGGAAGAAACAATTGTTATGTTAACTTGCATTCCATGCACTAAAGGTGATAGCTTAAAGGTTAGCTATTTTTATTAAAATGTATGTAAATCACATGCATAAATATCTTAACTGATGTATTAGTTTATTTTAAAGCAAGGCTTGGGAGATGTAGCCATTGTCTTGCAGGAATGTGTGCTTATGTGATGGAAACCTTAGTTATTGTGATGACTTATAACCAGCACATATGAGGTATGTGTTGTTAAAGGGAGAATGTCAAGGTACTTTACGTGCTTGTCATGAATATACTTGAGTAGGTTGAGAAACTACTATAGTATAGATATGTGAAATGATTGATTAATACTTTATGAATCTTGACATCATTTTATGTTGAAGGCATCCTAGCAGGGAATGATGGTGACATGTACAAAGGAAAGTTATGCTTGTTCTGGTGGCAGGTAAATGATTAATGTTCATGCAGATGAGTGCGAGTTGCAGGAAGGTCCAATGTACGATGGTCCATTGTAGGTACATCCATGCCACCAAGATGTGAAGATCTGAAGATATGAAGACTAGAGGGTAAATGGTATCATATTTATTGTAATGGATTTAAGCTAGATATTTGCATATTTCCTTGTAATATTATATAAATGATGGTTAAGGGATGGTCTCCCTTATAAGCCATTGAGTGATGGGCTGAACACCCTCACGAGCGTTTAATAATAAAATTAAACGTTTGCTGGTTTTCACCCTACGGGGTTTCCAGGGTATATTGGTGTTCAATGATGTGATTGATTATTGTGTCCAGATGATGAGGTTGATTCCTTTCTTCTTATGATGTTCATAATGACTATATGGGTAATGAAATGAAGGAAAGGTTACATCATACGGTAATTCTGTTAATGTACTATAATGGGGGTTGTTAATGGTTAAGAAGCTTACTAGTCCTATTCTAAAAGTTACACTATGAACTGGTAAACATTCTATGTAATGATGAGTAAGGAATATTTAATGGTGAATGGTTATTTACCCATGAGTAACTTGTATAAATTTTTTTTTATCTCCTTACATTTCCATGTGAAGTTAATGGTGTATGTTACAAGTGGTATCAAAGCTAAAGGTTGCAACACTGGCGCCTTTGGGAGTTAGCGAAAAGAAATTGAGGGATTCGAGAGGAAATGCGCTTATGTGAAGGAAGGCACCGCATCTCTAATCCAAGTTGAACAAAGAGTTTCAAGAGATAAGTATTATTATCTTTCTTTTCTTGAAACACTAGTTATTGCATTTATGGAAAATACACTGCTTACAAAGTAAATAACTGTTGAGTTAGAGTTTCTTTAAAGAATGATATGTATTTTCCATGTACATAAAACTTCCATTGTTATGTTGAAGTTTTCATGAAAGGAGATGGGAATTTGGGGTTCCTGAAAATGAAACATGTGCGTGTTTTCTTGAAAATTTAACTAATATACATTTGATTTTTCTAGGAGAGAAACAAGTATACTTCGAAATAATTCTTGCATGTGAATATTGCAACTAAAAGAGACAAATATAGAGTAAAATGTGGTTTTACTTAATATGCAAGATTGTGCTAGTTCTTTTGGAAAGCAATAAAGCATTGCTAATATGATAATCTTTTAGAAAGATATACCATGGTAAAAGACCAAACTACTATGCTAGTTTTGTTGAGAAGAACCCATGTGAGTTCTTGCAAAGATTACTAGTACATATCTTGAAAGGTGTGAGCAGTAGTAAAACATAAATAAGTAAACTTGCTTGCCTTTATATATATATATCTTGTTTAAGAAAAGATGGGAAGCTTGTTTTTCTTTAAAAGGGACTACGTACTTGTGTGTTAAGTGAAAAGGAATCCAAGTTCTTTCTTGAAAATAAATATTGGCTAAAGAGAATAACCTCTTGAATATAATACATTGCTAGATGGATTATGTCAACTTCTTGATTTAGGTATATCAAAGGTTAAGTTAACCTTGTTAATATTGCGTAGTTATTATGCATAAAAGAGGCTATCTATGATAAATTATTGGAAGCAAAGCATGAGCAATTTGAATGTAGAATCATAGAGGAACAAGGTTCTTTGCATGGATAGAAGATCTATTGAGTATGTGAGTACTTTATAATATCATAACTATTATGTTAGTTTCATTGGGAGTAAGTTCATGCATAGGCATCCAATAGCTGTATCAGATTTCATCGGAAAGAACATAAGTTTATATGTGGAAAATGATAACATGTTTTGTTATCATACTTTAGAAAATATTCATTGGAAAAGAAGATGAATTACATGTACAAAAACTGAAGTAATGTTTTGGTTTCCTTGAAATACATACATGGCTAATGTGGATAAAATATTTCGAGAATAAAGACATGTATTCTTATGTTTTATTCCATTAGTTTTATGGAAAAGAAAACCATGTTTTGCATGCATATCATGTTATATGTCCTCGAAGAGGAATCATGAGTTTTTCCTACTCGATTATGTTAAGTACTCTGTTGGGAAATTAAGATTAGAATATTTATGCATTGTATGCATAAGAACAACAGCTAATGTGTTAGCTTTATTATATTTGAATCTTTATGCATTGTATGCATAGGAACGACAACGAATGTGTTAGCTTTAATATATTTGCATGTTCCAAAGGCAAAATCTGAAGTGGTGGTTCTTTTGTTAAAGTTTAAGTAAAGAAAATGCACATTGTGTCATTTTTCATTAAAGGAATTTCTGAACAGATATAGTGATTCGTCTGGTACGAATGTGTGCGTGTGTGAAAAATGTCATAATAATGTGGGAGTTATTTGACATGAATTAATAATTACTTACTCACACTAATGTAGAGATGTTAGAAGAAAGCATGTTGTGACATTGTATTCACATCTCATATATGCACATGAATAGGTGTTAAAGGATCATTCAAAGATTGATTACTTATTGATTAAGGTTTTATCTAATCCTGCTATAAAATCTTGTCGATGTTGCTAAGAGAAAACATTGTCATAGAGGAGGAATGTGAATTTCCTGATAGGGATGAGTACTGCAGTACGGAGAGAAGTCCTTCAAATGAAATAAAGATAAGTATTTTATTTTATTTTATTTTAAGAAGTCTATGCATATGCATGTTGATTTCCTCTAAAAATGAATTGTTATATACATGGCATTGCATGAGATTAGCTTCTATTTAAGAGAATTCTTAAAAAAGTACATGTTATTATAACATACTTTTTCTCCATAAGAATATGCATATGAGATTAATATGTGTATTATGCTTTATTTCTTTGGGAAAGAGAGTATAAAAGCATGAAAGAAAAATAGTTACTTTTCATTTGAGCTTGAAAAGAAGCAATTGTTTTTGCATGCAATAAATTTCTAAGTTACCATGCACTACTTTAAAAAGATGAACGTGTATAGTGATGGTGTGAGAAATTAATGCATGAATGCAAAAGATGAGGAAAGTCCTTATATAAGATGATAAAGTGTGAAAATTAAATCGAATAAAACCTCTTAATGGGTCAAGTTGTGAAACTTCACTAAATGACTTGTTGACTGACTAGTTTCTTTTTTTTTGCATGAGACGTCATGACTGCATTAAGATCATAATGGCATGGAATGACTAGTTTTAGAGTGACTCGTGTCATGAATGCATTAAAATTATTAATAGCATTGATTAGTTATGAATGAATAACTAATGAGAGTTATATGCACAAATCGATTTTGACTAAATCTAATTGAAAGTTGTGAACACATGATTATGATAATTAATTCGTGCGACAGTCTGTTGGTAACAGAACATTATGGGAATTGGAAATGTTTGCATAAGATAATATGTGCTTGAGAAATGCATATTCACGATTAGCATTGTTTCTTATAGTAAGCATGAGTAGCTTAATGGAAACATAAAATCTGTGAAAATAAAGCATCGAAAGCATTGCAATGTGAGTTGCAACAGTAAACGTTAAAGTATCATGTTTTAATGTACAACACATGTCTGTTACTTCCAGGGGGGGAGTTGTGACATCTTCATTAAAGCTAACTAGTATAAACTAGCTAAAGACAATTTGTTTAATTTTCTTTTATCTGACAAGAAAAATTTAAATCATCACTGTTGATAAAGAAAATTATTTAATTTGTTGAAATTAATTAATGAAAGAAAATCTTTCTAAGCTGATGGTAAAAATGTTTCCAAGAATACAAAGTGGTTGGGGATAGTTGGAAAGACAGTTACCTACTACTCTGAGGATAAGCTAGATCCCTGGGGAGGAGTAGGCGTTTTGTGAAATTGGTAAAGGGGTAGTATTTTCTCGAGCTGGTTGGGACCAGTTGAAAATAGCTTCCAGCAACCCTTGTAAAGCCAAAAACATTTGAGTGTGACTGGAATTGGAGAATTGGACCGGACTGTCTCGAATTTCTCTTCCAGGCTTTTCTGAGTATGATTGGATTGGCCATCCAGAGGTCATAGCAGAAAGATCCACTGTTAACCCATGGCACTGTCCAGATTCTGGAGCTAGGGGGCAAGTGGAGGACGTAATAGCCTCACTTGATGGTTGGGAGGACCACAGTTTGAAAGACTAAATTTCCAGATAAGTATAAAGAGCTTAGCGCTCGGAAAATGAATTACTGAATGTATAAGTTCATTTATACTATTACTAATTTGTTTGAATGTCTTAGCAGATGCTAGGATATGCCTATGGTGCATGGATTGACCATTGGTACGATTAGAGAGCTAGATTCTCTCTGAGTCCTTTTTAAGTACTGTATGGATGTCTTTAGCAGGAGCTAAGACAATGTGCACGTGATGCATTGATGAGAGGGTTGGTTCTCTTTGAGTACTTGTGGAAGTACTTTGATTAAAGCATCTCTTTATATTGCAATAATGTTTGATGGTTGCAATTATTTTCATTTGATTGAAACTATGTGACTAATGTGATTGAATTTCTAGTCATACATTACAAGCTCTTTCCAGGAAGTGTTGATGGATGTTCAACCATTCGATGAGAGGTTGCGTAAAAGCCATCATTTCTACCAATAGTAATTGGTAAGTTCGTATAGAGATTTTTCTATACCTTTGTGAATTGAATAAGGGATAAACAGTAGAAATGGAAATGAATTTTTCTTTGCGCTATACATGCTTATGAATATGGATAAAAACATTATTGCTTCAATTAATGGCATTTAAGGAAACGAAAGTGTCTCATTATGAAGGGAAAGGACTCCCTTTTGGGTTGTTTATATTATTATATCATGAGTATAAGTTTAATTTCAGTGAGAGAAGCACACCGATGATGGTGTTCTCTTAAAGGGGGGAGTATGTAATGCCCACGTAAATTAGTGTAAATTACAGTTTTACCATGATTTACTGAGACAGTTGTATCAAGAAAAAAAATCAAGAATTAGTTAAGGTAAAACAGATTCCTTATCTACGGGAGTTTGAGGGGGTACGATTGATCATTGGGGATGCACCCCAATGTTACCACATATTCGTGGCTGTAGAGAAGCATGGGTTTTCAGCGGCAGTCCAATTATACGAAATTCCTGGAATGGTTGTATGATTTCTTTGTACACGCCCAAACGAGTGAGGCATAAGAAAAACACTACTGTTGCAATAATTTGATTCGAGATTGAGTCTTTTTATATATATTATATTTGGGGAGATTGTCTCAGGAGAAAAGGAAAAAGAACGTTTGCAATGATGGCGTTATCAGATACACACGATTATATCACTGCAAAGGCTAGCAGTTCCTGCAAAGCCGAGGACATTTTAATATGGAAACACCAAGAGACGAGGAGGAACGAGAGGTTGAATCCTTTAGAGGATTTCAGTCTTGTGAAGAGGCTTGGGCAAGGCAATATGAGCTCAGTTTTCCTTGCCATTGAGCGCTGCACCAATCGAGTTTTTGCAACGAAGGTACTCTCAGCCCAACAAATTTTCTCCAAATCTGCTTTGCGTATATTACTTCTTGTAGACTCATCGTGAAAGAGATAGAGTCGATATAGGATGCTCTGCAATAGTAATGGTGAAAGTAAAGATAAGTAATTCCTTTTTGGTTATTTCTGGGTTTGATTATTTTCAAAATATTTGCCATGTTTATATGGACATAAATATATAAATATTTATATAATTTTGTATACGTAAGAAAAATAGAAGATGCATGTTTTATCATTTAAAAGAGATTTTCTTGAATGTATTAAAGAGGGTAGCTCTTTAATATAAATATTTACATAATATGGTATAAGTAAGAAAATAGAAGATGAATGATCTTTATTTTAAGAGGGATTTTGTACTCATTTAGTTTAGGAAATGAGAACAAATCCAAGGTATTTTTCTTGAATAAATTAAAGAGAGTGACTCTTGAAATATATAGTTCACTTAGTTTACAATTTATTTTCATATCAAGGTGGGTAAATATATGAGAAAATAATTCAAGGGAAATAAGTTGAGATTTTCCTTCTTAAAGTGAAAATATGTTTTGGTGGACATATTGAGATTAAGGCTTTGGTAACCTTATATTGAGACGTTTGAAATGCATGCATATCTAGAATAGGCATGTGTCTATTGTGTGTATTTATTTCATGCATGTTTGGATAAATATGCATGTTTTCATATTCTCTATACATTGTATTTAATGCATATAGATAGGAAAAACATATGCATATATTTAAAATATGTGAGATACAAACAAGATTTATCAACTAATGATATTACATTGGTAAAGATTAGTTATTCAATAAATCCATGGATAGTTTCATAAAACCATGGGTAGTTTTTCCATGGTTTTGACAAATATTAATTATTTCATAAAACCATGGGTAGATTACCATGGTGTTTGCAAATATTAGTCAATTAATAAATCTATGGATTGTTTACCATGGTGTTGGTAAAGTTAAGTTATTTAATAAATTCATGGTTAAAGGAATTAATCAGTTTTATTCCTTAGATGAATAAACTAAGAGATTATTTTATATTAACATGATTATGATGCTAAATTCCTTTTGAAGGAAGATCTTGCATATACACGCAATATATGTATTAGCTTATATTGAAAAATAATATACATTTTTGTATGTAGGAAGATAGCTTGTAGTATTAAAACTACATTGAATATGATTGTTACTATAATCTTGAAAATGAGACATGTATTTATATTCATAATTGTGTATTTTTACATATGATTACATGCTCACTAGCGTTGAGATTTCTTTGGAAGACTTGTGAAGGAGGTTATGTACTTCGTTGTGTAAGCACTCCTTTAGGGAGAGTCTTTTGGAAACGGTATGCATTCACATGCATGGAAGAAACAATTGTTATGTTAACTTGCATTCCATGCACTAAAGGTGATAGCTTAAAGGTTAGTTATTTTTATTAAAATGTATGTAAATCACATGCATAAATATCTTAACTGATGTATTAGTTTATTTTAAAGCAAGGCCTGGGAGATGTAGCCATTGTCTTGCAGGAATGTGTGCTTATGTGATGGAAACCTTAGTTATTGTGATGACTTATAACCAGCACATATGAGGTATGTGTTGTTAAAGGGAGAATGTCAAGGTACTTTACGTGCTTGTCATGAATATACTTGAGTAGGTGGAGAAACTACTATAGTACAGATATGTGAAATGATTGATTAATACTTTATGAATCTTGACATCATTTTATGTTGAAGGCATCCTAGCAGGGAATGATGGTGACATGTACAAAGGAATATTATGCTTGTCATGTACAAAGGAAAGTTATGCTTGTTCTGGTGGCAGGTAAATTATTAATGTTCATGCAGATGAGTGTGAGTTGCAGGAAGGTCCAATGTACGATGGTCCATTGTAGGTACATCCATGCCACCAAGATGTGAAGATCTGAAGATATGAAGACTAGAGGGTAAATGGTATCATATTTATTGTAATGGCTTTAAGCTAGATATTTTCATATTTCCTTGTAAGATTATATAAACGATGGTTAAGGGATGGTCTCCCTTATAAGCCATTGAGTGATGGGCTGAACACCCTCACGAGCGTTTAATAATAAAATTAAACGTTCGCTGGTTTTCACCCTACGGGATTTCCAGGGTATATTGGTGTTCAATGATGTGATTGATTATTGTGTCTAGATGATGAGGTTGATTCCTTTCTTCTTATGATGTTCATAATGACTATATGGGTAATGAAATGAATGGAAGGTTACATCATACAGTAATTCTGTTAATGTACTATAATGGAGGTTGTTAATGGTTAAGGAGCTTACTAGTCCTATTCTAAAAGTTACACTATGAACTGGTAAACATTCTATGTAATGATGAGTAAGGAATATTTAATGGTGAATGGTTAGTTACCCATGAGTAACTTGTATAAATTTTTTTTATCTCCTTACATTTCCATGTGAAGTTAATGGTGTATGTTACATACATGTTTAGTTTGTTTAATTAAAAGTATAATAAAATATTAATAATCTCATTTTTTACTTCTAATTTTACACTCTAAAATAAGTTTTCACTTCAAAAGATTTAATACCTCTCAACTCTTACTAAATCCATAGTTAAAATGAAATAAATAAAAAAACATTTATCGTAAATGATATAAATCAATTGACTTGCTCATATTGTATAAATAGACTTACAATTCACTCAACATTATTATGAAACTTAAGATTCCCTATAGATATCGAAAAAATTGATCGTTCTATTTTTTTCTATAATCACCATCTTGATAAATATATATTTTTGGTTTGAAAAAGAGAGTTTGAATTTCTTATATATGTCGTTTAAGAAATTGTTTATAAAAATCTCCCACTACTACTTGCTCATAGTGGTGAGTGGTGTGTTAAAAGTTAATCTAGTCAGTGGTACTGATTCGATTTTAATTATTTTTAGTTTTTTTAGTTTTTATATATATATATATATATATATATATATATATATATATATATATATATATATATCTATTTATTTATTTATTTATTTATTTATTTTATAATTAATATATATATATATATAATACCTATTGTCTACCAATGAAGTTTTTTTCAATTTAAAATAAGTTGTTTTATTTTATTTTAAGTTTTTTTATTGAAATAATTTTATCATAAATTAATAATTTGTTCATAGGCATATAACATATGGTAATATGATGTTTTGTTAAGACATTTCGTGATGTGAAGGTCAGCAATTTGAAACTTCATGGGCAAAAATTCAGCCATGCTAATAGCTAGTGTGACTCAGGTAAGGTGCAATGCAATCTCTGAGTGATTTTGATTGCTTAGATGCCACTAGGTTGTGGCTACTCAAGCCACAAGTTAGTCATTTCAAAACTCATATAAACTAGCAAAGTTTTTTTTTTAGTCATAAATTAATATTTCATTTTAGATTTTGTTTTAATCATGGTTACTATATATGAATTTATAAGGCAAAGTCTCTTCCAATTCAAAATGAAAAGCAGTAAAAAAATATTTTTGATGGAAAAACTCAAAGTTAGACAATCATTGATAAATCAAACTTCTTAAGACTCCATGCCTATTTCTTCAATGACTACAACTACTCTAGTGCCTAAGAGTAATGGATAAATCATTATTTCTACTATATCTCACAAAGTGACTTCCCTCCTATTGATTCACAAACACAAAACTCTCTCTACAATAAGAAAAAGGAAACACAAAACATATTCATGAATTCAAGAAGAGGGTTTGTTGTCTTTAGTGGATAGAGAAACAATTGATTTTCATTGACAATAAATAATCCAAACACTAATTAGATGGCAATTGGAAGAACCTGAAAGAAAAATAATATATATGAAGAAACATGATCATCTATCCAAAAAATTGAGATATATTATCATCATTGTAATTAGTTATTCAAATTCAAAGTTGAAAACAAAATCAACAATAAAACATTAGCCTCCTCACACACATGGAGTAGGAAATAAGAGATTGGATCCCAAATATTGGGAACTCTACTAGAGCCGGAACCACCTCTTACATTCAGACTATCAAATTATACTTGTATATAAATACTTTAATGGTAAGAGTCCCCACAGATAGGGTAGAAACGCAACAATAACTAATCATATGCATGATAGCGTTTCTTGAGAAGGTGGATAAACTCAAAAAAAAGATCACGATGTTAGCCAAGAGCATAACAAACATGGACCTTTCTTCATTGGACTCTAAAGAGACATAACCACCTAACTTGGAGGACATCCCTGCAGAATGGACATCAGAAAGGCACTTTTGTGTTGCAATAATTTAATTTCTAGTAGTCTTTTTATGTTATCTATTCTATCTCTTTTTTTCTATGCAGTACTATGTTTACTTTTTTGGTTATCAAACTATCTAGTTGAGAACAGTATGAACAATCAGAAAATTTTGTGTCTATGCTACTAGTGTGGTTTCCCATGTGGCAGACCAGTAGCGACAAGTATCGTTGTATGTTAATTTTTTTAAGAGTAATATAATTATACTCATCTTACAAAAAAATAAAAAATAAAATATTAACCTTGAATATTAGATCCAAAATAATTATATAAATAAATTCACTTTTTTTTTTTTATAGTTTATAAAAAATGTATTTAAAGAAAAAAATGTCAAAAGGCATTATTTTCATTAATACATGTTCTATAAATAATGTTAGAAAGTGTAGCAAGAAAGACTCAATTTGACTTCAATTTGACTTTAGCCTTAGTCAATTTGAGTAAATCGAATTTCCACATCAGCAAGACAACTTGGAGGCAGTTAACTAGTGTGACATGGCTTTTGTCAATCAGTTAGATCAATAAATCTGAGTAGTGGGCTTGGAGTTCAGTTATGCATGTGTTGATTGCTAAATTTTAGCAATCTAGTTAAAGATATTTTTAGTTGTACTCAGTTAACTGACCTTTAACAGTTAATAGAGTTAGTTGAAGGTCATTTGAGCAATGAGACAATGGTTTGACTTAGATATATATCAGTTAACTGATCTATCAACCCAAAATAGCCCATACATGCATGGAATTCGAATTTCTCAGTTTAAGTGGAGGAGACAAAGGCTAGTGTAACATTAATTGTATACTAGTTGAGTGTACGTTTTTTTGCATACAGTTAGGAGATCATTTCCTTGGGAATTGTGCAAGGAAATAGGTACTTCCCTATTATTTAGGAGCTTGAATTTGATCAGACTTGCACAAGGAAATATGATGTTGGAGGAGGTAGAAATTGGCGAAGTCTGGGCCAAAGGCTCTCATTCAGCATAGAGAACAATTTTTATTTTGCAGGTGGTGCTCAAAGTTGAAGCATGCAATTGTAATAGTTTCTCTATTCAACTGATTACTACAAAGAGCCTTGAGGGTTTTTTACCAGTTAGGTAGAAATCACTATGTACTTGTGGTTTTTATTGTTGCATGTCTATGCATGTTGTTCTATATTGTGATTTTCATTTTGAATATTAGTAGAGTGGAATTTGTGTCTCTTGATTTCAGTTTGATTTCTTGAGTAGTTGCAATTTCTATCAAATTACTACATTGTATCAGAGACCTAAAATCACATTAGAACTAATATTTTGAATTTATCCCTTAGGAATTTCGAATGTGCAGCTTCATTGTAGCAACTTTCCTTCAGATTCAAGATAATGTATTTCAACGAACTAAGATTGGAGTATACCCTAGAGGGTAGCTCGAATTTCATAGCCTGGAAGGACCGAATGGAAGCAGTGCTTGATGATACTATTGTGTTAGAATATGTTAAAACTGACATTGTGAAACCCCAACGGTTTAATGCACAACAATTAGCCCAATGGAAGAAGGACGTTGCAAATGCCAAGATAATTCTTCTAGAAGATGTGAGAGACCATGTGGTCTCAAATATCCATGGCAAAGAAACACCATTTTTTATGTGGAAGACACCAACTGAGCTATTTGAAAATAATAATAACCATAGAAAATTTACCCTAAAAGAAAAACTTCGAAACATTAGGATGTAGAAAAATGATACCATTCCAGAATATCTTTCCCGATTCACTCAAGTTCAAGATGATCTTGGAGGGGTTGGGGAGAATGTTGTAGAAGGTGATCTGGTGAGCCTAGCTCTTCTAGGCCTTCCAAAATCCAGGCACAAGTACTAGGACTCTATGAATGGAGGGGGAAAATTATTAAATTAGGAAAGGTTGTGGTCCGATTTGGTTCAAGAAGAGATAAGGATAAATATTAGAGATGGAGTATCATCTAGAGCATAGGATGAAGGGAATTTGTCCTTGGTTGGGAAGGGAAAGAAAGGAAAAGGAAAGAAGACCCAAATCAAATCTTAATCCAGCCAAAATAATGGCAAGAAGAAATACTTGAGCAAGATAAAATGTTTCCACTGTTATGAATACAAGAACTATTCAACAAAATGTCTACATAAGAAATCTAACCAAAAGCCTTTAGGAGGAGTAGGAGTGATTAGAGGCTCAGTATTTTATCTCAAAAATGAAAGTGCTCAAAATTTATTTCAAATAGAACGACAACGACTGGCCCATTACCAGGAATCCAACGCAACTTGTTTTGTCGAAAACCAAGTTCGGATGAAGAAGTTATGGTATGTTGATCGTCGTTCATAACATGCAAATTTTTATAAAAAATAAATTGTAGAACAGGTACAGGCTGATGAAATGGCAGCCCAGTCAATATCTAGGGAATATTCTTCATTTTTTTCCAATGGGGTAATGTTACTGCTGGATTCGCCAGTTTGGTTGGTGAAGGTGAAAATTGGCCAATGTCCTCCAATGTCCTCCTAAGGCTGAATTCGGTTTTTTTTATATGTTGGAGGACAACCCAACCAGGAGTCGCCATGTGTCCCCTCTAGTGGGCCCTATCCAACACCAAGGTCGAATTCATTATTTTAACATGGTAGAACATATTATGAATCTTAAGGTTTCAGAACATATATATATTGGAGGCATATTTCATTATATACCTAAGGTTCCGAGACATATCCTAAAGTCTGATATATATATATATATATATATATATATATATATATATATATTTGGAGCACAAGTTTTTATTATATGGTGGAACTTCATTCCAAATATTTGGATCTAATACATTAATGGAGTGCATTACATGGTATAAGCCTAAGTTTTAGACCGCATATTATTAAACAGAGGAGAGATATATATTATTAATGGTGGAGTGGATTAATTATATGGGCATTAACTAAGGTTTATATTATGGTGTGTATTTTTTTATATATATTCTAAGGTCTAAGGCGTATATGGTGGTGGCAATGTATTAAATGTGTAGCGCATATTTATATTGTAAAATATGTTTCAAAGGTTGAATGGCTATGCAAAGTTTATGCCACGGTTGTAAAGACATATATGAGGGGCGAGGTCGGGGCTTGAACCCAAGACCTCCCCCACTCCACTCCAATCGTTTACCAATGGGCTATACCCGTGAGACTTGAAATGCATTGTGGTCCACCTTAATTTGAATTGTACGCAGGCTTCGATGGCGGGAACGGAGGGGGCCAGCTCCGCGAGCCAGCTTAGTGTGTGCTTATCCCATTTAATCTGGGATTAAGCTCTAATTAATATTGATGATAATTAGCGGTGTAATTAGCAAATTTTATATTTTACGCGGATTACACCAAAAATGTCGGAGCTATCTGGAGTCTTCTCCAGATTTGGAGGAGAAATTGGGGAAATTTTGTTTTTGCCATAACCGAAACAATTTTCAACCAAATTGGGCTTAGAAAGAGTCATTCCTAGCTAATTGGCATGCTATGAACACATTGGAGCATGTTTCAGAGGCACAGGATCAAGTTTACAGAGGTTTTTTTTACCTTGAATAATTTTGAAGCCTAGGGCCACCAGGAGGGAAGGCCATGCCTAGAGCATCTGGTAACCAAATTGAGTAAATAAATAGTCATTTATAATATATTTCAAATTTTTTAACTCATTGGAGTGTGTTCCAAGAGAATTTGATGCATTTAAACAACAATTAGAGAACTATTGAGTTAATACAGAGGCCCAAGCCATGGAAGATGGACCAAGGAGATGTAGCCCAGGAGGGGTGAACTCCTTTATTAAAACTCCATTTTAATGGATCAACTGTGATTTTTTATTGTTATTTATATTTCTTTTGTTCAACCTTTTAAATTCATACTTTATGATTTCAAATTCACTCATAAAAATCAGTTTAATTTCTTGTTTTAACACACATAAGCAACAAGGAAACCTGTACACCAAGCATAAGATCAGTGAATAAGTTTTATATCTGAAAATGAAATTAGCACAACAAAACTAATGTTCATAATCAGATCAAGCTGGTATCAGATCTTGGTTGAAAGGAAAGGTTATTTTCTTGATAGTTGCTTGAGTTTTGTGCAAGTTTAATGGTCAAATTTGTGATGCTGACAAGGTTAAAGTTGCAGAAAGGTGAAGGGAAATTGTTGGTTTCAAGTACTGAGATTAGGACCAGAAGAAGGAGAGATACAAGAGCACCATATTCACCCAAAATTTCACTCATAGCTGCACTTGAAGAACCTCAAGTTTTGTCTCAAGAAGCTGAGATTGAAGAGGTACAAGTTGTACAAGAAGCTGAGTTGATTGAAGAGGTACAAGCATCAAAATTTGAGCTTGAATCCATAGCCATCATGTCAGGTGTTGGAGAGTCTAAGGGAAATTCAGAAGAGGAATATGTCAAGAGAGAATTGAAAGACATAAAGAGGATGGTTAAAGGTATGTTTGATGTATTTACTGCTGGGATGGCAGGAGAAGGTTCTAAGCCTCCATATGGAGAAGGAACTTCAGATGGTAAGAAGGATGAAGAGAAGAGTTCAAAGGGAAATGGAGGAGATACACCTCCATATCCACCATATTCATCATCCTCATCATCTCCATCAACATCATCTTCCACTTCCACCACAAAAACCACTCACACTCACTCAAAAGCCACAAAAGGAAAAACTCCAATACTCAAATTGGACATTAAGTTTGAACTTCCCATGTACAATGGCGATGAAAATGCAGAGAGTCTTGACCATTGGATACGTCAATTGGAGGTATATTGTGGAATTTAGAATCTTCATGAAGACGAAATAAAGATCCAGTTGGCTTCATTAAGGCTAGAAGGAGAAACACTAGTCTAGTGGGAAGCAAAGACTCAAGAGGAAATTTGAATCCATGGTAAGATATCCATTTCTTGGGTTGAGTTTATTTCTTCCATTAGATTTCTTTTATCCTTTAGCCTATATGCAAAAATACATTATGAGTTGGAAAATTTTTAGGTAACTCAAGGGTCAAACAGTTCAAGAATATACCCAAGAGTTTAGGAAAAGGGCTTTGTTGTTAGGAATAAACTTGAATTCCCAAGATACACTCTTGAAATACATTGGGGGTTTACATTCATATTTGAAACATACTATCCTTATGCTTAACCCAAGCAATTTAGATGAAGTTTGTGTACAAGACACACACTTAGAGGCAAGAGGGAAACAAAACATGGATGAGAAAAGTGAAAGTGAGAGTAAAGGAAAAGGAAAGTTTTATGGAAGAGGAAAAATAAATAGTTCTGTAAAAAGAGAGAAGGAAAAACTCACATGCAAAAATTGTTCAAATACTGGCCATGATGAAGACCATTGTTGGAAACTTCATCCAGAATTGAAACCAAACAGATTGAAAGCCAAAGAGAAGGGTAAAATTGTTGCTATAGTTGAACATGCCTTAGGGTCTGATTCAGGAGATGAGACAAATATTAAAACCATGGGTTTGAAAGGTAAACATGTTGCAAGAACTAGTACTTAAAATTATTCAAATTTTACTCATGATAAAGATACAAGAATAGAACTTTTCCATATTAGATTTGTCTCTAAACATACCAAGATTGATACACTTTTTGATAGTGGGTGACAAGCTAACTTGATTTCTGAAGACTTGGTTAAGCAGCTCGGCCTTGAAACTATTAGACATCTAAGACCATATCCTTTGGCTTGGATATGAAAGAATGAAAACTTGCAAGTTACAAGGAAGTTCTTACTAAGATTCGCCATCAACTCAAACTTTCTTGATGAAGTTGAGCTTGATGTGGTGTCGCTTGAGATATCAGGTATTGTATTGGGAAGTCCTTATTTGTATGATAGGAAATCATTATTTCATCGCCATGAGAATAAGCAGGAAGCTCCAATTTGTAAGGAAAATAATCGCCATGAGAATAAGCAGGAAGCTCCAATTTGTATGCCATAGTACCAATATGTTGCAACACCTTGTAAGGACCATAGTGATTTGGAAATAATTTATTATCCTTCTTAGCTTTCTTGAGGGACATTTTTTTGTATGGTTTGGAGAATTTTACTACCCAGTCTCCCACATCAAAACTTCTCTCACTGCGATGTTGATTTGCCTATTGTTTCATTCGATTTTGTGCCAAATTTAGGTTATCCTTTAAGAGTTGGAGAACTTCTTGTTGATGCTCGATGTGATCCTCCACTGCTTGAAACCTAGCATTTTACCTTAAAGAAGATGTGATGGATGGTGGATGATATCCATAAAGTGCCATAAAAGGAGTCATTTTTTCTGTAGTATGGAAGGAAGTGTTATACCACCATTCAACGAGAGGTAACCTCTTGACCCATTGTGCTTGCTTATCAGATACAAAACAACGAAGATATCCTTCCAAACATTTATTCACTATCTCTATTTGACCATCGGATTTAGGATGATAATATGAGCTATGAGCTAGTTGAGTACCCAAACAAGAAAATAATTCCGTCGAAAAATTTCCTATAAAAATGGGATCTCTGTCACTACAATAATCTTCGGGTTTCCATGTAGCCTTTGAATTGTTTCCATAAATGCAGTAGCAACTGTACTCGCTTTAAATGGATGAGATAATGCACAAAAGTGTGCATACTTGGTAAGTCTATCAACTACCACCATGATGGCACTCCTTCCTTCGGACTTAGGTAAACTTGTGATAAAATCCATTGAAATCTCCTCCAAATGTTGACTTGGAATGAATAAAGGATGTAGAAGACCCGGGTTCTTAATTGTCTCAACTTTATTTTCCTGTCAAACCAAACATTCTGCCACAAAATTTTGAATATCAGATTTAAGGCCATCCCGAAAAAATTCTTTCTTCACCCTGTGGTAAGTTTTTAAAAATCCCGAATGTCCTCCTAAAGGAGAAGTGCGCAATTAGAAAAGAATATTTTGTTTTAGTTGGGAACTCTTACAAATATATAAGCGATCTTTGTACCATAAGGAATAATTTTTCCAACTAAATGTATCAGCTGTAGTAGGATCTTGCTGCAACTTTTGAATGAGAGTCCACTCTTCTTCGTCCTTCTTCCATTCATCCCTTGCTTCGGTTATCCAATTTGGTTGGATAATTGAAATGGCACAAAACAATGCTTCCACCTTTTCATCCTTTCTTAAGAGTGCATCTGCAACAACATTTAGCTTCCCTTTTATGTAGACAATTTCAAAGTCATAACCCAACATCTTTGTGACCCATTTTTTCTGCTCTTCTGAAGATAGTCTTTGTTCCAAAAATTGTTTAAGACTATCATGATCAGTTTTTACCTTGAAGTGTCTTCCCATTAGGTAAGGTCTCCATTTATTTAGTGCATGTAGTATTGCCAACATTTCCTTCTCATAAATATCCTTTTGTAAATACTTTCCTTTGATTGAACGACTTTCAAAAGCAATGGGTCTTCCTTCTTGCATTAAAACAACACCAATTCCATTTCTTGAGGCATCACATTCCACAATAAAGGTTTTTGTGAAGTATGGCATAGCTAAGACTGGTGCTAGGCACATTGCCTCTTTAAGATGTTCAAAGGCCTTAGTTGCTTCAGGAGTCCATGAAAATGCATCTTTCTTCAATAATGTTGTTAGAGGTGCTGCTATTCTCCAATAATTCTTAACAAACTTGCGATAATACCCTGTTAACCCGAGAAATCCTCGCAACTGCTTTATGGTTGTGGGGACTTTCCATTCCTTAATGGCTTTAATTTTGTTAGGGTCTACTTTAACACCCTCGTGAGATACAATATGACCCAGATATTCCACCTTTTGTACTCCAAAGAAACATTTGGATTTTTTTGCATATAATTGTTTCTCCTGCAATAGTTTGAGCACCCTATCAACATGTTCAACATGATCCTTCCAAGACCTGCTGTAGATTAGTATATCATCAAAAAATACTAGCAAAAATTTTCTAAGGAAGGGTTTGAAAATGGAATTCATCAACCCTTGAAAATGTAGAAGGTGCATTGGTAAGGTCAAAAGGCATGACCAAAAATTCATAATGACCCTCATGAGTTCGAAATGCTGTTTTTGGAATATCTTCAGTCTTCATTCTAATTTGATGATATCTTGAACGAATATCCAACTTGGTAAAATAAATTGCTCCATGTAATTCATCCAATAATTCATCAATCACAGGAATGGGAAATTTGTCTTTAATGGTGAGCTTATTGAGCTCCCTATAACCCAGACACATTCGCCATGATCCATCCTTCTTGTGTACCAATACTACAGGAGCAGAGAAAGAACTTTGACTGGGTTGAATTATACCCGCCTCTAACATTTCTGCAATCATACGTTCGATTTCACTCTTTTGGAAGTAAGGATATCTATAAGGCCTGATGTTTGGAGGAACACTTCCTGGAATCAAATGAATAGCATGATCATGATCACGAATAGGTGGGAGTCCTTTGGGAGTTTCAAACACTTTGGAATGATTGTCCAAGACTTGTTGGAGATCTGCAGAAATAGATGATTTTGATGTTGGAACTTCTAGTGAGCATAATTGTGCAATTACGCCTCGTTGTTCTTTCTTTAGAAGCTTTGTCATGACATTAGAGCTTATTATATTTCCCGGCTTCCCCGCAATACCCCGTAATTCGACTTCCTTTCCTTCTGAAATTTTTTTTAAGAAAAGTTCTTGAAAATTAAAAGCTACCGTCCCCAAAGATTGTAACCATTGTACTCCTAGTACAACATCAACACCTCCCATAGGAATGGAAAGCATTGGACTATTCAATACATATTCCCCCATGGTTAGCTTGATATTATGGCATTTTCTGGAGCAATTTATAATTCCTCCATTCGCAACCATCACTTGACATTCTGGTGCTAGGTATAGGAAACAATTCAATTCCTTGGCTACCTTACAATGAATAAAATTATGGGTACTACCTGAATCAATCAACACTATTACCTTTTTCTTCTTCTTTGATATGTACTTTCATTCCTGAGCGGAGGTGAGTGGTAATTCCTGTTAATGTATTATACGTGATATGGTCAGAATTTGTTTCTTCTTCTTCTAGGTTTCTTCCCTAGTGTATATCTCTCTATACTTTTGAAGTTTCTTCTCATTTTCTTCCTCCCCTTTTCACAATCTATGTAAAATAATTCTTTCAAACAAGACTTATGACTCTTTTAGTGTATTTGATATCACAACTCGTGTATAAAAAAGCCCTTGCTCTTTTTTCTTCCAATTTTTATGGTACAATCCTTGTAGGTTGTGAAATCTAAGAGTAGCAACACTTACATCTTTAGAGATGTGAGTGGTAGACTTCTGTTTTGCCATAATTTTACATTCAATTTTTCTTGCCAACCTCGAATGCCTTCTCCAATGAATCGTAAAGTTCCAAATGCAAAATTCATGTTGGATGTTATCCTTTAAAGTCCCTATGAAGACATCAATCATGTGTTCCTCTGGAATATCAGTTACCCTTATATTCAATTTTTGGAAGTCCTCAATGTGCTCCGCCACTGAACCCTTTTGTTTGAGATTTATCAATTGGCTAAAGAAGGTGTTTCTCTTTGTATCCTCATAATGTGCTATCATTTCTCCATAAAAATTTACCAAGTGACAATTTTTTTACGAGAGCAAAGCCATCGATACCATACAAATGTATTTTGTTCTAAATGTAAAGTTGCAATGCGTACCTTTTGTGTGTGTTTTCACATTATTGAGATCAAAATATTGCTCCATCTGTAGTATCCATGTTACGGGATGCTTGCCATCAAACTTCCTCATATCTATCTTTGGAATATGGTGGTTCTTCCATCACACATTATAGTTTATGAAATCACGATTAACATTTATTTTGTTCTCATCATGAGTTTCCTCTACTATCTTTTCGCCATTAGGAAGCATTTCTTGTATCAACTTTGTCAAACCTTCCATATCTGCTTTTAGATCATTCTTTATGTTTTCCATGTTGTCTTTCATTTTTTCTTCCATGTCATCCATATTAGCTTCCACGCCTTTCTTCAAACCATCCATCTTCACTTCCACGCCTTTCTTCAAAACTTCCATTTCATTTTTGTTGCTCTTTGTGAGAGCGAAATTTGGTGCACTTGCTCTTGTAGTTTTAATAGATCATGTTGCAATTATTCATCTTCATGAGTCATAGTAGAGTACTCTGAGGGCTTCATGGGTGTTGAATTATTTTTAAGAGGAATTTCAGAACCCAATATTGAAATATATGCTCAATAGGCCCTTGGAATCACTTCAAACTGATTTTTTTTTTTTTTACACAAGACTTATGCAATTCAGAAAAAAATACACACATTTTTCTTGCTTTTGAGGAGCTTGATATTGAAACTGAATTATCTCTGTGATTTTGGATCGTCAATATCTGAAATTTGGCACTGAGGTAGCCCTCTGAATTCTCTTTCGAATGCCACAGGTCTAACCATATTTGGATTCTTGAAGACAATGTTATGCCCAATATCCTACGATGACCTAATTATGGACTGGTTCAGTAGAGCGAACTTGTACGACTTACCACGTGTCACTTTTTCCTCCTTTGTTAGCCTCTTTCATAAAGGCAATTATAAATCCAAAAATACATAAATTAAATAACGTAAAGTTAGGATAAATATATTTATTAAATTAGAATATTTAATAAATATTAGAGATACTTAGAATTAGAATTTTGTTAGTAAAAATAGGACTCTAGAATAGAGTCGTTTCCTAGGCTCTAAAATAGGAATAAAGTTAGTAGGATGGTTAGAAGGTAATTTATTGTAAATGGAGACTTGTTGGTTTTCCAAGTGATCCATAACTAAAGTAAGTTAGAACATAGAGCTTATAAATAGGTTAGTTTCCTAATTTCATTGTAGTGAGAGTTTACGTATGTAAACTCCTGTAATTTGTTATGTAATATTTTTCCATGATCAATAAATTTATGTGTCTGAGGACACTTCTGATTCTCCCCCCATTTAGGTGTAGGAGTTTTACACTGGTGTACTCCCCCGTTCAACTGCATGAGAGTACCATCATTTTTTCACTGTTGGTTGCACTATCTGTGATTGTATTCGGTTGTAGAATTGAGGCAATCTGTTGAGTGTGGATGACCATTTCCAAGGGTCGATCCATTCATAATGTATCTTCAATCTGGCTAATTTTTGTTGGTTGCGAAATTTTTCTAAGGAATGATTGGGCTTGCCACAATGGCGACAAGGATGGAGATCAAAACTCTGATATTCCATATGACCGGTTCTTTTACAATGAGAACATTTTGGTTGGAATTCAACGTCAAGTTGCGTGCAATTCAGGTTGTCTACAACTTTGGGTTGCGTGCATTGTTGGTTGTCTGCAACTTTCTCAGAACTTGTTGAGGTGAGTTGTGCAAGAAATCCTCCATTGACGAACTTAATTGGCTTGGAATAATCTGGGATACTCAAGCTGGTGTCATCATTGGCATATCCTAAGCCACGTCGATTCTTGTTATTTTGAATTTCTTCTGATGGCTTGATGATGGGCTTGGAAGAAATTGGTACTGGAACAACTTCGACACTTGAAGCTGTTTGGATGAATGACTTATCATCTGGATGGTTCAAAGACTTGAAAGTATCACTCTTTTCTTGCAATTCAATCCTTTGAAGTTGCAACTCGAGTTGAAGAAACTCAATAGTTTCATGTGTTTGGTGTAGATGCCGTGAAATATTAGCAAGAGTTTCTTTGCTAACTTGCACCATGTCTTCATCACTTGAGATGATCAATCTGTGAAGAATGTTTAACAACTAAATATGTTGCGCCATCTGAACTTGCGCTCTTGAAATCAGGCTCTCTTGTTGTAGATGTCATATTTTGAACTTTTTCACTTGAATGTGGCTTGAATGGCACGCTCGCTTGATTTGTTGCTGATTGCACTTGCTAGAGTTGTAGAATTTTCTTGCTTAAACTCTAGAATTCACGCTCGCTTGATGATGATCGCGTTTGTTTAAGCGCTCACTTGACTTACTTGATGATTTCACGCTCACTTGAATGAATAGCCACGCTTGCTTGATGTTGATATCAACTTGTTTGATTGGTGTTAGAGTTGAACTTGTTTGTTTGCTTTGATGAACTTCACTCTGGCTCGCTTGATGGTTTGATCTTTGTCCTGAATTGATGCAAATTGCTTCAATGAATACTCACGCTCGCTTGCAGGAGATGTAAACTTGTTGCTTGTTTGATTCAGAAATTCGTGCACTCACTTGATTTTGCGTAAAGAAAGGGTGACAAACACTGTTGACAATGCACCCAAGAAAACTTACAATGATTTCAATGATTCACTTAAAACAATGAAGTCACTTGTCCTCTTAAAAATTCATTAACAATGAATTTTTAATGATTCACTTAAAATAATGAATTTGATTACAAGTTCTTAAATGGATTTGCAAGAACGCTGATGTAGACTTTGCTTTGAAATACTGGAGTTTTTAGATTCATGAACTTGATTCTATTGAGTTGAAGTAGAATGTTGATGTTGAAAACTTTGATTATGTGTTGTAGTGACACAATTGCACGTGTTGAGCTTAATTTTCTTGCCTTGCAGCTATTTCATTACATATGTTGTGCTTGCTAATATTGAACTTTATGTATGCGATATTAAATGAAATCATTGATGTGTCACAACTAGACACAATTCAAAACCAACAACATGAAGCCATAAAAAAATGCACCATCACAAACACACATGGTGTACCTAAGATCCCCTTATTCAATTTCGAGCGGATCTAGGACACTTGAACACCACAAATAATATGTCTTTATTGAGTATTGAGATCATCAACCTTTCATCTTTTACAATATTGGTATTGAAGCTTTCTCAAACAATGAGAATTTCACGCTCGCAAATTTTGGAAACAAATGTCTTCAAAAACCATGTGCACTGATCGCTCACACCTTATCTCTCCAAATACTCCTTATGTCTTCAAAAAAAAATTTTGTGTACAATTTTCAAATTTACACTTCACAAAATCACTTCAAACCTTCCACACACTAAAAAAAAATAATCACATTCCTTATCTCTCCCAAGTAAATGAAGTATACTCTTTTAACAAAAGTACCTTCAAAATTTTTCCAAACCCTTTATAATACAACAAAAAAAACTTTTTAATCCTCCCCCTTTTTTTTGTTGGTTAAAAAAAAATTAAAAGGTCTATAAAATCACTTTCAAAAAAGTGATTTATGGTTTGAAATTTTAAATCATACTTAAAAAAAATCGTTGAAGAGATTACATATCACAACAGTTTCAAATGGTACTTTCTCCATGTCACACGCTGCTTCATCCTCCACAATGCCAACCTTCTGCTTCCAACAATCGGTGTTCGAACTCTCTTTCATTACCTTCATACCACCCTAAGCCGGCGATTCAACATTTTGGTAGATCTATATTCCAAGAAAAATGATAAGCTCTGCTACAAGCGAAGTTATCCCATGCAAAGTGTTAAGCCCTAGGGACTGTTTGGGGAGATCGGTCACAGAGATGGCATTTGGTGGCACCCTGAATCGCAGAAGAATGAAACAAGCCAAAGAGGTAAGAGGGAACGAGCAGAGAGAGTTGTTGCAGTAGAAAAAGAGATGCAACGGAGAAATGACAATGACCTTGAATCTTTTTTTTTTGGTATGGGTGCTCGGACAGACAGTGCACCGAAGCAAAGAATGGGTACCTCTGATGCTACTACTGATGGACAATCTCAGAATAGGGGATTTTCTGGTGAAGGCTCTCAGAGAGCTTCTGTTGGAACACCACTCTGTCTAGGGAAAGAAGGAATTAGCATTAATAGACTGAAACGGGAAGCAATTTGGTCCAGAGTTATAACTCCCTGTCTACCAATTACTGCAACAAAATGGGGCAGAAGAAAGGTGCATTGACACCTAAAGAAGATTTTTTATTGACAAGATATATTCAAACTCACGGTGAAGGATAGTGACGAACTTTACCAAAGAAATAAGGTAATGATTTTTGATGATTATCTTCATTCAGAAGCTTACAACAAACTTTCATGTGAGATCGTCCAGAAGCTCTTCATTGAAACAAATGCACTCATGCGCTAATTTGTTCAGGTTTGCGACGTTGTGGGAAGGGCTGCAGATTGAGGTGTATGAACTACCTGCGTTCCAATATAAAACGTGGCAACATATCCTCAGAAGAAGAGGAGCTCTCAAAAGTTTATCGTATGAAAAGGCAGCTTACCGATTTGCACAAATCAGAACTTGAGAAGAATTACGAGGTGGAGCAACAAATTAAAATTCCTCCAAAGTCAAGTAGTTGCTGCATTTTCTGAGAGGGACCGTGCCATAATGGAGGTTGAGAGGGCTTATCAAGAATAAGAGTCTATGTCGGATAAATTGAACGAGTATCAAAATAGGATGGAAGAAATTACAGTTTTAAGTTTATGCGAGCTGCATTCAACAACTACAGATCATGGTTATATATCCGACTATGTCAACACGTGACTTTATTTACAAAAAAAACATATGAATAGCTCTAAGTGGGAAACTAATGCACAAAAATGACTGTATATACCATTTTTAATGTATTAATTACCCAACATTCTTCGTAGAGATATTCTGCGTGTGGAATTTCGTCCTTTAACAGTCGGCTTCAATGCTATAGTGGCAACACCACAGTCCGTTCAATGCCATATGGGCTTCATCACTCTTCAAAAATTGCGTTCAATCTCAACCTTGAAGTGGTAATCCATTCAATAAACCTTTGATCCCTGTTCATAGCTCTGATACCACATATTAGAAACGAAATAACACAGAAACAGATTGCAGAAAATACAGATACAAAACTAGACAAAACAATGGCGGAAAAGAGGCTTCAGCCTAATGGCATTCTCATCATTCTCTCTTATTAAAAGAATTTAGTTTACAATTTAAATAGATGAGAGGAAATGTCTAAGATAGTTTGTGCTATCTTAGACTCCTTTAGTTGAGATAATTTCTCACCAAAAACCCACCAAGATAGGAGTTACTAAACAAACTCTAATATTTGAGGAACAACCCAAGAGTTAGGCACATATTCCTAACTTGGAATGTTTAATTAATTAATTTATTATTTTGGATTTATTATTGTTATTTGAGAGAGGCTAACATCCTTCAACTCTGAAATTGATAGACAGTAAAATATAGTCCGTTTACTTTTGGCCACTTTTTACAAAATTCCAATCCGATGCTCAAAGAGAGAGTTATGAAGATTTTCCCACGATCACCTGTTTGAGATGAAATTCGGGAGTCTGCAAAAGACCTAACTTCCACAGACCATTTTTCCTTAAATATTGCAAACCAAGATCTGAAATTTTGTGACGATGTTCCTTAGGATTTCGGCTTCGCACTCTAAAAATTTCAGCTTCTCAATGCGAATCAATCTTTGAAATTTTTCCACGACCTTCCTTGGGAATTCCACGATGACCTATTTAAGTTAAATTTAGGAGCTTGCAAAAAGCCCTAACTTCCACATATCATATCTCCGAAAATATTGTGAACCAAGCTCTAAAATTTGTGAAGATGTTGTTTAAGATTTCAGCTTTGCACTCTAAACATTTCAGCTTCTGAACCTTTGTAGGAAATAAATTATAGCGAAAATTCCATGATGGCCTGTTTGGAGCAGCGAAACCCTAGAATCCAAAGCTATGATACCAAATGTTGTGAAACCAACTCTAAAAATAGAAGAAAAGAGATATCAATGCCTTAGAAATAAGCCACTTCAAGGGGGCAACCTCCAATACATTACATGAATGAAAAATTCTTGGATGATACAAATGGAAAAACCTCCTTTTTATATATAGGAGTCCATGGGGCCACAATGTAATCCTAGCCGACCTAACAATAATAATGTAAGGGCAAAATAATAACAATATGGAGGTTATAGGGGTACAACAATAACAATAAGGGGTTACACTAACAACAATAAGGGACTATACTAGTAATATAGGGACTTAACAAGACGTGACAGACTTGCAACAGTCAACATCAGTGTTGAGTAGTGTTGGAAAAAATATGTCGGTGCAAGAGAGTGCAAAGGTCAAAGAGAAAGCGACAAAGCAGCTTGGAAAAGAAGGCATGGGGTCCACAAATTCTGGTTTATGGTTTCCAAAAGGTACATGGCAATGGCGAAGATACTTGGTCAAGAGTCGACGCAAGTACAAAGCGAGATCAGCTAAAAATTGCCATGGTGACAGTGTGAAAGGTGAGAAAGTTTTTAAGTTTCCTTTGATTATTGACCAAGGTAGGAATAAGATGGTTTCAAAAAGAATATCTTGTTGTTCTGTAAATTCAGAAATATTTTAGCATGACAACAAGAGAATGTCGCAAGAATCAAGGAAAAAGTTGACTTTTTGTGAAGAGCTCCAAATGATGAAATTGGGAAAATTTCAGTGGATAAAGGTTGGAATAGTAAGGGAATAGTAACCTCATCCACATGATTAATAATCAGAGAGATTTTGGGGTCCAAAAGGCTTCTAGTGGGGAGGAATGATCAAAGGAACAATATTTTAGCTCAAACATGAAAGTGCTTATAATTGATTGCAAATTGAACGGTTGCGACTGGTCCGTCATCAGGAATCCAACACAACTTGTTTCATCAAAAACCGAGTTCGGATGAAGAAGTTATGGTCTATTGATCGTCGTTCATAACAGGAATTTTTTATAAAAAAATTGCAAAATGGGTACAGGCTGATGACATGGCATCCCAGTGAGCTTTGAGGGAATCTTCTTTAGTTTTTTTCCAATGGGACTATGACAAGTGTCACTACTAGATTTGCCAATTTGGTTGTTGAAGGTGAAAATTTCCCAATGTCCTCCTAAGGTTGAATTCGATTTTTTTTAATAGGCTGGAGGACAACCCAACCAGAGGTCACCACGTGTCCCCTCTGGTGGGCCCTCTCCAACACCAAGGTTGAATTCATTATTTTAACCTAGTGACACATATTATGAATCCCAAGGTTTTGGATCATATATATATTGGAGGAATATTTCATTATATATCCAAGGTTTTGAGACATATCCTAAAGTTCGATATATATATATATATATATATATATATATATATATATATATATATATATATATGGAGCACAAGTTTTTATTATACGGTGGAACTTCATTCCAAAGATGTGAATCCAATACATTAATGGAGCGCATTACATGGTATAAGCCTAAGTTTCGGACCACATATTATTAAACGGAGGAACGATATATATTATTAATGGTCAAGCGGATTAATTATATGGGAATTAACTAAGTTTTATATTATGGCGCATATCTTTTATATATGATAAGGTCTAAGGCGTATATGGTGGTGGCAATGTATTAAATGTGGAGCGCATATTTATATGGTAAAATTCATTTCAAAGGTTGGTTATGCAAATTTTATGCCACTGTTATAAAAGCATATATGAGGGGCGAGGTTGGGGCTCAACCCCAAGACCTCTCCCAATCCACTCCAATCGTTTACCAATGGGCTATACCCGGGAAAATTAAAATGCATTTCAGCCCACCTTAATTTGAACTGTACGCAGGCTTTGGTGGCGGGAACGGAGGGGACCATCCCTCCTCCACATGACCATGCTCCAAATGCTCAACCATAAACGCGAAATTAGTGTGCGCTTATCCCATTTAATCTGAGATTAAGCTCTAATTAATATTTCTGATAATTATTGGCTGAATTAGTGGATTTTCTATTTTAGGCAGATTCCACCAAAAATGTCGGAGCTGTCTGGAGTCTTCTCTAGATTTGGAGGAGAAATTGAGGGAAATTTAGTTTTTGCCATAACTGAGCCAATTTTCGACCGAATTGGGCTCATAAAGAGTCATTCTTGGCTAATTGGAATGCTATGAACACATTGGAACATGTTTTAGAGGTAGAGGAGCAATTTTACAGTGGTTTTTGTTACCTTGAAAATTTTTGAAGCCTAGGGTCACCAAGAGGGAAGGCCATGCCTAGAGCATCTAGTAACCAAATTGAGTAAATAAATATCATTTATGATAGATTTCAAAATTTTTAATTCATTGGAGTATGTTCCAAGATAATTTGATGCATGTAAACAACAATTTTAGCACTATTGATCTAATACAGAGGCCAAAGCCATAGAAGTTGGACTAAGGAGATGTAGCCCAAGAGGGGTGAAATCCTTCATCAAAACTTTGTTTTAATGGATCAACTGTGATGGTTTGCGGTTATTTATGTTGCTGTTGTTCATCCTTTTAAATTCATACTTTATGCTTTCAATTTCACTCATAAAACTCCGTTTAATTTCCTATTTTGACACACATAAGCAACGAGGAAACATGTACATCAAGCATAAGATCAGTAAATAAGTTTTATATCTGAAAATGAAATTAGCACATAAAAACTAATATTCATAATCATATCAAGGAGGTGAATTCACCCTAATAGCATGGGGAGTGTGTGGTACCTTACTTATGGTGCCTCGTATATGACAAGGTGCAAGGAATTGTTTAGTAGCCTAGAGGACAAGGATATCCAAACGCATATTGAATTGGGGGATGAAGAGAGGTACAATGCTATAGGAATTGGTACTGTCGCCTTTTATAGGGAGAAAGCCTCCCCTCTTCGCCTGAAATATGTTATGTTTGTACCCGAGCTGAAGAATAACTTGATCTTTGTAGCAGTATTGGAGGATAGAGGCTACGATGTTATTTTCAGTAAAGGGAAATCCTTTTTTAGACACATAGTTGTCAGGAAAGTGAAGCAGATTGGAGTTCGAGTGAAGAACCTATATAAAATTGAGGTGGGAGATTGTGCTACATTGAGAAGCGTGTAGAAAATGTCAGAGTTGAGATGTTGGAGAACTCTCACACAAAATATTGAGTCATCTACACCATGGTGCCTTCAAAATCATGCAGAAAATTACCATCGATATCCCTAAAGGATCCATTGACTATTAGGATGTCTGCAAGGGTTGCACATTTGGGAAATATGTCAAATAAACCTTCCATGGCTGATATAGTAGAGCAGATGAAATCTTGGAGTGAATCCACTATGATGTTTGTGGAGCCTTCTCTACAGCCTCCACAAAAAAACATAAATACTATGTAATTTTTATTGATGATTTCTCTAGAAAATGTCGAAGTTTATTCATAAGGAAAAAGGATGAAGTCTTTTCCAAATTTGTATAATTCAAGGCATTAGTTGAGAAGTAGACTAGGAATAAGGTGAAGGCACTTAGGAGTGATAATGGAGATGAATTTGTTTCAAATGCCTTCAAGGATTTCTGTTCCAAAGAAGATATCTGAAGAGAACTCATAATACCCCATAAGCCATAGTAGAATGGGGTAGCTAAGAGGAATAACAAGAGCATAGTTGAAGTTGCAATAGATATGATACATGATCAGGGGTTTTCATTGCATCTATGGGCATAAGCATGTAACACAAAAATTTACTTGTAGAATCAAGATCCTCATATAATACTTGGTATGATCACACCAGAGGAATATTTCTCTAGGAGAAAGGTTGATGTGTATCATTTCAGAATTTTTGGAGCTTCAGTTTATTGTCATCTCTCCAAGGATTCGAGGAAGAAACTTGAGCCTACAACAGATTTGGGATTTTTTGTAGGATACACCAAAATTCCACACAATTACAAAGTGTATTTATTTTCATTGAGGATGATAGTGGTGAGGATAGATGTCAAGTTTGATGAGGAGAAGGCTATGAGATGTTCTTTGGAACAAGAGTTGATTATTCCACTAGAGGAGGAGCTTCTAACCCCAAAGGAGGAGCCTCAGGATGAGCTTCAGGAAGTGAAGCATGCGGTTGATGGGAGCATCGAGAAGTACAAATCTAGAGTTGTGGCAAAAGTATTTTCTTAGGTAGAGGGAGTTGAATATGAGGAAAATTTTTCCCTTGTGGCAAGGTATTCCTCCATTAGATCAATTCTTTCATTATTTGCACAAATAGAGTGGGAGATCCACTAGATGGAAGTGAATACCATTTTTTTCAATGGTGTTTTTGAGGAGGAAATTTACATAGAGCATCCAAAAGGATTTGATAGATATGATTGGGAGTCACGTGTGTAGACTCAGGAAAGCATTGTGTGGTCTCAAGAAATCACCCCAATCGTGGTTATCTCAGTGGATTGGGCTTCACCAAATTTGAAGCAGATGTGAGCCTCTATCAAATTGTGGTAGATGGTAAGTTTCTTATTCGTATTTTGTATGTTGGTGATTTAATATTGACAGGTGATGAGAAATTTATCCGCTCTTGTAAAGAGGATCTTGCAAGGGAATTTGAGATGAAATACACATGCTTAATGCATTAATTCCTCAGGCTGGAATTATGGCAAGGTGATGGTGATTTTTTTGTGTCTCAGGGGAAGTATGCCTATGAAATACTTCAGAGATTTCACATGGATAATTGTAATCCTATCTATGGACACATCTCTAGCTACAAATTGGAGGAAGGATAATGCCACTTTAGGTGAATAGGTTGATGCTACCATTTACAAAAAACTTTTGGGGTCTTTAATGTATCTTGTGAACACAATACCCGAGTTGCGATATATAGTAAAAGAGCTTAGTCAAGCTATGGTGAGGCCTACCAAGTTGTATTCAAAGGCAACAAAGCATGTGTTATGGTACATCAGAGGCACTACCGAGTATGGATTACAGTAAAATATGATAGAGAGAGTTAAGCTCCAAGGATTCATCGATGCAGATTGGGCAAAGAGTCCATCAGACAGGAAAATTACTTCAGGTGCTATCTCCAGTGTTGGGTCCACAACTATTTCCCAGTACAGCGGGAAGTAGAGGTATGTGGTGCTCAACTAAGAGGTTGAATACATGGTTGAAATTCAAGCAACATGTGAGGACATATGGATGACGAAAACACTTTTGGGTATTTTCAGTTAGGAGATGGATTTTACATTGATATATTGTGATAATCAGAGTTGCATTAATCTCTTTTAGAAATTGGTATTTCATCACAGGTCCAAGCACATTGATATCCAGTATCATCATTTGCAGGTTTGTTTGCAAAGGAGAATTATTTTTCTATAGCACATTCCAAATGACGATCAAGATGTTGACATATTGAAAAAGGCATTGTCAAGAGGTAAATTTGAATTCCACAGGTGCAGGATAGGGGTGCTGAAAAATCCCTTTCTTGCTAAGAGGGAGTGTTAGAATGTGTGGCAAGAAAGGCTCAATTTGACTTTATCCTTAGTCAAATTGCGTAAATCAAATTTCCACATCAGCAGGACAACTTGGACGCAATTAACTAGTGTGACATGGCTCTTATCACTCAATTAGATCAGAAAATTTGAGTTAGTGGGCTTGGATTTCAGTCATGCATGTGTCGTGTTGGGTGCAGGAATTGCAGTTTAGCGAAATCCTTCAACACTTACTTGTCAACCCGGGGATAGGTAAGCTTAGAGGCGTAACACAGGAAATTCCAAGAAATTATATGAATCTTCTTTAGATCTATTCCTACTTATTTAATTACAATTTGCAGAATCGAAAAGAAATATCACACAACAATCAATACCAAGCGAATTTTGGTGTTGGAAAGAAATGAAAAGTACTTTGCAGAAATTCAAGTAAAAGGAAATATCATATTGTCATGAACAATCCCAAAAAATAAAAATAAACATCTGAGATTATATTCAGTGTGGTCATAAGACATAGGACTACTTAAATTGTTCAGAATGTTTTCCTTTCTCAAAGATTTTCCTTCCTACACTAACTGTTGTTCCTGCATTGTAACAACGTTCTTGCTGCACTGAAACTAAGTTCATGTACTGGAAGTATATATATATTGCACTTGCACTAAATATTTTATCCTTATGCAAGAGCTCTGAGTTCATTTACCAGAGCTCTCTGTTCGTGTACTAGGATATCGATTCTTTTACCAAAAGAGAGGCTCCTCTACCAGAAAACCAGTGTTCCTGTACTAATTTCCAAATCACTTGCAGAAAGGAAAAATCATGTTAACTAAAGAAATAAATTTCAAGGTGAAACATAATTATAAATTGAGCTCTCATAAGCAAGAAGACTCTTCTTTTTAACCAAGTATTCAGAGATTAAAAGCACTTTATAAATCAAAGGAAATTCTTGCTTAAAACAAGAAACTTCTTGCATAGAAATTAAAAAGCAACTGTCTGATCCAAATACCAGCAACCTTCTTCCTGAGATGATTGTTCATTAAGTAAATCAGGTCTGCACTTCATTATAAATAATCATTTTAACTCAGAACTCCCTTTAATAAATTGTTGACTTTAAATCTTATTCCACAAGGACAATGAGTGCAAGCACATATTGATAGGATGCAACCTTGTCTTATTAAAAGCTCATTGATGCGAGTTAACCTTTAAACCAATTTTGAATGATGATAATACTTTTACTCAGAAACAAAACACCATTTGCAGAAAGGAAATAATACTTGCAGGAAATGGAAATAAACTTGCAGAAATAGAAATGCACTGGTGCAAGTAGCTAAACACACTCTTCTTTGTAGAAAGGAAATACAACGTGCATCAAAGGAAGAAATGTGAAATGAGAAATAAACATAACCAAGCTCTCAAGCCTTAGATCCAAATCACACACCTCATAAAGAAATTAAATATGTATTTTATGAAAGAAACCACACATAAACTGCTTCAAACCTTGCATAAAATAAATAAGTTTAATACATTTCACGAAAAGGGAAAACGAGCTAGGTTGGCTGGGCCCTAGCCAACCAGCTCGTTACCCTACTACGATATTTGGAACCTCAATTACTCAGATGAAGAATCAGAATAGTGTTAAGACAAGGATGTGCTTAACTGGCATAGTCCTTTGTATTAGATTTCAGAGTAGAAAAATATACATCTTGGATACTAGATCCAGCCCTGAAAGATGGCTATACCAAAAGATCACAGTCTATGTCAAAATTTCTCACAACATCGCTACCTAAAATCTACTAGAAATTCCTATTAAATACATATTTTTTGCCCATGACCGCAACATAGAATACAACTGAAGTTTATCTTAAGCCTTTCGATTGTTTAACAAAAGACTAAACAAGGGTTCACGGTCGAAGTCCTGATCTGCACATACTGCATATTCCTCTATGCTCCAAGCCCAGAAAAGATACTGGTCTTCTAGCATGAGATCCACGTAGCTTTTTGAGTTGTCTCGGCCGTATGTGGTAAACCAAGCTAATGCTGACAACTGCCTCAGAAGTGCAGTAACATTGACCAGTACAAGAATTATTCCTGCACCAACCATCTCGCATATTGATTAATACTTCTACTTTATCAAATTACCTTAGGAGAAGATAATATATTAGTTTCAAAGAAAAATAAGATATAAAACCTATTAATTTAATGATTAAGTTCATATATAACCCTTAATACAAAAAACATGAAAAGAGTGCAGGAATGATACAAGTTGGAAGGAGTGCAGGAATAAATAGGCTTCCAGGGTTAAAACAGAAGCTTAGGTAGTGTGTTCAAGGTAAGATAGAGGTTAAAAAGTGATACAATTATGTCAACCAACATCCTCCCATCCCTATCCTATTGTGTGTCCTCACACAACCTTACCTTCTGCAAAAAAACAACATGGAGACCTTCCTTTAATCTTGTATCTGTATAATGATTCTTGTCTTGAATATCTTCAACTTCTTACCCTGAGCCTTTCTAAGTCGTCTGAACACTTTCCTAAGGCAACCATAGAATTTCTATGCTTGAAATTTCCACACCTTTTCCTGTCGCTTTCGTTCTTGCACTTCCCCTTTAAACTTAGTGTTATTCTGATGCATCACCGTACTTTGTTCCTTCATGGCCTAGTTCAGTACTTCGAGTCCATAAATGCGTTGCTTAAATTCCTCGATCTGATTGTGCAGAGAGAGAGAGTAGGGTCCTCTTTATCAATCTCCTCCTGTGCCAAAGTATTTTCAACAGTATAATCAAAACAAGCACAGGTATCGTCAAGGCCCTCATCACCTTGCTTGTCAACATCCTGCATTTCAATATCACATTGTGTTTCGACACATTGTGTTCCGTCATCATCCTGACCCATTGTCGGGTCCTTCTTTGCACTCGCATCAGGCGTATTCAAGACCTTTCTATTCTTCATTTTCTCAATTAAAATCAACAAAGGAGTGACATCTTCCTCTTCTATGTAACCTGCACTGAACACTATGTGAACCGCGACATATGCAAGGAGCGAAATATTATCTTCAATTGGTGAACTAGGTTGGGAATCATCCACATATATTGGAGAGGTCGACGCCGGGGCAAAGGGGGGGGGGGGGGGTGGACCAAGGAAAGGTATCTGACCGGCGGGGAAATGACCAGGAGGGACGGCTCCCATAGGGTGAAGACCTGAGGGAACCGACTCAGGAGGGTAAGGAGGTCCCTGAGAGTGAGGGGGGTGGGACGGTCGAGGCGAAAAAGGTTCGGTCGACTGAAGCGAAGGGTGGGGAGCAGGTTGCGGTAGGTAAGATTGAGGTTTTTGACTAGCCGAAGCAGGCTATGAAAGGCTAGCCTGAGATGATTGCATCATGCAAACATTCGCTAAACTGGGGTCAAGGACAGGAGAAGGAGGAGGACCAGGAAAAGTTCCAAGCAAGGAGGAGTCTTTGTAGACGCCAGGGGAAACACTGGTCAATGAATCAACGGTTGGCTTATTGGTGACATAAGAGATGGTGGACTTAGGGGAGGTCTGAGAGTGTGGTTCATGGTAAGTCAACTGGTCAATCGTGACAATTTTTCCATTATGAGGGAAAAACATCTTGCGGTGGACTGTAGATGGGACGACAGACATGGCGTAGGTGTAACTTCGCCCCAAAAGAATGTTGTAGTCAAGAGGGGCGTCGATAACTTCCACGTCGACATAAACAGTCTTGCCGGCAAGGGTGATAGGACAATTACGGAAGAGGCCAATGGGCTGGGAGGCATGGCCATCCCACGCATGAAGGGTGATTGTGGAAGGGGCCAGCTCAGGGGATCCGAGTTGTTTCCAAACCAAAGCGGACATTACACAGGTAGATTCCCCCTCATCAATAATACACTGAGAGACATTGGCATTGCGGATTTTGACTAGGATTTGGAAAGCAACCGAAGGAGGAAGAGGGGGGTGGTCTGACTGACGGGCGTCGAAAACAATCAATTGGTCATCATCAGGATCTACAGCACCCACGATAGATAGTAGAGCCTTCTTTTGAGAAGGGCATGACTGGAGAAGTTCCAGTGTTGAAATGGCAACAGGAGATTGTGCCAGATCATCTACTATGCTGTATGAATGGGCGGCCAGACCAGAGGCAGCGTTTCAACGTAATGGTCCCTTATGAGTCTTGGGATGAACCGTAGCATGGGGCGGAGGGATTTGTAAGGGACCATGGGGTGTCGACAGAGGCTCTGTAGGACTTGAAGATGGAGACTCGGAGGCAGAGGGAACGGGGGGCGTGGAATACTGACGAGATCGAGTTTGAAGGTTGAGGTCGACGGTGAGAGGAGGGTCAGAGGCCATCATGAGAATTTGGTAATCAGAGGAACTAGAAGGGGAAGGTTGAGTGGCCATGAATCCTTGGTGAGGGAAAGGATCGGTAAACACAGCGGGTTGAGAAGTAGTTTGGGTGGGAGGGATGGCAGGGGAGGAGTGTTGTCCCCGCACGGTGGACTGAGATTCCCACATCTGCCGCATTTGTGCTGATAAGGGACAATCGTGAGTGTAGTGACCATAAACACCGCAACACGAACAGGGCTTATTGGTGCGAAGTGGCCTGTCCGGCTTGGGCTGAGAGCCCTGTGGCTGGTTGGCAGTGGTAGGGTCAATACTGGAAGGATTGGGTCCCCGGTTACTAGGAGTGAATTGGTTGATTTTTCTCTTTCTTTGAGAAGGAAGAAAATTAGGTGCCCCCTGCTGTGCAAAGACTTGCCCTGGAGGGGGAGTAAGTGCGGTTGCGGGGGTGGAAAAGGCAAGGGAGTGGGAGGTCCAAATGATGGAGGAGCTGGGACACCAGGGTGCGGATACGGATAAGGGGTAGGGTGGGCAGCAGTAAGGTAAGCAGGAGGGTGGGAAAAAGGAGGAGGCATGCCGTAGCCTGAATACATGCTACCGGGAGGGGAAAAAGTGCCGGAGGGGCTGGCCCCTAGAGGGAAACCATGGCCCGGAAGAGGTTGGGCAGAGGTATGTGACAGGGCTCCAATGATACCGTCGGCAGAGTGAGATGCCACCGAGGCATTAGGGCCACGGAGCTTGGGAAGGTCAGGAAGGATGGTATAAACATAACCAGATTGGGTGTAGATAAGGTCATATTTCAAGGCTATTTGGAAGGCGGCTTCTTCAGTTTGGGGAAAATGGGATGCGACATCTTTTCCAATGGGAGGTAAGAGAGAGCGAAGGAACCAGTCCATGTAAACCTGATCTTCAAAGGGGGGAGCGCGACACAAGCTCCATCTTCGCCAGCATTCCTGGACATGAGCAGAAAGGTGGGTCGAAGAGGATTGACGGAAATAAGTTAAGAGTTCAGTACTAGTGTCGTATCAGAGGGGGAGCTGGAAATAAGATAGAAAGGCTTGGGCAATGGTTGCAAAGGTGGTATGGGAAGAGGTGGCTTGGTCAACATACCATTTAGAAGCCTCGCTGGTAAGCGTGCGTTGGAACAATCGAAGTCAGATGGAGTCATCGGTGATGGAATTGGAGGAACACCACACTTGAAAAGATCGGATATGGTTAGAGGGATCTTCACTAGCAAGGCCTTCAAACTTGGGAATTTTGGAGGGGAGCTTGGTTGGCATAGCAGGCCAACTGACATCGTGGCGAATAGGATCATTAATCAGCTGATTGAAGTCGGGGAGACTGAGGCCGGCCATATAAGGGAGCAACGAGGCAGTCGAGGTAGGTCCCGTAGTGGTTCCACTGGAAATGGACCCAGCAGTAGAACTGGGGTTAGGGCTAGGTCCTCAACTAGACATGGTGAAGGTAAAAGAGAGAGAACCAGAAGTAGGGGGAGAACCCGAACAATCAGAATAAGAGTCGGAGTGCAGACTCAGGGGGGGACTTACTCAATGACGACGGGCAGGAGGAAGTCGACTGACCGGAAACTGAGGGTGAAGGCCAAGAAGTCTCCGGGAGAAGCACCTTGGGGGCGCAATTATGACGGGAAGAAGAAAAATCGACAAGGGCAGGGAGGGACAAAATCAAGTGAGGTCAAGGGCGGAGAGGTGCAGTGACAATTGATTTTAAAGGCTTTTCCAGGCGGTGTTAACTAGGCTCTTCTTCACTTAGGGTCAGTGTGTGGCGTGCGTTAATTTTAATTTGTTTAAACCGAGACGTTTTGAGAGTAAAAGAAAAAGTGTGCTGTGTAACTGAAAATAAATCTATAGTAAATGAAACTAAAAGAACAGAAAATTGACAGCTACTAATGCATCAATCTAACCCAAGAAGGTGGGTCTCTCAAAACTAGTCTATAATAGGGGAAAACTAGGCAAAGCATGCAAAAAGAGGCCAATAGATCTAAGGTCGGGAGGGACAAGGATCTAAGGGAGAAATCTGCTGAAAAGAGGTGCAGAGAACAAAAAAAAGGCAGAGGCAAGGTTGCTGCTAAAAAGGAGGAGATCAGCTAAACATAGAAGGGACAAGGAGGCGGCCCTAGAAATGAACCCAAACAAAACTATATGAGATGATTGGAAAGGGAGAAGGGCTGATCTAAAGAGATCTGAAACTAAGGTATCAGATCTGAAAGCAATAAGGCTGAAACTCTGGAAATTTAGACATCTGAAACAGCAAAAACTCTCCCACAAAAGTGGAGGGTACTAGAGCCCTAAGGGGAAATATTCCCACTTAGTTGAGTGAAACAGATCAGAAACAGGTCTAAACGGGTGGAGGCGGAGTTTGGAAAACCCTGACAAAAGCTTCAGACAAACCCAGAAAAAGTGCTGGAAAATTGCAGAAAACAGTGCAGGTTGCAGGTTCTGACCTGTTTGGCAGTCCAGGTCGCAGATTTAGGGAAGAAAAGTGCGACCTCAAGGCCAGGTTGCACTTTTTGGGCTGATAAGTGCGACCTGCAAATCCGGCTCTCTCGGCGGCAGATTTCAGAAAAATTTGTCGTCTCAGCTGCGGCTGATGTTTGTCACCTGCGCAATAAGGCCAGAAACACACAGAAGTTAAAAATTTGACTGTTTGAGGGTTTTAGAGGTGGAAAGCACCATAAAAATAGGAAAAACATAAAATGGAAAAGAAACCCTAGGGTATGAAACAACTGGATATGCAGGAATGTGTAAAACGATAGCGGTCGCAAAAGAAAGCCCGCGTGGAGTCGCCAATTGTTAGTATGAATCTTTCGTCGTAAAAGATCAGTTTAGCTACACATAACAAATAGCCCTAACATCGATTATGGCTGCAAAATATCTTCAAGTTTGCTGCACAAATTCAGATCTAAGCACAAAAGACATTAAGCAGATAAAATATAATATGGATCCATGTATCCAATAGATAAGACAAGAACAAAGTGTTTAAAAGAATGATTTGTATTATATTAAAGAATGGGGCACCTGAGAGGAAAACAAGAAAGGTTTTTTCCGGTTCTCCTCAATGGGATGGGTTCTTGAAAGTCCTCAATGTTTCAGATCTAAAATTCCTCTCTCTTATTGTGGTAGAAAACCCTGGAAAACATAGAACTCAATGGGAGCTCACAAAGCAAAATGTAAAATGGTGACCAAGAATAGATCCAGTGTGATCTAATGCAATGAAGGTGACTAATGAATGGGGAAAACCCTTTTATTTATAACAAAATATTGGGGTGTTCTAGAACTCGGTGTATGAATAAAATATTATTAATCAAAATTCTAGAATCACCCTTTAGGAATATTTTATTATATTTGTTGGAGGGAAAAGGTCTTTTGACTTGGGTCAATTCCTTTATTTATAAACAATAAATAAATAAATGATTTATTTATTATTTTAGGGAGATGGTGGGAATATAATTAAATAATGATTTATTTAATTATTTAAAAATGATTTAGTCAAATTTAACTAGGAATATTATTTAAATAATGATTTGAATAACTTATTCCTAGGAAATAATTAAATAAATAATGATTTATTTAATTAATTTACTTGTTTTGGGTTAAATATGACCAGGAAATATAGACAAATGTTATTTTACATGGTGAAAGCAATTTTACTTAGGGTAAAATTGGTCTTACATGGTGTACTTGGGTTCATCTAATGATAATGAGTTAGATGACCAAAAAAATGGTGTAACAGTCGGGTCCTTCTCTGCACTCGCATCAGGCGTCTTCAAGACCTTTATATTATTCATTTTCTCAATTAAAATCAACAAAGGAGTGACATCTTCCTCTTCTATGTAACTTGCACTGAACACTATGTGAACCGCGACATCTGCAAGGAGCGAAGGATTATCTTCAATTGGTGAACTAGGTTGGGAATCATCCACATATATTGGAGAGTTCGACTAAGTGTGGCCTAAATTTAAGGAGGAAAAACTCTTTCTAATAGACCTTCTAGTGGTTCTTTTTAGAGTGCTCAGGGTTTCAACTTTAGGTTCTTGCTTTTATTCCTACACTGGCTTCTTGGACATGATTTTCTTATCCCTAGTCTTGCTAGTCTGCGGGGTTAGGGTTTTTCCCTTATGTTCATACTTCTCCTTTTTTCTATTGCCCTTCTTCCTCAATGACTCCACTATGATACCTTCTTGAAATTCTTTCAGGAACCCTTCCTAGGTTATATTTTTCCCTTCTAATTCCTTTCTTTCCAAAATTGAAATTAACCCATGATGACATAACTTAAATCTAACTTGGCTTTCTTGACTTTTTTGGACACCCTTGGACATATTTTATAAACTTTTAGGTAAGAGATAAGGGAAATTGATGAGCTTTCCTGATTCAAAATGTAATATAAACCGGATATGGTATAAGAAGGTTAGCGAATACCAGCCTTCAAAAGTGAGAAACTTTTGCAGGATGTACAACAAATGTTTTTACTCTTCTTTCATGGCATTGCATTGTAACAAAATCTTCCAATCCACCTTATTCTTCTTATAAACCATGAACCTTTGCCAAGCCCTTTTTTCCAGCTTTCCTTTCTTGAACCACTGCTCATCGCTGGCCACAATTACTGTAGCAAGTGAAATGGATTACTCCGTTACTTCGAACTACAGGGATCCCACCTTGGCTCTACTCCCATAAAAGGTTCAGGTGAATTCTAAAGCCAAGGTTGAATCCAAACCCTCAAACTTGAGCAGAAACAGGATAAATCCCAACTCTTGCAACAAAGACAAACTATTACTGTACTCGGTCGTCTATTCTATTTCCCTTATAGACCACGGTTCGATTCGAATAGGTGCCATCACTATTCAAATTCACTAGTTTTCTCAGAATTTGGAAGAATTACTCGGTAGAGGATTTCAAAATCTTTTCTGGAAGAATTTGAAATTGAATTAACTGAACACCATTATATCGACCATCCCTCAATGGTCACACTCCCATCATTAAAATCTATGATTTGGAAAAAGTGCAATACTGCATGATCCGTCGTGCATGTAACAATGATGATTGGTAGAGGAAAAGGTTATGGAAGGGAAAAGAAACTCAAGGTATTATATAGGATTCGCTCATCATTAATTGCTGACAAGGCTTTGTCGGACTACGAGACAATTTCATACACATTCCCCAATCGAGTCATGATTCAATACAATGTACACACTGTTAGACTCCTATACCAATAGGTGTCATTTTTCATGATTGTCTTGATTGAACTATGGAATATGTTCAAACCTTTTTCTTGAGCAAAGGTGTTCCATATTCTTGAAAAACCAAAAAATCAAAAATTTTAAAAAATGTAAAGAGGGTATACCCTAAAAGAAAAATCAAAAGGGTAAGAAAAATAAAATGGTCAAAAAAGTGAAAGAAATGAACCCCAAACAAAAAATAGACCAAGGAAAGTGTGCAAATCCAAATGCCACTACTATTTCATTTTTTGTAAATAAAGCAATTGTGTGCAGCTTGTCAAACTTTTGCCACAATTTATGAAGAGTCAAACTATTTAAACTTGACTCATTCATTTTCAATTTCATGTTGTAGAATAGAGAATAAATATCTGACCAAACAGTTTAATCTTGGCAGATAAGTAGATAGGTAGAGTTAATAAAAGGTGCTCAACAGTTTAATCTGAGCCCTTGGATGTAATAAGGGTAGAATTAGATATATTTGCCTTGTAAAAGAAAAGAAGATTGATAAGGGTTTGCCAGTCTAAGTGCACCCTAATAAAGAAGAGAAAATGGTAGTGTAAAGTAGATAGGGTAGGTAGATGGTGTTGCAAAGTTTCATATGATGAATGATGGTGCTAAATGTGTTTAATCCTTTACTTTCATCACCAAGTGCAAAGACAGAACAATACATTGGCAGAATTACAGAGTAAAGCAAAGAAAAAATCATTAACTCCCCCCTCTCACTTTCTCCCTAACAATTTTCACTAATTTCCCCAAAGTGCTAAGGAATTTGAAGATTAAAGGGGCTCAAGGCATTTCCTTGACTTTTTGAGGGACCGGACCCTTGGCCCAATAATTGAATAAAACCTTAGTACTTGAAGTTATTCATCATTATACTTATTCACTCTTAATCTTTTCCTAAGTAAAATCCCATTTTACTTAGGAAAATCATGCCATATTTCATAAAAGTCCCTCAAAATTACTTGCTATTCTAAAGTGTTGAAGTTGATATAATGCAATTTTCTTCAGAAATCTTCACTCTCTTAGTTGTGTAAAGTATTTTGAGTTTTCCTTGTTCCCTTGTCATATTAACAAATTGATTTTATTTAATAAATCCTTAGTCAAAATACCTTCTCCTACATATATAATTCTCTTTTATAATATCCCAAAAAACCCACTTATTATGATTTTTAACCAAAGTATTTATTCCCTATTTTGTTTAAACAAAAAACCCAATACATACTCCCTTTGGTTAAGACTTATCATTATCAACTATCCCCGCCCCCTATAGTAAATAAATCATATTGATTTATTTCTATATAATAAAAAATATATACAGGAAAAAAGTTTAAAACATAGGTTTTTTATGTTTTAAATGAAAAAACAAATAAAATCTTAAATCCATCCGTAACCCCGACCCTTCATAAACCATTGAGATTAATTAATCACTTGGTTTAATTAATAATCACATCCCTCCGCCAATCAATAGTGTCCCGAAATGATTAAAACGATAAAACAATGCGTCGGGCCCGCCCATTAAATTCCCCGCTAATTTCCTGTCCGGATCACCGTTGGATCGTTCCATTCAAGATCTACGGCACTCAAACATTCCGCTACCCATCCTCCATCTGAAACTTAATGCGCGAAATCAAAGTAGTTTTGAAACAGTACCCGGGCCACGTGTTGATTGTTCAATGGAATTGCTGCCTCTCCGTCCAAAACCACCTGCCCCCAAAAGCAGTGTGGAATTTACCGCTTACCGCCCATTCCCCGTGACGTGTCCACTGTACCATGCTGACGTCATCTAATAAAATAATAAAAAATTCCGCCACCCATTGACTTTGTAAATGAAACAAAATAAGCCCGCGTTTTTCATTTTTCTCATTCATAGTGAACGACCAGACTCCCATGCAGTAAAACCATTTGTAACCCTGCTGCGCCACCTGAAGCCTCTGTTAACCAATTCGATCATGGTTTACCTCCCAAAAATCATTCTAGATTCACTCCACAGACCTCTCAAAATCAAATGAAACCTTTTCGACCTCCCCTGCAAACCAATGCTTTCTTAACAATTTGTTTTGTTTTGCAGGTGATCAGAAGACCACATCCTTGGATAAACAGTCTTAATACTAGTCATAAGACTTGTTTACTCCAATATTTTTATCAAATCTATTCAAACAGAGGTTAGAAAGCATAACAGTTAAAGAGTATCAGTGGTTAAAGTGTATCAGGTAAAAGTCAGTGAAAGTTAAAATGAAGTTACAGAGCAGTCAAAGGTAAACAGTAAAAGTAAATACAGAAGGCAGTAAAATGGTAAAAAGAGATGAAAATAATTTCACCAACATTCAAGTTTGTCTAAAGTGAAAGTAAAACAGTCAAAAGAACAAAAAAGTGAAAAGATGAAAAACACAACAAGAAGTAATATTTTTGCAGAAATTGCATGTTTTAGTCATAGTTTTGCAGAAACTATTGTGATCAATCCAAGATGAATTTTAAAAAAATGAAGGAGGTTTATGTTCTTAAGAGTACCATCTACAAAAACCTCTCTCACTTTCCTAACAGCTATTATGGTTTTGGAAATATTAAACAATGTTGAAAAACACTTTTTGCAGAAAATTACAGTCAAGTCATCATTTTGCAGAGAATATTGTGGCAAATTAGAAATACATTTCACAACAATTAAGGAGGTTTTTTTTCCTAAGAGACATATATACAAAAATCTATCTCACTTTTTTCAGAGTGATTTCAGAATGAGAGATACATGCACATATTTACAAGCTATGTTTAAGACTCTGTAAACTCTGTTTTACACATCTTTTTGCAGAGCCTATTGTTCACAGCTGGAGAGGAATTTTAGGAAATTGAAAGAGGTTTATCTCACCAACATATTTATCCACAATAACCGCTTTCATTTTTTACATATCTATTACGGATTGAGAAATAAAAATGTATCATTGGACCCCAAGTTTGCAGAATTGTTGGAGCAGAATTCACAAAAAAAGGAAGCAGTTAGTGACTTGGATGCCTCATCATCAACTAAAAGTTGGATCAAATTCGAATTCTCCTCTTTGTCATCACCTATCCATAAAAAATAGTGCCAAATAGATGCATTAGTTTGAGTTTCATTTACTTAAGTTCTATTTATGTAAAATGGTTGGAGAGATTTGTGAACCAATTTTGATATTTTTTCAAGATATTTTAGTTTAGAATTTGTATAAATACTTCACTCTTGGAAGTATTTTGGGTGGATTCTATTACTTTGCTGTGAAATTGAAGTTTTTGGAATAAAAGCATTTTGGAGAAATTTATTCGTGGCTTGCTGGATGACAATTTGAAGCTCAGGACTTTTTGCAGGATTCATGTGTCGGACTGCAGTTCAATAAGTCTTTCTATCCTATGTCCTAAGTGTTATATCTGTTTATAATATCATTACGTCCATTTCTGAATAATTTACATAAAGGATTGAATCAGAATTTACTTAATTGTACTCTGATTTCAGATGTGATTATTCTTAATTTTTTCCTCTAAAATGGTTATAAGCACGAATTCTTAAATGCTCTTGCTTTGCTAATTTAAACATTCTTGATTACTATAATAAAGAATTCTTCATTGCTCTTTGTTTGTAGTCATTTCATTTCTTTCTTTTGAACATGGTGAAAGATTATTAGCTGCCTTTCATCCCTTCAAAATCATCCCATCCACTTTAAATTTTAAGGATTGTTCTATGTCTGGCTATCTTGCCCTGCAAAGCCATCTTGTGTGTAGAATAGAAATCCAGTAAAGCCATCCTTTGACTCCATAGCCCAATGGACTGAAAATCTTCAACCTTGCCCCTAGTTTGTGGATTCCACCATTTTCAAACAAACTCTTGGATCTATAACTAGCCTAAAACCTTCTAAGAACAAAGATAAATTATAAAGAGAGAGCCCTCTCTGGATGCAGATTGGCTAGATTCTGCATCTGAAGGTTGGTTTGTGGTTACCTCAGGTATACTTTCCTTTTTCACAACTTCAAGGAAAACCTGAGTGATAACACACACGATACTTATATAAATATAAGATTTCATAACTAATGCCTTTGTACTTAATTTTTTTTTCCTAATCAGTAAATGATAAACAAAGTTCAATCAAATATGGAGAAAATTCATTGCATGCCATCATTTAAACTAATGCAATCATCTATGCCTGAACAGGTTCTTTTTAAAATTTTTTTTTTTTTGTATTCATGGACCAAATTTTTTCTTAAGACATGCATTCTTGTACTAGACATTCCTGAACCATAATAGGCATTCCTGCACTTCGGAATCCTTGGTTCCTGCACTAAAACACACATTCTTTCACTGAAGACCATCATTGTATGAACACATGTTCTCGCATTTGGGAGCACTCAACAATGTGTGTTCCTGCACTTGAAATTCAAACATTCACATTCTTGCACTGAACACGCATTCCTGCACTATGGAATATCATTGCTCTTGAACCCAAAGGTGTTGCAACACAAATGAAAGAAAGAGGTTTCTAATAAAATGAAATTTACAGGCTAAATATTGAAATATTTGTAGAGTTTCCAAAGGACATTTTATTTGTTAGTTCTTAATATTGCCACATGCCTTCAGACCTGATATCAGATCTTGCAATACAGTCCATGGGGGAAAAATAAGCGGAAAGGGGTAAATTTTTAGTATGGGAAGGAAATTAAACAGGGAATTGAAGAGTGAGACCAATCCAAGAGGGACAAGAAAAAAATTCATGGGAAAAGAGGGAAGAAACGAAATCGGATAGGGACAATTTCCTTTTGAAGAAAGGGGTGGTCAATATCAATAGGAAAAAGAGAAGAATATAGAGGAAATTTTGCGAAAAAATGGGATAAGAAGAAAGGCATAGTTTCACCTGAAAATCTGCCCGAAATAGTGTTGAACCAAAAATGATTGCAGTGAGAATTAATCACTTCTTGCATAAATATTTTTGTGTCAACTGTCCCGAACTTGGATAAGGGCTCAGTTCCTGCACTGAAAAACCTGCTTCTTCTCAGTGAAAGTTAGCACATATAAAGATCAAGCAACATTCCCATTTTATTAAATATTTCATCCTCCTACCAGCATGCTAGTTTTTAGGTTGATCCTTCTGTGATCATGTCAGTAAACTGATTTTGAGAACCACATGCAACATATTTTTTTTCTTTTTTTTTTTAGTTTTTGTCAATTTTTATTTTTATTTTTTTTCTAGGAAAGTTAGAATCAAACTCGTAATAGGTTGGCATAGCCACCTAACATCTGCAATTCAGACTATTGTTGTACTTGTTGTGTGAAGTTTTCCTCTATGAGAGGCTGAAAATATGCTTTAAGTGTACGTCCACTCACAAGGAATATTAATTCTTACCCATCAATAGTTCTAATTCTACCACCCCATTTTCAAAAACTTTAATCAACAACGGTACAAAAATAACAATAAGGGGGCTACACTAACATCAAGGGACTACACTAGCAATATAGGGACCTAACATGCCCCTCTCCTTCAAAAAAGTGTTTTCCTCAACGCTTGAGTAGCTTTGTATGCTTCTATATAAAATTCTCATCCTCCCATGTGGAATCTTTAGTGGGTAAGTTCTTCCACTTGATGAGATACTCTGAAATTGATCGATTTTGTAGTTGTCGAGTTCTTGTTTCTGTGACTTCTTCTGGTTCTAATATGATTTTTCTTTCCTCATCAAGTTCTGGAAATATTGTTTGAACTAGAATTGTGTCACCTATAACCTTATTTAAGCATGAAACATGGAAAACTGGGTGCACTCGAGAAGAAGCAGGAAGCTCCAATTTCTATGCCATAGTACCAATCTTTTGCAACACCTTGTAAGGACCATAGTACTTTGGTGATAATTTATTATCCTTCTTAGCTTGCCTGAGGGAAATTTGTTTGTATGGTTGTAGTCGTAAAAATACCCAGTCTCCTACATCGAAACTTCTATTGCTGCGATGTTGATCTGTCTGTTGTTTCATTTGATTTTGTGCCAAATTTAGGTTATCCTTTAAGAGTTGGAGAACTTGTTGTTGATGCTCGATGTGATCTTCCACTACTTGAACCTTAGAATTTTCTCTTAAATATGATGTGATGGACGGTGGATGATACCCATAAAGTGCCATAAATGGGGTCATTTTTGCTGCAGGATGGAAGAAAGTGTTATACCACCATTCAGCCAGAGGTAACTACTTGATCCATTGTGTTTGTTTATCAGATACAAAAAAAGGAAGATATCCTTCCAAACATTTTTTCACTGTCTCAGTTTTCCCATCGGATTGAGGATGATAAGATGAGCTATGAGCTAGTTGATTACCCAAAAAAGAAAATAGTTTCGTCCAAAAATTTCTAGTAAAAATGGGATCTGTGTCACTTACAATAATCTTTGGGTTTCCATGTAGCTTTTGACATGTTTCCATAAATGCAGTAGCAACTATATTTGCTTTAAATGGATGAGATAATGCACAAAAGTGTGCATACTTTGTAAGTATATCAACTACCACCATTATTGGCTCGAGGGGTCCTGACCCAGGTTCAGATGTTCAAGGTTTGCCAACAAACCCCTATACTACTGGCCCTTTTGGCAGTGACCTGCTTGCGTAGGCCAAAGTCTCACCCGAAGTAGTATGGGTGGGTGCTGGAACCAGGTTTCCGCACCCTAGGAGAGGGTAGGTAAGTCAAGAAAAGTTGCATTCACCCTTATAGTGACCAGATCTTTTATCACAGAGCCTATATCTACAGATTCCCTTCGCATCCACGTGCGCAACAACAATGATGCTCACAGAAATAAACAGATCATGAACTCACATAACGATAACACAACTATTCCAGATATTCTTGTATGAAGTAAAACAGAACAAACCAAGATTGCAGCATAAATAGGTAACACAAGTATGTTCGTAGCTTAAATCAATAACACAACAACATGTATTAAGTATTCAAACATCACAGATTCATATCATATTAATTCTAGTGGATTTAGATATTCAACAATACTTCCGCATTCATTAATGTTTCATATCTACTTACAATACCCCAAAACCTAACCTGCGCATACAGCAGCAGGCTCCGCACACAGCAGGATAGAGTCCCTCCGTGCACACAGCAGTAGGAGTCCTTACCCAACAACCTTGACCAGATCTATCGATTCGCACTTAGCATCAATCTTTTATCATTCTTAGCCTCTTCTACAATTCAAAAAGGTTCAACTACTTATACTATTTTAGCCTATGCATCCAATGGTTCGCAAACCATGGTTTGCGAACTCTTGGTCTACCCTCGATCCATTTACAATGCTTTAGGGGCTTTGACCCACCCCGAAACCACTGCGCTAGGCTAAATATAATAAAAAAATACACAAAATGGACCAGTTTCGCAGCTTGCAGGAGAGCCTGTTCCAACAGTCCCCCAACACAATCTTGTGACTTGTCTCGAGTCACTGCGATGGTAGGTGCTCCACCTGTAAGCGTAGTGCAGCGAGGGAGGCGATTAGTGGAGGCAACACCTCTTGAATTTGGGCTGCGGCGCTCTACGCAAGGTCCACAAGATTTTGGGATGTTGGCCCCTCAGTTGCCGCAGTGACGTTTTCCAATGTCTGGTTTAGTCGTGTGACCGCGCCATCAGCATCTTGTGAGAGCTGGAGGGCTGTGGCAACCGATGGATTTAATCGTTCCTCGATGACGTGCTTCTTGCGCCGGAGTTTCTCAATCGCGTCCTAGAGAGTGCAGCTGGTCCGCAAATGTGCTAACCGTTGTGCAGGCACCAAGGTGGGCAATGTAGCCTTGACCTATGCGAAAGCTTCTTCCTGTTGTCGTAAGTCCTGATTTACCTTTCAAAGGACTGGGTTGAACTGGACCGTGGTCCATAGCTGCATGGTTGATTCTAGAAACTGGGTGCCTTGAGCAAACTGCCCTGTGATGGTGTTCATAGCTTCGGCCACCAGCTCAAAGCACTGGGCTCGAACCTCCGGCGGCATGGTAGGCTGCAATGTGTCCTGTAAGTCGGATATTTGCTTCTCCAGTTGTGCCTTGATGATTTTCATTTCTATCTGAGATGATTTTACTGCTACAAACATACTTTCTACCTTGGCCTGAGGTGTAGCTGCGACCAAGATTCCGTCCAAAACCTCTGTGCAGAGCTGGTGGATCACTATTTCAAGCTCCACCTGCTACGATATAGCGAGGGATTTTTCTGCATCTTTCCGTGTGATGGTCCACTTGGCCATACCGAGCTATTGATGCACCTCTAGGTCTTGCCGGCGGGTCTCCCAGATCACAGCGGTGTGGAAACCTTGTAATGCCTCGTTGGGAAACTTAGCCAGATCCATGTGTACCCTTGTATCTACTTGGAGTTGGGTTCCTACAAGGGAAGTGCTAGGAAAAGAGCAGAGATGGCTTTCTTTCGGTGCTAGCACAGTACTGTTGATTGCCAAGGGAGCCCATCTCTAAATTACGCTGGTCTGCAGCGTATTTGCCTTCCACTGGAGGGCACAGAGCTCAGTCTGAAAGGTGTCAATTGTATCCTTCTCTTGTTCCTTGATGGCTGCCCATATATCCTTTTTGGCTAGTGTAATTGCATCCATGATTTGTTCGAGGTCACCGTCAGTTAGCGTGACCGTCACATCTGGGCGCGATGCTTTTTTCGGGGCCCTTTGTCAGGCTCGCCTGGCCACTTTGTATTCTGGAGGGAGGTGGTAGCTTGTTTATTTGTCCCTTGCACGCTCAGTGCCACCTGCGGACTGGCCCCGACGTCCTTATCAGCGATCTGTGGCAGCTATGAGTCCCTTTCTGCGGCTACGTCCGAGCCCCTCTCGCTAGGTCCTGTGGTTTTCTTGAGGTCGACAGGGGAGGTTAATTTTGTTGCATAGGTCCCTTCGGTGTGCTCATTTCTCCAGGGATGAAGCCACTTCTCCACCCAAGGAGCCAGAGTGCAATTATTCTATCAATTTCTTCGTCCCTCGACCCAATCATGACTTCCTCCCGTTCGGGATTTGTAGGTACTGAAGCTTATGCGGGACTAGGAGATGTCATTCTAGTGGGAACAGGGACTCTTGATTCTAGGGGCCTATCGGCAGCGGGAGTGGGTTGCTTTGCCATGAACATGATGCTACAGGCCCAGAAAACTGTGTAGCATAGAAAAACTACATACAGGTTACAAAATTAATACGGAATTGTTGTCTGAGCTAGCCGTCCTACTTTATAGTGCCTATGGTCATCCAATGGTGGGGTAAATTTCACTCAGAGATTTCAATCAAGTAAATGGTAAAAAATCTCAAGGAATTTCCCCATTAATTTCCAGCCGCCCACTCCACTCAACGGTAACTTCTCCTCTTTACTCGATTTTACTGTTCCTACTGTCACTTTTCACTCCCTATGTGCACTCAGCGTACCTATTGAGCTTGGAATAAACACCCGCGCCTCTTTCACATCCTCCCCCAACACATGCTTGTTCCTAAGGTACTTTTCAATCAAAGACATGTTTTCCCGATAGGTGTCATCCTGACCGAACTGGACCCCCTGCGTAAACAAGTCTCTCATAGGTGTTGTAAGTAGTGCATATTCCCCAACAAACTTTATGTAATACCTAGTATGGCTGAGGAGTGACCACAGTTGTTTCCTTGTTGTGAGAGTCACCGAATATATGATAACTCTGCCTTTTGTATCTGCATACCTATTCTTAGCCAACGTAGGGTGCGTCCCATTGCTACCCATTCGCAGCCTGAGCAACTTGGTAGTTGTGCACACCCCTTCCAATTCTGAGTTAGAAGAAGCTCACAGATCATCCTTACCCTTTGTTGGGGCTAGGCTGCGGTAGTTGACTATTCTTGGTATCCGTGTTTCTCATGTGGGTATTTTCGGTGCGATTCACCCCACACCCTAGTGTCAATTTCTTGCAGGACTGCGTCAAGCGCCTCGGTCCTGCCTACTAACCCAAATGTTCCCAGGAAATCTTCCTTCAACATCCCCTAGTGGCAGGTGCACTGATGTAGCTCCACATCTAAGTACCAAGTAGACGAAAGTGGCCCTAGGTCATGAATCAGTAGGTGAACCCACTCTTTAGTCATTCTGTCACACCATTGTTCTTCCCATGCAAACAGATATTCGCGTGGATCTTTCGAATCAAGGAATGTCTTGACCCACACGCCAGTTGGGGCTTCAAATCGTAAGATCATCATATCCCGACATTCATCCCAATCCCAGAATGCCTCCTCATGCGTCTCCCACCAACGCACTGGTGTTCCATGCATGGCTAGCTTAAGGGCCTGTAGCCTTCGTCCCTTGGGAACCTCTGCTTCGAATGCTCGCAAAAATTCCTTAATGCTACCATAACCATCAAAGTAGGGTAGGTCTCTTACCTCTGAGAAAATGCAGTGGAAGTCCATTATGACTCGAAGATATTGCAGCGCCGAGACATCGTGGAATCGGTTTTTCCAATTCTCCATCTCCCCATCAAAGTCAGAGAAGCATTCACTGTCCTTTTCCAAGCAAAGTACTCCTTCTGCCATGGGGTTGATCCAATCTTCATCTCGCGTAGTCAACTTATAAATGTGATCCACGTCCTCTTCATTGCGCACTGGCTCTGTGTATCGTTCACCTTTTGCAGGATCTAATGGTACTATCACCCTTGTATCGTTATTCTCATTCTCAAACACCATGCTTCTCTTCTTGAGGTTGATGATACCACCCATATTTATGGCCGAGTCCAACCCTAAGAGCGCAGGGTAGGGGTCCGCATATTCTAAAATTTCAATTACTTCAAAGTTGGCTCAGGCCTTTACTCCTGCGATATCCATCGTAATTTTAGACAACCTTCCTAGTGGGATGATTTTCTGCTGATTTTCCATGCGCAACTGAATAGTGGACCATTCCAACTTAGGCCCTCCCATTCATTTCCAAGTCTGTTTAGGTAACACGTTCGCATCTGACCCTAGGTCCAAAATAACCTGACTCATTTCGTAGTCGCCAATCTGTGCAGTCAACCACATTTCTCTTCCGGTGTGTTTCTTATACCTGTATAGCTTGTGCACATCCTTGACTTCCGGGGTTAGATTGGGTCACGTTGTGCAACTATCTATTAATTCCTGAAGATTCTCCACAGCCTTTGGGTTGCGCAGTAGCTTCATACATGCTTGCAAAAAGGGTTTGACCTCCTCATCTACCTTGAGGTTCGCAGGTGGCCGAGCAGTAGTTGCCTCTACATCAACAAAGTCCTTGCGAGTTGCGACAAATTTTTCTTTCCCATTTTTTAGGTCCAGGCCTTCTTGTTTGATAACTACTTGTCGAATCAGAGGTTCCATCGCAACCTCCTCCTCAGGCCCCCTGGTGTCCATCCCACTGCGTGTCACCACATTCACACTTGGATCTTTGTCTCACAGCTCAAATTTAACTCTCTGCACATTCTGCATAGGTGTCAACTTATTTTCTTGAATTTTTGCTATCAAGATTGGGCAATCTTCAATCACATGGTCCAACTATCTACAATATCGACAGGATTGCCTAGTGGGGTTCAGGCAGTCCCTTGCAAAGTGTCCTGCTTCTCCACAGTTATAACAGATTAGCTGACCTCATCCCCGACCTGCACTTACACCTCACCCTCCTCCCCTACCCCTTGATGGGGAGCCACCTATACCTGCGGGGGTTCTCGGTGACGCAGGGTCTGATTGTACTCTGTATAAGTTTCCTTGATAAATCATCATATCATACGTCTGACAGTTCTGTTCATCATGTCCCACCGATCTGCAGAACCTACACCATTGCTGCTTTACCTTTGGAATCTATGCAGCAAGATGGGGAGAGCGGTTGATATTGTGCAACCCCGCGACGCGACAATCATCGCACCATAGCGCTGGCCCACTAGGTCCCCTGGCCTGCATATAGTCTACTAACAGAGGGCATTTATCCTTGGGGTGGCAATTCACTCGGCATCGTATGCACCATCTCTCGGGGCTAGACTTTGCCCCTCATTCCTTTTGCAGGTTCTGGATCTCTACATGCATCGCTTCCAGCTGTCCCTAGATCTGTTGGACGCCTATTGAGTCTCATCCCGAGGTGCAACTTCTAAGTTCATGGCACCTTCCAAGGCTTTCTCCTGCGATTCGAAAGTTTGGTGCCCCATAGGTACGCGCAGGTGAGGTAGCAACATAGCAATAAACCATTATGTGTGTTGTATATCATCATATTGGAATCCCCATTCTCTGATCACCTTCTTTTGTCACTGATCGACCTCCCACACAGATTCAGAAGGCCCTTTCTTGAAATCCTTTAGATCAACCACGATTTTGGAGTAGGACTTAGGTTTCTTGAACTGCTGTTTCAGGGCATTCTTAATATCTTCAATGGTTGCATTTGCATTTTGGCTGATGTATCCCATGTACCAGTCCAAAGCTCTTCCTTCGAAGGCAAGGGACAACTGTGCCCTCTTCACCGCATCATTAGCTATGTTCTGCGCAGTCCATACTGACCCTGCGACAAACTAGAATTGGTCCATGTCTTCTTCCCCCACACCCTTAAAGGTCGGAAACTTCATGTGCGCAGCCATGTCGTCTTCCGGTGGCGGTGGTGTAGGTGAATTCTTACCTCTAGGCTAGTTTGAAAGCAGTCTGGCTAGAGGAATCTGTGAAGCTACTTCTCTTACCGGACTGTAGACCAATCTATCTTTTTCTAGGTTGGTTATGTAGTATTTTCCACTTCGTGTTGTGCTCCCGTCCAGATCAAAGGTAATTCAATCAGTATGGCTACATAGAATACTCTTTTCGCATAATAATATCTTGATTAGCAATGGTAAGATCTTCATAAACTTACCTCAGAACCCCTTGAAGAATCTTTGCTCTGCTTCAGAGTAGGATACAAACAGATCGATGGCAAATTCTGTCACAAATCCTCCTAACACACTGTCTACCCAATGGTCCACTATGCGAGTGGTGGTGTTATAAGTCTTTTCTAACTACTGGATTAGTTCGGGGGTCCACACTGTGACCCGCTCGTCCTTCCAACACTTCTGAAATTCTACCAATCTTGTGAGCCACTCCTAGAGCTCAATCATAATCGTTAGAAATAATATCTCGTAGATCTCTGTGAAAATGTACTTATTCTTCCACTCTTCGGTGGTCAACCTGTCACTGCAGTTTTATTTTACGAAAAATTTCTGAACTTGTTGTTCAAACCATTCATAAATTTCCTTTTTCTCAAGCTTCAAGTATGGCCTTGGCATTACCTAATCCCTCTCTCAAAATTCTCCAAGTCCCGGCAATGAAACCATTTGTTGGCTCGAGGGGTCTTGACCCAGGTTCAGATGTTCAAGGTTTGCCAACAAACCCCTATACTACTGGCCCTTTCGGCAGTGACTGTTAGGACCTCATAATGTACCATTTTGACTACATATTTTGTTACCATTCTACTCTTTTTAGTCCATATTTAAAGCTTACATTATCACTTTCATCCATTTCTCCCAAAGGTATATAATATTCTTCTCTTTACTATATGTTTAATTTGTTTTGCACATAATTCTACATTACTTTTATATTTAATCATTAATCGAAGATATATAGTTGTTGAGATAGTTTAAAGACCGCAGATAATCTATTTTGAAGATTGCATTGCTGAAACAGTCAACATGGTACGCAAATCCCGTTGCTGAAACATTCCGTGATTTGCGATTTTGAAGGAGCATTTAAAGTATGATGGCAACGAGAAAAGACAAGTAAGGAAAGCTGTTACATGGGCCATACTGAAGCCAATATTATTGTATCCATCGTAACAAAATTCTGCTATGGAAGAACAAAAAGACCTTGTTTTAGAACAGAAGATCAGATTGGGTTAAAAATATAATTTCTATGATGTAACTGTAATATATGTCTCCTCTTTAAAAAGAGGAGACATCAACATTAGAAGGGGAGTTAGAGACTGCGGGAGGTTGATCTTTCTGAACAGAGAAGGAGCGTAACTCTTTGTAATATGTTTCTTTTTGACAGATGAATAAAAGTTTGTTTTGAGCACTTCAATCTAATTCCTTTCTCTAGGGAATCTTGTGAGAAGGAAAGGGCCCGCCTTCTTCACAAGATTCACCCATTTGCTTCCGTAGTCTATTAACTATTTATGTTATTCGCACCTTGATTAAACACTGTTTTCTGAAGTTATTTATGCAGTCCTGAAATCTCGTGTTTATTGTTAGAGCTCTGTTTTCATTACTTACTGCATTAATTTCATACAATTCATTCTTGAGAAGTTGTGAGTTATTTTATTCAACAATCTTGTTTGTGGAATAAGTGTGTGACAGTTTGGTAATCAGGAAACAGGTGCTGAAGATTCCTACTTGGAGGAATAGGGTCCTGTTCTCTGTTATAGTTCAATTGATCTTCCTTTCTGCAGAATGGTTTCCTTTTATTATCTCTTTGATGTAATCCAGGATTATTTTAACGAAAGTCTGCAATAGAAGGATTGTCTTTGCTATAACTCAAGTAGGCTTCAGCTTTGTTAAAGAAGGGTGTGGTTAGTGTGATTAATACTACAACATTTCTTTGCTTTTGGAATTGAGCATATATAGTGTGTGATTGCCTTTGAAATAAACATACCTTCCTGGGTTGACAATTTATGTAGCACTTGAATTGTTAAACAATTAAAGTGACCAACATTTTTGCGCCATTGCCGGGGAAGGCAATTATAGATTTCAAAAGCATTGATGATTTTCTTCTAGATGTGCAGATTGTATGAGAGGACGCGGAAACCATAAGAAAACTAACCCTACAGGTGGCAAGGACAAAGGAAGGGGAGGAAGAAAGAATTTTATTGACGAAATTGTATCAAAAGCTGAATCTTCTCAGAGATTAAGTTCTCTAAGACCAAAGCCTCAACGCTCCCCTCAATCAAATTATGAAACAGAAGAATTTGTGAGCCCTGAAAACGTTGAGGAACTAGTAGCAAGTGTTGAAGAACCAGTAGACAGTGTTGAAGAACCAGAAGAAAGCACTAAAGAACCAGTAGAGAACGTTGAGGAATCAGCAGGAAACATTGAAAAACTAGTGGAAAACATTGAGGAGCTAGTAGAAAACTTTGAAGATCGAGGAAGTGCAGTAGGAGATCAAACAATGAAAGGAAATAACGAAGGATTCTTTGGTGGAGGATGAGTAGATCCTGAAGGAGAGGGAAAAGATGAAAATTCTCTCTCTACCTTGGGATTTCCTATTAGTGATCTCCTTAGAGGAGCAACTCCTATGAAGAATATCCCACTCTCGGCCTTACCCAACTTCCATGGTTTATCCTCTGAAGATCCTGACGAATTTCTTTTTGAATTTGATATATTATGTAGAAGTTATGATTATGTTACTAATGCTCAGAAGCTGAAACTATTTCCAGCAACACTAAAAGGAAATGCATTAAGGTGGTTCATGAGTCTCGGAAGCCAGGTAATCACAACACGGGAACAGATGAAACAAAAATTTCTGCTTAAATATCAAGACTACTGTCGGACAAGAGAAAAGAGGGAGGAATTATTCAAGATGGTACAAAAGCAGGACATGTATTTCGAAGACTTTGTGGAGAGACTACCGTACAATCTGTAGAGATCTGATCATCCCAGTGTAAGTAAGGATATTCTTAAAACAATATTATTGAAAGGGGTAAGGGATGATTTTTTAGACATGCTAAACATGCTTGGTAAAGGAAATATATCTAAAGAACCATATGATGAAATTGTTGACCTTTTTAAAAGATGTTCAAGAGGAGCTGCAAGGAACAAGTCAAATAGTAGAGATGCCACATATTCAAGAGTTAAAAAATCAGCCAGTGGGGGAGCAACAAGAGCTGAAATAGGTAATTTACTTGAAGAATTTAAAATTGAAATTTTAAGTTCTTTTGCTTCACAAATTGACACCTTGCAGGTTAAAAAGAAATAGGTCGAAGCAAAAGCATCTTTGGCTGTCTTTTGCCCTAAATGCAGAAATAAACACCCACTAAGGGAATGCCCATTGGACAAGATACCAATTTGCACCCTTTGTGAGAAAGATCATGAAACACAACAATGCCCTTCTCTACCAGGAATAAAGGCAGCATTGCAACCAACGAAAGAAGAAGCTAAAGCAGTCTATCTGCTAACACAGAGGAGACAATGGCAACCATGAGGACAAGGTATGAATCCTAATATGCCATTTACATCTTCTAATCGTTGGAACAATTATCCTTCTTTTAGTCAAAAAAATTACCCTCCCTTTAAAAAATGCAATACCCACCCTTTAATCAAATGAATTACCCACCCATGCAACAAAAAAACCCTCCCTTTGTAGATCCTGCAATGTGGACTCCTTGGCCTCCACAACAACCGTCTTATTTTAATCAATGGAATTCAAATTGGAGGGGCCAACAACTCCCATTTTCAAATCAATTTCCTCAATTTCAGCAACCACTTCCTCTACCATCAGGTGCTCCACCAAATAATCAAATGAGACCCCAGCTACCTGTACAACCAAATCCTAACCCCAATAATAAAGCTGTGCAAGTTATTGGCATTCAGAACCAACCTACATTTCCTGTTTTCCCTGCACAATGTAATGACATTCATTTAAGATCTGGGAAAATAGTTTAACCCATCATTGATGATGTTACTTCCTTCGATTCTGATAAAGAATAAACTGAGAAACATGATTGACACAAAGAAGTACAACCACCCCCTAGTAAGGGTGATGAAACAACAAAACCACCATTCCCCGAGCATTTAGTTTTAACTAAAATGCCTGAGCCACCTGATTTTAATATTTTAGGGGAATTGCAGAACCTGTATGTTAAAATTCCACTTTTACAGGCACTAAGAGATGTACCAATTTATGCCAGAACCATGAGAGATATTTGTGTAAAGAAACCTAGTAGGAAAGCTAAAGATCCCCTTACAGTTCATGTTATGGGTGATCTATCTGCATTAATGTCCAGTAAAACTCCTCCAGTCAAATATGGTGACCCTGGCCATCCTACTGTGACAGTACAAATTGGTAAAACAATAATCCCTCAAGTTCTGGTAGACTTAGGTGCTGCTATAAACATTATGACTCTCGAAACTTTACAATTGTTACAGCTAAGAAACACAATTAGAGAAACACCAACCATTCTAGAGTTAGCTAACCGTTCTACAATTAAACCAGAAGGAATTGTTGAATACTTAGTTATCTCGGTTGAGTCCTGGAATTACCCAGCTGACTTTGTGGTATTACAAACTAAAACAAAGTTGGGGGGGACATCCTCTAATTCTAGGAAGACCTTGGCTAGCCACATCCGATGCCTTTATCAGCTGTAGATCTGGGTCAATGACAATTTCCAATGGATATGAAACTAAACAGCTTACTCTTTACCCTCATGCTACACCCATGATTAACAATGAGAATTCTGTGTGGATGGATTATGATGATAATGCTATTCAACCTATTTTGACTATCGGACAAGCTTTAAGTCTTAAAGACAACACAGAGGATGAAGTGATTAATAATTTCATTTGTGAACCCTCCTCTGTGACTGCTGAAACACACAATCAATTGACTGCACTTTCGAAAACAGATACCCAGGAGAAGCTTAAATCTGAAGATTCATCTCAAACATCAACCACCATCTCTTCTAAAAGCATAACAGTAGAAATCGAACCTGGCAAAGCACTGAACATAAATCCTGATCTGACAGTTGCTGAAACACATCAATTAATGAAGTTACTATTTGAAAATAAGGAGGCATTCGCATGGAACTATACAGATATTAAGGGGATCTCTCCTGAATTATGTACCCACCGGATTTATATTAAGGAAGGTTGTCGACCAGTCTGTCAACCCCAAAGACGAATGAACCCTAATTTAAGAGAAATTGTTAAAGAGGAAATTCAGAAATTTCTTAATGCAGGATTTATATACCCTATATCTGACAGTGAATGGGTTTCCCCATTGGTAATAGTTCCTAAGAAAAAATTGGAAATGGAGTGTGTGTGTAGATTATAGAGCCCTAAATAAAGGCACTCAAAAGGATCACTTTACTTTACCATTCATTGATCAGGTGTTGGATAGTTTGTCAGGGAAGAAATTCTTCTCCTTTTTAGATGGATTTAGTGGGTATAATCAAATTAGAATTGCACCCCAAGACCAAGACAAGACCACTTTTACTAGCCCTTGGGGAAATTTTTCCTATAGAGTTCTTCCATTTGGACTATGTAACGCACCAAATTTTTTTCAAAGGGCTGTTATAGAAATCTTTTCTGGTATGCTGAATGACTTCGTGGAAATATTTATGGATGAATTTACCCCTTATGGTGTGTCTTTCGAAGATGCATTACAAAATATTGAGAAGGTACTTAAACGTTGTATACAAGCTCACCTCTGCCTAAGTACTGAAAAATGTCATATGATGATGAGTGAAGGAGTAGTGCTTGGACATTTTATCTCATCTCAAGGAATTCAGGTAGATCCATCCAAAATACAAGTCATTCAGAATCTTCCTGTTCCTAAAACACAAACTGATGTGAGAAGTTTTCTAAGACATGCTAGATATTACAAGAGATTTATTAAAAAAATTTCCAAGATAGCTTCCCCTTTATTTGTGTTGCTTATGAAAAATGATGAATTTAAGTGGACTAATCTTTGTCAGGAAGCCTTTGTAGAACTCAAGCATCAGTTATCCATAGCTCCTATTTTGAGAGGACCTGATTGGGCACTTCCCTTTCATATATCTTCTGATGCTTCAGATACTGCAATTGGAGCTGTCTTGGGAAAAAAGGAAAACCATCTTCCTTATTCCATCTACTTTATAAGTAAGAATATGACCCCCGCTGAGCTTAATTATACAGTTACCGAAAAGGAATTTTTAGCAATAATTTATGCCATTAATAAATTTCGACATTACATTACTGGTTATTCTACTTTTGTCCATACTCATCACTCGGCTATTAAGTATTTAATTAATAAGTCTGTCACAAATGCTCGAGTTACCAGATGGTTATTGTTACTGCAAGAGTTTGATATTACAATTGTAGATCGACCAGGTAAAGAAAATGTTGTGGCTAATTTCCTTTCACAGTTAAAAACTGATAACAATATTCCAGTAGATGATTCCTTTCCTGATGAGTATTTATTTGCAGTATCTTCTTACTCACCTTGGTACGCAGACATTGCAAATTATCTAGTTGTAAGAAAGTTACCAGCACACTGTCACAGAGAAAAGAGAAAAATCATTCAACAAAGTGCCAGGTATAGTTGGATAAGTGGGTGTCTTTTCTACAAAGGATTTGATCATGAAATCTGAAGATGCATTAGAGAGGATGAGGTGTATGACATATTAAAAGCTTGTCATGATGGCCCTTGCGAGGGCATTTTGCTGATAAAAGAACGACACATAAAATTCTGAGGATGGGTTATTATTGGCCCTCACTGTTTAAGGATGCAAAGAAATATGTGCGGGCTTGTGATAGATGTCAGAGAATGGGTCAACCTAATCATAGAGATGAAATGCCATTGAACCCCCAGGTAATACTTGAACCTTTTGAAAGATGGGCCTTAGATTTTAGAGGACCCATTAATCCTCCATCCAGCCAAAGGATTTATATATTAGTCTGTATAGATTATATGACCAAATGGGTGGAGGCCAAAGCTTATTAGAGCTAATGAAGAAGCTATCCTAGCTTTCTTATTTGAAGAAATCTTTGTTAGATTTGGAATCCCTAGAGAGATAGTTACAAATGGAGGACCTCCTTTCAATTCTCATGGTTTCAAATCTACCCTTCAGAAATATCACATTCATCATAGAATGACTACACCATACCACCCCCAAGCCAATGGGCAAGTGGAAAGTACAAATAAATTAATAGAAGCCATTCTAACCAAAACAGTGAAGGATAATTGGAAGGATTGGTCTCAAAAGCTCCCTGAAGCACTATGGGCTTATAGAAATATCTGGAGAAATACTACATGATTTTCTCTCTATGAATTGGTTTATGGTAAAAGTGTTGTTTTTCCTGTGGATTTTGAAATTAAAACTTTAAGAACTGCTTTAGCTATTAACCTTGATTTGACTGATGTGCAGACAGCCAGGTTGCAGCAGCTTCTTGAACTGAATGAAAAGAGATTAGATGCCATTCATCAGACAACTATGATCCAACAACAAAGAATAAAGTGGCATGATAAAACCATCAAGCATAAGCAGTTCCAAAAAGGTAATTGGGCCTTATTGTATGATTCTCGGTTTGAGAAATTTCAAGGCAAGCTACGTACAAGATGGTTGGGACCTTATGAAGTAGATGTTGTTTTTCCCAATGGAATAGTAAGAATTTTAACAATTGATGATTCTAAAACACCTCTATTAGTAAATGTTCATAGGCTTCATTTGTACCAGCACCCTATTTCTAAAGAATATTTTAAGGCCACTTGCATGGCAGATGTACATTATCCTTTTCTAGGGGAGTCTTCTGCTCCTCACAGTATTTAATTGTTTTCTGCACTATATTTTAGCATTAGATTATATTTCTTAAAACTAATAATCCCTGTCAAGGGTTGGCATGTTACAATTGTATTTTGCAGATTCTTGATTAAGGAAGAACTTACCAAGGAGGACAAGTTCACCACAAGATGATCCAAGCTTCAATTTGAAAAGCTTTGCTTCACTCATTTAAATTCATTTCCTCATCTCTCAGTAACATTTCATCACTCATTCCCTCATTCTTTCTTTCCCTTTTCATATCATTTTCCTAATTTTCCCATCTTAGCCACTACTGAAACACTATTCTCCAACAATTATTTTCCCTATTCCTTACTGCTGAAATACCATTTCTCAGCAAATATTCCCCCTATTTTCCTATTGCTAAATCATCACTTTTTAGTAACATTTTCCCTATTTTTCCATTGCTGAAACACCACTTTCAGTAGCATGTCATTTATCTTTCCGTTGCTAAAACACCATTCCTTTCTGTAAAAACATGACTATGAAATTATTTCAGTCCTTCACTTTCACTCTTCATACTCCTTGTGTGAATATTGTCCATTCATTCCCTCTTTCTTATGATCAAGCAGAATCTAATATGATCCCCCTTATATTTCAAAGAATTCTAAAGTTCTTCCATCAGTATTGAGCTATCATAAACAAGCACTATATATTTCGAATTACAAAGCAAAGGTAAATATAAGGTATGTGAATTTTATGTAATACAATTAAACGATAGTTTAAAAAGAAGATTTTTCTCATTATGACTACAATCTTCGCACACTCAAAAACATCATTTCACCATACATGGGGGGGGAATTTCTAAATTACAAACCATCATTTCACAGCATGCAAACTACCGTCACTCTTTACACCCATTACTTTGGCCTTTTACCGATACTCCATGTTCTCAGTCACAACGATTACTCTGTTTGAAGTCCGGTATTTTTTCTCTTTGCCTCTGCATTTTACTTAAGCTAGTAACTATGGGAGGACCAACCATTAGACATGAGCCTGGCTCAATAGCTCTCCTTGAATTATTCCCGAATGCTTATCAGATCTTCGAACAGGAAGGATGTGTGGCATATTTTGAAATATTTCAAGAATTCGACCCACAGTAGGTCCTGGAATTTGCACAGAACCTTCAGGAGGACCATTCTACTGTCCAAGGGGTCCGAATTCCGGTTTCAGAGGACGACATAGCGCAAGTCTCGGGTTTTCCAGTCACAGGTGCTCGGTGGTTTAGTCAGAAGCACATCATCTTAAACATGCAACAGGACTTCCTTCTTCTAGGAGAACATGTTGAGATTAAAGGCCGTGGCGTAGGACTACACTCATTACCTCCTCCATGGCCAAAGGTAGCTGAATTTGTCAAACATTATTTAACTTGTGAAGGTCGCTATCAGGTAGTCTATCAGCACGAATTTGTCTTAATGAGCCACTTACGACATGGTAGACTAGTAAACATTCCTTATTATTTTCTTGGATGTATTCGAAATATGTCATATTATTGTAGACGGGTAATATTTCCACTACTTTCCCTTACCCATCATCACCTTTGTCAGCTATTGATTCAGAGGGGCTTTGCGCAACAAAATCCTCCTCTAAATAATTTACCTTTACCCCCCGAGCAACCTCCCGAAATTCCCCAAGAAGCTTAAAACCCCCAAGAAATCCCTAAAAGTTCCTACGAGCAGCAATTGGAGAATATCTTGGATCCTCCATTGATTCCATCCTCAGAACCAGTCAATCTAGTTGACCTGTCCTCAAGCCCAACTTATTTAGCAGAGTCATCCATCCTACCGTCCACATCCCTAGCGATGGCTCTTAGGCTGAAACGCCACCATCTTCCCTTATTCATAAAAGAAAGAGGCGAATTACAACTGCCTCTGTATCAAAAAGGAAAACAAGGGCTGCATCTAAAGCAACCACCTCCTCCGATAGCCCTTCTCCTAGGGAAAAATATTCTCATAAAAAGAAAAATCAAGCTACTGCTTTTTCTACTTTCCTACCTAGGAGAAGAATGAAGACGACCATTGAATCAAAAACCATTCCCATTACCCCTGACTCTGCAGCCATTTTTCTAAAACTTCATTCATCACCACCCTTCGAAACCCCGAAATCATTACCCGTCTCATCCTGTGGCACTGCTCCATAAGAACCAGATGCCCAGGGTAATATGACATCATTTTCTACAAAACCAGTAGCTGCTCCACAAGAACCAGCTACTCACTCAACATCTAGAACACAAGAACCAGTTGTTGACGTGAAAAAGTCAACATCCAAGATGCTACTACAAAGAAACCAGCTCTAGCTATAACACAAGAACCAGCTACAGCTGAAAAACAACAATCAACTTCAGAAAAAGCGACCGATACACAAGTTCCAGTCACCATCGCCTCCCTTTTGGAGGAAAATGAATTTTTAAAGTCAGAATTAGAAGCCTGCAAGAAAGAATTGGTAATGGCAAGGGAAGCCTTTGACAAGGAGCTAAATTTCTATACCCTGGCCCATATAGCATCCATGCAAGATAAACATATAGAGAACGACCCACATAACGAATATATGTGACATCAATGTGGAAACATCTATCAACAGGCAGGATACAAGATAGTTAAAGTTCCAATGCCTAGAGCATCCACATCATTTTCAGTTAAGGAAGAATGCCCTACTGTTACACAAGAACCAGTAGGGCCTTCAAAAAATTTGGAGAAAGAAAATAAGGTACAAGTATATTTCCCTACAGTAACTGATTCTGCTGCTCAGACTATGCCTCAGCCCATCACTTACAATGCCGGAACACAAACTGCACCATGGAAAGAGTTGGAATAATGAATAAGTGGAAGAAGCAGTATGCTATTTCTCAAGACAAAACTTTACAACAACATAAATTAGCTTGGCAGAATCATATGTATTCCAATTGGGAGAACTGGGAGCAGACACTTCAGCAACTTAGAGATTCCAAGAAAGAGAATAAAGAATTAAAAGATAAATTGCTCCTAATGTTTCATCTAGTACAAAAAATATTAGCCACTAGGAAACCATCTTTGAACTATTCTTTGTTTCTTTCAGAACGCCTTGTTTATTTCCAGTTGAAAGCAGTAAAAAACGAAAGACCTCATGAGGTGCTCAAAGCTGAGAAGATTGTTAAAAAATTTGCAGAGGCTTCCACCAGTGATCAACACCTATTATGTGAGCTATATCTTCATAATGAAGCTATGCTTGAAAACAGACAGATCAATCTCAATCGTGTTGGGTGTGGAGCCTGATTTTCTTCCTGATTCAGAGATCCTTGTTTTCGCTGGATGTATACCATAGGAAAATTGTACACCCTTTGCACGCGGTCCAAATAGATGTAAAATTTCCTTGTAAAAGTATAGTAATTTCTAGTCAATCTGGGCTGTTCATTAGGCAGATGATTTGATGGTAGAAGTTATGTTTAGTTTAGGGTTTTTTTCCCTAGAAGGCAACCCCTCCCTTTTATGAGGGTATTGTATTGCGTCTATGTAATGTATGTGTATTTATCTGAGCGGGAAACAGATAGGGAGACTGTGAGAGAGAACATAGGATATTACAACGGATTCGCTGTAGGTTTTGTCTCTTCATTTTGCTGGATAATATAAAGGAAGGACTGGCTGTTCGGGGTGGACGTAGCCCAAACTGGGTGAACCACGTATATCTGTGTCTCTCTGGTTTTATGTGTTTTGTGTGCTTGTATTTTTCGCATATTTTATGTGTTGCATTGCTCCATAATATATAATTTTCTAACAAATGTTATCAGAGTCGAAGGTATATTTGGCTGATAAACTCGCAGGAAAGAAGGGTTCCTGATTTGAGTGGGAGCAATGGCAGAAGATGCTAAGTTTAGGGTCGAGAAATTTAACGACCAAAACTTCTCGCTGTGGAAGATGCAGATGGAAGATTATCTATATCAGAAAGATCTGTACCTACCATTGAGCGGAAAAGAAAAGAAGCCGACGGCCATGAAAGACGCGGAATGGAACATTCTTGATAGAAAGGAACTCAGAACAATACGATTGTGCCTTGCGGCGTCAGTCGCCTTCAATATTTCAAAAGAAACAACAACAGAGGGTTTGATGTAGACGTTGGCGAAACTATATGAAAAACCCTCGGCCTCAAAAAAGGTATTTCTTATGAAACGACTATTTAATATGAAGATGTCAGAAGGTGGATTTGTTGCAGACCATTTAAATGATTTTAATACAGTTACCAGTCAGTTAAGTTCTGTAGGGGTAGACTTTGATGATGAAGTTAGAGCTCTTTTATTTCTATGCTCATTGCCAGAAAGCTGGAATGGTTTAGTTATGGCCATTAGTAACTCTGTCTCTGGATCTAGTACTTTAAAGTTTGATGATGTTGTCGGTGCTATCCTTAGCGAGGAAATGCGATGGAAAAGCTCCGGTGAGACATTGAGTAATTATTTGAGTGTAGAGTCTAGGGGAAGAAGAATGGAAAGAGGAAAGAGCTCGGGATATCGCAGTAAATCAAGGAAAGGAAGATCCAAGTCCAGATCGACGATAGTGTGATGGAAATGCGGAAAGAAAGGACACCTGAAGAAAGACTGTAGATCTCGGAAGGGAAAATAAGGAGATGCACAGCAAGAAAACAATCATGAAGAAAATGTGACAGGTGATGTGTTAAAAGATGCTTTGATTCTTTCTTTCGAAAATGTTACTGATTCTTGGGTTGTAGATTCAGGGGCTTCATTCCATGCCACACCTGATAAGAAATATTTTCATGACTATGTTCAAGGAGATTTTGGACAAGTTCGTTTGGGTGATGATAAACACTATAAAATTGTTGGAATGGGTAAATTTCTTGTAAAACAAATGTAATAATTAAACTAACCATACTAAAGGACTATACTATGTCTAAAACATCTCAAAGAAAAAAATCTACTTCCAATAAAGGGCTGAAGGGAAGGTTGTGTGAAAACTGCAAAGATGAAGTTTGGAAGGCCTCCAAGTATTCTGCATATAAAAGGTGAAAAGGTTGCATATTAATGAGTGGAATGAAGGTATTTGAAATTCTATAATGTTTAACTTCCAAAGTGAGCAATATGCAAGATACTATGGAATCCAGGTCAGCATATGAGTGAGAAGGGAATGAAGATTCTTCACTCAAGAAATTTGTTGCCAGGTTTGAAGAATGTTGATTTGGATTTCTGTGAGAATTGCATTTATGGAAAACAAAAAAGAGTCAGATTTCTCAGAGTTGGGAAAGAAAAGAAGAGTGAAAAATTGGAGCTTGTGCATATAGATGTATGGGGACCTGCTCAGGTATCATCTCTTGGTGGCTCTCGCTATTATGTTACGTTTATTGATGATGCAACTAGAAAAACTTGGATTTATTGTATTCAAACTAAATCTGATGTATTTGATACTTTCAAGAAATGGAAAGCTTTGGTTGAGATTGAGACAGGAAAGAAGTTAAAGTGTCTCAGATCAGACAATGGAGGTGAATATTGCAGCAAAGAGTTTGATAGGTACTGTTCAGAGCATGGAATTCGTAGAGAGAAGACACTTCCAAGAACACCACAAGAAAATGGTGTGTCAGAAAGGATGAAAAGAACAACCATGGAGCGTGCAAGGTGCATGAGATTGCATGCAGGATTGCCTTTACAATTTTGGGTAGATGCTGTAGATACTGCTGTTTATCTAATAAATAGAGGGCCTTCAAGTTCCTTGGATGGTGGTATTCTAGAGGAAGCATGGACAGGTAAAAAGGTACAATACCTTTTAAATTATTTATTGTGAGTCCTCAATAATATTAATAAAGAAAATAGAACAAAGTTTGAGGAAAAATCAAAGAAATGTACCTTTATTGGATATGGTGTTAATGATTTTGGTTATCACTTATATGATTATGAAAATCACAAAATCATTAGGAGCAGAGATGTAATATTCAATGAAAAGGTCTTGTATAAGAATCAGTTGCAGGAAAAGAAATGGGAAAAAGAAAGCAAGGAATACGCGGTTCTTGATGAGATAACTGAAAAATTAAAGGTGCCTGAAAATAATAATAATCAACAACCACAACAACAACAACCACAACAACAACAACCACCACAACATCAACAGGCACCTCAAACACCTGAAAGTGGTGTTAGAAGATCTACCAGGATAACTAGACCCCCTGAACGATACTCTCCTTCATTATATTATTTATTATTGACTGATTTTGGTGAACCCGAATGTTATGAAGAAGCAATGTAGGTTGAAAGCAGGAAGAAGTGGGAGCTAGAAATGGATGAAGAGATGGACTCATTAATGCATAACCAGACTTGGGACTTAGTCAGGTTACCTGCAGGTAAAACTACATTGCAGAATAAATGGGTTTACAGGCTGAAGGAAGAAGATGGAGGAAAACAGAGGTACAAAGCTAGACTTGTGGTGAAGGGGTTTGCATAGAGGAAAGGTATTGATTTTGATGAAATATTTTCTCCTGTTGTTGATGACTTCAATCAGAACTATCTTAAGTCTTGTAGCAGCGAAAGATTTACATCTTGAACAGTTAGATGTATAGACATCTTTTCTCCATGGAGATTTGGATGAAGAGATATACATGCAGCAACCAGAAGGATATGAGGTCAAAAGGAAAGAAAAATTGGTGTGCAGGTTAAAGAAGAGCTTGTATGGCTTAAAACAGGCTCCAAGGAAATGGTATCTAAAATTTGACAAGTTTATGTCTAAACAAGGTTATACTAGATGTCACTCTGATCATTGTGTTTATCTGAAAAGGCAAAATGATGGCAGCTATATTATATTGTTATTGTATGTAGATGACATGCTTGTTGCAGGGTCTAACATGCAGGAAATAAATGTGCTCAAAAGAAAATTTGCAAATTCATTTGCAATGAAGGATTTGGGAGCTGCAAAACAAATCCTTGGTATGAGGATAACTAGAGACAGGAAAAATCGCAAATTAACACTGTCTCAGAATGAGTACATAGAAAAGGTGTTGAAAATATTTAATATGCACAATGCAAAACCAATTAGTACACCTTTTGCTAGCCATTTAAAACTTAGTAAGGAGATGTGCCCAAAGACCCAAGAAGACATGGATTATATTTCTAAAGTTCCATATGCATCGGCAGTTGGAAGCTTAATGTATGCAATGGTCTGCACAAGGCCTGATATTTCACATGTTGGAGCAAGGTGCAGAAGATGAATAATCCAGAAAAGAACAATGGAGACAAGAAATGGATTCTCGAGGATTTGAGAGGTACCACACAAACTAAGCATTATGCTTTGGGTGGTTCAAATATCACTTACAAGGATGACATGATGCATATGTGAAAGATGAATAAGAGAGTGCTACAGGATATGTATTTACTGTAGGTGGAAAAACTGTCAGTTGGGTTTCAAAAATCCAAAGTGTTGTTGCACTTTCAACAACAAAAGCAGAGTATGTTGCTGCTACAGAGGCTAGTAAAGAAATGATGTGGTTACAAAGGCTTATGGGTGAATTGGGTAAGATGCATGATATGGGCACGTTATACAGTGATAGCCAAAATGCCATTCATCTTGCAGATAACTTAGCATTTCATTCCAAGACTAAACACATACATCTCAAGTACCATTTCATACGGTCAGTATTGGAAAATGGAGAGTTGAAGCTGGAAAAGATACACACTAGCCAAAATCCTGCAGATATGCTAACAAAAGTTGTAACCAGGGAGAAACTGAAAATGTGCTCAGTTTCAATTGGTCTTCAAGGATGATGATGAAGATGAGGAACAGCCAGGTCCAAAGAGGAGTCATTGTCCAACAAATGAAGTAGCGATGGAGTTGCTACAATCAGTCTCCAAGTGGGAGATTGTTGGGTGTGGAGCCTGATTTTCTTCCTGATTCAGAGATCCTTGTTTTAACTGGATGTACACCCCAGGAAAATTGTACACCTCCCTTTGCAACGGGGGACAATCCGGACAAGTCCCCACTGCAGGAGTTCAATGAAGCCATTCCTCCGTTGCGGGGGTCCAGGGCCACAGTCGTCCCCGGCCACAGATGATTCCGGGGGCAGCGCCCCCGAAGTCAAAAATAGATGTAAAATTGCCTTGTAAAAGTATAGTAATTTCTAGTCAATCTGGGCCGTTCATTAGGCGGATGATCTGACGGTAGAAGTTATGTTTAGTTTAGGGGTTTCCTAGAAAGTGCTTCTCTGGCACCCCCTTATGAGTGTATTATTGTGACCCAATATAAATGTATGTATTTCTACTGACGGAAATAGATAGGGAGACTGTGAGAGAGAACAAAGGATATTATAGTGGATCTGCTGTAGGTTTTTTCTCTTCATTTTGGATAATATAAGGAAGGATTAGGCCAAAATTGGAGCGTGTGCCAAAATGGGTGAACCACGTATATCTGTGTCTCTCTGGTTTTATGTGTTTTGTGTGCTTGTATTTTTCACATATTTTATGTGTTGCATTGCTCCATAATATATAATTTTATAACAAATCCTATTGTTGGTGATGTTTAGATCAGGGCATTTTCTTCCTTTCTTGCCAATCAAATCACATGGAAAATCGATTTTCTTGCAGTTAGGCACAATGAAGACAATCACCTTCTTTGGATAAGGCCAGAACCTCGAAACCCTGCCATTTTTGTGGCAGAATATCATCATTTTTTGCAGAAGCCAGGAATGATTAGACATATACAACGATTGCAGGCCTCAGTACTCCAAGAGTGTCACCAGTTTATCAAGGCCAAAGAGACTGCTGCTCTGAGAGCAAACAACCTGTTGTGGCAACAATCCTCTAAGGAGAGACAAGAGTATAATCCTTTTAGCCCTATTAACCTTGAAACTGCATTGTCTAGACTACCTAACTACATCAGATGTGTTCAACAATGTGCTGAAAATTGGATAGGCTACCATTTTCACTTTCCTATTTTATGGATGCTAGCAGAACAATATCAGGCTCATTACAGGTTGGCTAATAGGGATGAAGCAACATCATGGCAGAAATTGCAAAGTATTCAGGGATTCAGAGCTTTAACAGATACCACCTTCCATAGCTATTGCTTGAGTAATTTGCATGCAAAAAGTCAGTATCCAGACTCTGAATCAGACTAAAGTTGCCTGAGGACATGCAAACCTTTCAGTTGGGGGGATGTTAGGACCTCATAATGTACCATTTTGACTACATATTTTGTTATCATTCTACTCTTTTTAGTCCATATTTAAAGCTTACATTATCACTTTCATCCATTTCTCCCAAAGGTATATAATATTATTCTCTTTACTATATGTTTAATTTGTTTTGCATATAATTATACATTAATTTTATATTTAATCATTAATCGAAGGTATATAGTTGCTGAGACAGTTTAAATACCGCAGATAATCTATTTTGAAGATTGCGTTGCTGAAACAATCAACATGGTACGCAAATCCCGTTGCTAAAACAACCCGTGATTTGCGATTTTGAAGGAGCATTTCAAGTATGACGGCAATGAGAAAAGACAAGTAAGGGAAGCTGTTACACGGGCCATCTTGAAGCCAGTATTATTGTATCCATCGTAACAGCATTCTGCTATGGAAGAACAAAAAGGCCCTGTTTTAGAACAGAAGATCAGATTGGGTTAAAAATAGAATTTCTATGATGTAACTGTAATAGATGTCTCCTCTTTGAAAAGAGGAAATTAGCATTAGAAGGGGAGTTAGAGACTGCGGGAGGTTGATCTTTCTGAACAGAGAAGGAGCGTAACTCTTTGTAATATGTTGCTTTTTGACAGATGAATAAAAGTTTATTTTGAGCACTTCAATATAATTCCTTTCTCTGGGGAATCTTGTGAGAAGGAAAGGGCCCACCTTCTTCACAAGATTCACCCATTTGCTTCCATAGTCTGTTAACTTCTTATGTTATTTGCACCTTGATTAAACCCTGTTTGCTGAAGTTATTTATGCAGTCCTGAAATCTCGTGTTTATTGTTAGAGATCTGTTTTCATTACTTACTGCATTAATTTCATACAATTCATTCTTGAGAAGTTGTGAGTTATTTTATTCAGCAATCTTGTTTATGGAATAAGTGTGTGACAATTTGGTAATCATGAAATAGGTGCTGAAGATTCCTACTTGGAGGAATAGGGTAATGTTCTCTGTTATAGTTCAATCGATCTTCCTTTCTGCAGAATGGTTTCCTTTTATTATCTCTTTGGTGTAATCCAGGATTCTTTTAATGAAATTCTGCAATAGAAGGATTGTCTTTGTTGTAACTCAAGTAGGCTTCAGCTTTGTTAAAGCAGGGCGTGGTAAGTGTGATTAGTGTAATTAGTGTGATTAATACTACAACATTTCTTTGCTTTTGGAATTGAGCGTATATAGTGTGTGATTGCCTTTGAAATAAACATACCTTCCTGGGTTGACAATTTATGTAGCACTTGAATTGTTAAACAATTAAAGTGACCAACAGTGACCTGCTTGCACAGGCCAAAGTCTCACCTGAAGTAGTATGGGTGGGTGCTGGAAGCAGGTTTCCACACCCTGGGAGAGGGTAGGTAAGTCAAGCAGAGTTGCGTTCACCCTTATAGTGACCAGATCTTGTATCACAGAGCCTATATCTACATATTCCCTTCGCATCCATGTGCGCAACAACAATGTTACTCACATAAATCAACAGATCATGAAATCACATAATGATAACACAACTATTCAAGATATTCTTGTATGAAGTAAAACAGAATAAACCCAAATCGCAGCATAAATAAGTAACACAAGTATGTTCATATCTTAAATAAATAAAACAATAGCATATATTAAGTAGTCAAACATCACATATTCGTATCACAGTAATTCCAGTGGATTCATATATTCAAAAATACTTCCGCATTCATTAATATTTCAGATCTACTTACAATACCCCAAAACCCAACCTGCGCACATAGCAGCAGGGTCCGCACACAGTAGGACAGAGGCCCTCTGCGCACAGAGCAGCAGGAGTCCTTACCCAACAACCCTGACCAGATCTATCGATTCGCACTTAGCAACAAACTCTTATCATTCTTAGCCTCTCCTACTACTCAAAAAGGTTCAACTACTTATACTATATTAGCCTATGCATCCAATGGTCTGAAAAACCATGGTTTGCGGACTCTCGGTCTACCCTTAACCCATTTACAATGCTTTAGTGGCTTTGACCCACCTCAAAACCCCAGCGCTAGACTAAATATAATAAAAATTACATAAAATGGACTAGTTTCTTAGCTTGCAGGAGACCCTATTCCAACAACCATGATAACACTTTTTCCTTCGGACTTAGGTAAATCTGTGATAAAATCCATTGAAACCTCCTCCCAACCTTGACTTGGAATGGATAAAGGCTGTAGCGGACCTGGGGTCTTAATTGTCTCAACTTTATTTTGTTGGAAAACCAAACATTCCGCCACAAAATTTTGAATATCAGATTTAAGGCTATCCCAAAAAAAATATTTCTTCACCATGTGGTAAGTTTTTAAAAATATCGAGTGCCCTCCTAAGGGAGAGGTGTGCAATTCAAAAATAATATTTTGTTTTAGTTGGGAATTCTTACAAATATATAATCAATATTTGTACCATAAGGAATCATTTTTCCAGCTAAATGTATCATATGTACTAGGATCTTGCTGCAACTTATTAATGAGTGTCTACAATTCTTCGTCATTCTTCCATTCATCCCTTGGTTTGGTTATCCAATCTGGTTGGATAATAGAAATGGCACAAAGCAGTGCTTCCACCTCTTCATCCTTTCTTGAGAGTGTATCTGTAACAACATTTAACTTCCCTTTTTTGTAGATTATTTAAAAGTCATAACCCAACATCTTTGTGACCCGTTTTTGTTGCTCTTCTAAAGATATCCTTTGTTCCAAAAAGTATTTAAGACTATCATGATCAGTTTTTACCTTGAAGTGTCTTCCCATTAGGTAAGGTCGCCATTTCTTTAGTGCATGTAGTATTGCCAACATTTCCTTCTCATAAATATCTTTCTGTAAATAATTTTCTCTGATTGGATGAATTTCAAAAGAAATGGGTATATCTTCTTGCATTAAAACAACAACAATTCCATTTCCTAAGGCATCACATTCCAAAATAAAGGTTATTTTGAAGTCTGGAGTAGCTAGGATCGGTGCTAGGCACACTGCCCCTTTAAGATGTTCAAAGGTCTTAGTTACTTCAAGAGTCCACGAAAATGCATCTTTCTTCAATAATGTTGTTAGAGGTGAAGCTATTCTCCCATAATTCTTAACAAACTTGCGATAATATCCTATTGACCCGAGAAATCCTCCAACTGCTTTATGGTTGTGGGGACTTTCCATTCCTTAATGGCTTTAATTTTGTTAGGGTCTATCTTAACACCCTCCTGAGATACAATATGACCCAGATATTCCACCTCTTGTACTCCAAATAAACATTTGGAGCTTTTTGCATATAATTGTTTCTCCTCCAATAGTTTGAGCACCTTGTCAACACGTTGAACATGATCATTCCAAGACCTACTGTAGATTAGTATATCATCAAAAAATACTAACATAAGTTTTCTAAGGAAGGGTTTGAAAATGGAATTCATCAACCCTTGAAATCTAGAAGGTGCATTGGTAAGGCCAAAAGGCATGACCAAAAATTCATAATGACCCTCATGAGTTTGAAATTACTCTTTTGGAATATCTCTATTCTTCATTCTAATTTGATGATATCCTGAACGAAGATCCAACTTGGTAAAATAAATTTCTCCGTGAAATTCATCCAATAATTCATCAATCACAAGAATTCTAGGAAATTTATCTTTAATAGTGAGCTTATTGAGCTCCCTATAATCCAAACACATGCACCATGATCCATCCTTCTTGTGCACCAATACTACTGGAGCAGATAAATAACTTTGACTAGGTTGAATTATATCAGCCTCTAACATTTCTACAATCATACGTTCAATTTCGCTCTTTTGGAGATAATGATATCTGTAAGGCCTAATGTTTGGAGGAACACTTCCTGGAATCAAATGAATAGAATTATCATGATCATGAATAGGCGAGAGTCCTTTGGGAGTTTCAAACACCTTGGAATGATTGTCCAAGACTTTCTAGAGATCTGGAGAAATATATTATTTTGATGTTCGAACTTCTAGTGAGCATAATTGCGTAATTATGCCTCGTTGTTCTTTCTTCATAAGCTTTGTCATGACATTAGATCTTATTAGATTTCTCGACTTCCCTGTGATACCCCATAATTCAACTTCCCTTCCTTCCGAAAAAAAATTCAAGAAAAGTTCTTGAAAATTAAAATCTATCGTCCCCAAAGATTGTCACCATTATACCCCTAGTACAACATCATCACCTCCCATTGGAATGTAAAGTATTGGAATATTCAATACATATTCCCCCATGGTTAGCTTGATATTATGACATTTTCCAGAGCAATTCAAGGAAAATTTTAAGTATGAAATTTTATCTTAAAATTTAGAAACCTTGGCGAATCTTACTAGTCCCTAATATGTAAATTGCAAAAAAATTGGCGATATTTTTGTAGAAATATTTAGATTTCCAATGATTTTATATTATTCAATATAATATTTTGGCAATTTTTTAGGTAAAATAATGATGCACTATAAAATTTGGGTGAAGAATTTTAGTAGAAAAATTGAAATTGGTGAATCGTTTTTTTGGAAAAAGCATGGAAAATTAGCCCATCTGCGAAAATTAGCCCCTAAAATTTTCCTTGGAGCAATTTATAGTTCCTCCATTTGTAACCATCACTTAACACTCTGGTGTTGGGTACATAAATCAATTCAAATCCTTGACTACATTACAATGAATAAAATTATGGGTACTACCTGAATCAATCAAAATTATTACCTTTTTCTTCTTGATATGTCCTTCTATATTGAGAGTTTGAGGAGTGGTAATTCCTGCCAATGCATTACGAGATATGGTTGGACTCATTGCTTCTTTCTCTAGGGTTGGATCCTGGTGTATATCCTCTTCTTTTGAAGTTTCTTGTTCATTTTCTTCCTCCTCTTCACAATCTATGTAAAATAATTTCTTCTTAGTAGACTTATGCCCTTTAGTATATTTTCTATAACAATTGTAGCAAAGCCCTTTTGCTATTTTTGCTTCCAATTGTTGTGGTGTCAACCTTGTAGGTTTTTGAATTCTAGGAGTAGCAACACTTCCCTATTTATATATGTGAGTGGTAGGCTTCCTTGTCGCCATAATTTTACATTCAATTTTTCTTTCCAACCTGAATACCTTCTCCAATGAATTTGGTTCCCAAAGGCGAACCTCATGTTGGATGTTATCCTTTAAAGTCCCTCTGAAGACATCAATCATGTGTTCCTTTGGAATATCAGTTACTATTTTATTCAACTTTTGGAATTCCTCAATGTGCTCGACCATTGAAACCTTTTGTTTGAGATTTATCAATTGGCTAAAGAATGTGTTGTTCTTTGTATCCTCATAATGTTCTATCATTTCCTCCAAAAAAATTGACCAATTGACAATTTTTTTACGGGAGTAAAGCCAACGTTACCAAACAAATTTATTTTGTTCTAAATATAAATTTTCAATGCATACCTTTTGTGTGTTTTTCACATTATTGAGATCAAAATATTGATCCATCTATAGTATCCATGTTACATGATCCTTTTTATCAAACTTCCTCATATCGATCTTTGGAATATGGTGGGTCTTCATTCCAACATTAGAGTTTATGAAAGCACAATTAAAATTTATTTTGTTCTCATCATGAGTTTCCTCTACTACCTTTTCGCCATTAGGAATCCTTTCTTTCATCAATTTTTTCAAAACTTCCTTCAAACCTTCCATATTTGCTTTTATATCATTCTTCATGTCTTCCACGTTAGCTTCTGTGTCATCCATCTTAACTTCCATGCCATTCTTCCAACCATCCATCTTAGCTTCCACGCCTTTCTTCAAGCCATCCTGTTGTACTATACAACAACCCTCCCTTTTTCTTAATTCTAGAATAAAATTCATTTAGAAATAGGGTCCATTTTTCTTTTTATAGAAATAAAAAAAAATTAGAGATAAAGATTCATTGTTTTTAAAAAGCTCATCTTTGTTTGTATACAAACCAAATACAACATTAAAAACTTCCGACCCAATCAAATATAAAAGACCTTATCATAAAAAACAAGTCAAGTGTAAAATTTAATGAATAATAATCGCAATCGGAGATCGGAGAAAACCCTTAGAAGAAATTTGACATAGAAACCCAAATCCTCCGATGCGATTAGTTCGATCGAAAAACTTCAATCGTAAAGAATTTAAGTTATCCATTTATATACTTCCGATGCAATGCGACCAGTCGCAATCGCATGATCGGGATACTTTTAAATAATTTCTTTGCGGTTAATTTCAAATTCTCCGATGCGACACGCATTATTATAATAAACGCTTTTCAAAAGGAAAACAAACATTTGTTCGTTTAAATGAGAAAATTTTTTATATGGTAGACCCCACCATCAGAAATCGGAGAAAGCCATTAACAATTATTTTCAATTGAAACTCCCCGATTGCGATCTAAAACCATCTAATCGGAAATCAGAAAAGTTTGCAATCGCAATCGGCCAATCGAAGAAATCTGTATTATGATATTTATGCACCATTTGAAAACTTTCGATGCGATTGATACATAACATTTATTACATTCGAAGAATTCAAGATAGGTGAATATTATAATATTTTACAAAGCGTCAAATCTCCAATTGTACGTTGGTATTCAATAGCAAATCAAATGAATATTGGTTTATGATTCGGTTTTAAATACATGAGTGTGACCCAAAGAGAACATTTACGCGCTATACGAGACCAATAAATAATGAATCATGCGTTCATAATCGTTCCTTTCAAGTTGCTTGTTTATCACGACTGAAAGTTTATTGTCTTGCAGAATCAAGAAACGCTGAACCCTTTCGTTCACAGACAAAAGGAAATAGTATCAAACATAGAAATGTCGAAGAGAGTGAGGAGGACCAAGACTGCTGTTCCTGTTAAGTTTTTTGAGACTCCTACAGTCTCAAAAGAGAAGCCAACAAAACTGAGATTAGTTACAGATACATCATGCCAAGGGCTCGGAAGAATGACGTGGGAAGGAGTTTATAATCTATTGAAGAAAGAAAACCCCAAAGTCACAGTGGAAAAGGCATCAGTTCAAGATGAAGATAGCTCAGATTCCGACTCTGAGATTACTGAAAAATCACTTGCAAATTCATTTTTGCATCGAATTGCAGCCAGAGCAAGCATCATGCCTTATTATGATGTAATTCGATGGGTCATCGATAGTGTGAAAATAAAGGACAGAATGTTTGTTTCAGCTTCTGGAGTGTCTTTTGGGCCGTTTAAAGCAGAAGACATTAAGGCAATGTATCATCTTCCGGATCCGCAGAAGGTTTATAACAAAGAATTTATCAAAGAATTTGCTGATAATAATAAATTTCAATCTGATCCTATCAAAGATTGGAGGAAAAACCCTGAGAAGCACATAAATGAAGCATTCGGTATGTATTCAGTAGATTCCCTCTTACCTCCGTATTGCTATGCCACTGCCATGATGTGTAGATTATTTGGTAATGACAATTCTGCTAGGTTTTCTATACAAATGGTCCCATTAATCTTAGCTGCTGTCAATTCCGACATTATGGACTGGGCTGTTATTCTCTCTAATAGAATGGCTAATAGAATACTCAAGTACAGACAAGATAAAACCGCTGGAAATTCCACTCCTTTTTTCTTTTGTGCTTATATTCTAGACGCCCTTTGTTTTAATTCTGAGTTTCCCTTGTTAGGATGGAAATGGACTCCCAAAGATCCCACCCCGATTCATATATATCATAAACTTCTTTGGAAAGTTCATTTTCAAGATAATGTGTATAGAATATGTCATGGTTTTCTTATCCCTGTCTTTCAAACCATTTTCGATCGCTTCCCTCCTAGATTCTCAGACAAAGCTAAAGCTGACTTATCCTCAATAGGAGATTGGTTTGGAGAAGAAAAGTTCACATACATCAGGATTTTTGGGAGTATCGTGGAATCCCATGTTCTCCCTCTTTTTGTTCCAGACAAACTTCTTGCCCAGGAAATCTCCTATCAATTAACAGTTGAAGGAATATCCAGAGCTCTAAACAATAGTAAGAAAAGAATGTGGCCTCCATTCCCATTCAATTGTGGTCAGTTTACTTTGAATGACTTCAAACATGCAGAAAAGGAAGTCGCTAAAATAAAGGGTTGTAAATTTGCAACCATTCCAGGGAGACAGTATGATCCACTACAGATAGCTTTTAATGTTACTACTTCAGTTTCGATTGCTCGATTTGAGCATGAACCAGATGAGTTTGATGATTTGTTTGTTTTGTTGAATGAGTTTCCTCAAGTTTATGATTTAGCCAAGTCTAAATTCCAGAAGGAAGAAATGAATAAATTTTTGTTATTCAGAAGTCAAAGATTGTTGAGAGTTCCTCTAGACCAACTGAGAATTCCTATACAAGGGTCAGAGATAGAGGGTACATCTGGCAAAACACTAGGAGAAACATCTGCCGGTAAAATCATTACACAATTGGCTATTAACCAGCCAACTGTACATACTGAAAAGGTTAGCACTGATGGCAAACCTGATGCTCAGAAAGGGAATACTGATGGAAAATCCGATTGAAATATTGATCAGCAGTCCACAACTCAAACAAAAGAAAAATGCACAAGTACTGATACTAATGTGCATAATAAAAAAGGAGGATCAGATAGCAAAACCATTGAGAAAGGAAAAAATACAGAGAAAACAGATACTCAATTGGAAGGAAAAGAAAATACTGAGAAAATTATAGACTCCGCTGATCTTAATGTTTCTTCTCAATTGTTGAAACAATATGATCAATTTGCTCAGCAATTAGGACTACAGGATAAAGATAAAGAGCAAGTAGAGCAGGATGTCAAAATCATTCCTGAACATCCTACAGGGCAGATTGTATTGAAGATTGAGGAGATCCCTCCTTTGGATGTATTTTATAGCCCTAAACATAAGGCTGTTGTTAGAAAACAGAGAAAAAGAAGGAAGATAGATCAAGACATGTTTTCTACTCCATAGGAGGAGTTCATGAATATTGTCTACAAGAATACTGAAGTGAATCCATCTGAGGATCTCACTAAATTATCTCAATATGCAGGAGCATATAGTGCTGCAACAATAGATAAAGCTGCAGAAGTCTCTCAGTTGATGACACAAAAAGATCTCCATATAGCTTTTCTAGAAGAACAAGCCAATGAAAGTCAGCAAAAGATTGTTCAATTGGAACAACAATTACAGGATCAAGAACTCAAATCTAAAGAGTTAGAAGAACAGCTTACTACAGAAAAGAAGAAAGTTGATGAGCAAGTTTTAGGCAAACAACAACAATTGAATCAAGAAATTTCCAAGTTACAAGATTTATTGCAAAATGAGAAGAACGCAAAGATCGTACATGAAAAAGAATTTAAAGCAGCTTTAGAGAGGTTCAAAGATTTCCCTAAATTAAGTGAATTCAAATCAGAAGCTCTTGAAGTTAATAAAATTCTGTCTCAGCAATTAAATGAATTTTGTACAAAATTATCACAGGCAGAACCATTTTGTGATATTACATCATCCTTGATCCAGAACATTATTACTCTCAGGCAAGAAATTGATGATGCCGATGAAAAGATTTCTGAATTTCTTACTTGGCAAGATACAGAAAAAGGAAGAGAAGCTAATCTTCCTAGAATAGAAGAAAGACATAAAGAAATCTTGTTTACATAATGGAAACATCAGATAATGAAAGCTGAGAGAGCAATATCAAGAGCTAGGAGCATGATGAGTAATATAACGCAATTTATCAATGATAGCCTGTATTCAATTAATCTCATTTCAGATTGTGTTCCTGGCAGTTTTCCTAAAGTGAAAGAAACCGAAAACAGATGGAAATAAGAAATGATGAATAAAAGTCAACAAATCAACAAACTTCAAGAAATATCTTGGGAAAATATGTGGACTTATTTAATTAAGCCAAACAATCAACAAATGGCTATTAAATTCCTTTCAAATGCTGTTGATTGTTTAATTCCAGAATTTTCCGATGCCACATACGTTGGACAGCTACATTCTGAGATGAGTCATCCACCGAGGCTCCAAGATATGCTGAAAATTTGCAACTTGGCTACATCAAGCGAGAAAGAAAAGCAATGAATAAGTTTCATTTAAGATAGCATTTCTGTTTTTAATTTGATATATTGTAGCAGTAGTAGTAGGATTCTGTTTTTATGTAATTTCTTATTTAAATCCCTCTCATGCATTTAGAGAAGGGATCCGGAGTTGTAATATTTTTGGACTTGGAGCTTACATTTCTGTACTCCATTGCCTCTTATATTTTATAAAGGATCATATCTGGTGATTTTGTGCTGAAATTATCTTTGAAGTGTTGCATTTCTGTACCTTTGGATTTGATTTTACATCAGAGTTACTGGATTAGAGTATCAGATTTCATTTGAAAGTCTTCAAGATGAATGAGGTATTTCTATCTGTTCACTGTTGATTTCCTTTGTCATATGATATTCGCTTTAAAATTTGCTATCATTTATATATATTTGGGTTTCATAACGTTTCTTTTTATATATCATTTCTGAGTATAATTGAAATGTTATCTTTCATAAGAATATATAGATGGTATACAATGATGAATGCAATATGCTAATATAAATCTGTTTAATTTCTTAAACAGAGTTATCTTTATTCGTTTCTGCACATTTCAATTTAAATAATAATACATTTTCATGATTATTGTTAAATTGGAACAATCTTAAGTTATATTCACTTATAATTACCCGGGTTAGTGTTAGAATTTCTTTATCAGCATTTAGTTTAATTAGATAGTTTTATTTTCAGTCAATTTAGTCCCACTTCCACTCATCCAAATCAACCCATCACCAACCCATTTAGTTATAAGGAAACTGGTCCTTTAAATCCAGTCGGAGCCACCATACCAAACGGAAAAGGAGCTGTCCTAAGGTCCCGACCGGGTCGTTTTCCCCAATGTTTGAAGCAGAGATTTTCTAGGCTTCAACATTTTTGGCGCTAGAAATAGGGCCTGAGCTATGAATGGCAAGTAAATATTTATCCACAGGCCATTCTGAGAGAAAAACACCCTCATCAACTTCTTCAATTTCTTCTGAAATTCAAAATCCTAGAGAAGAAATTGCGAAGAATATCCATACACCCACTACCAAAATCTCAAAACATTCAGACAAGCAATCTCCTGAGTCTCCTGAAGTTCAAGATTTAATTCATAAATTGAAAGGATTCTCATTATCCCTTGAAGAGTCTGAAATATCTGAAGGTAGTGTAAGTTCAAAATTTGTTCCTTCAAAACCTCTTACTAGGCTGCAAAGTGAAAAACTTGGTATTCCTCCGCAAGAATTTCCTTTACCTAGTAAGGGAAAAAAAAGAAGAATTCAATCGGAATCAGAAAGTGATATAAGTTCATCATCTCATATTCAATCACCTGTTTCCGAAACCACAACTCAACAAAGTACAGTTGTTTCCACATCATCTCCTCAATCATCATCTTCTCAATCATCATCTGCTCAGTCATCATCAATTTCAACATCATCTATTCCAACAACTTCTATTCAAACACCACCAGTTGCTACTACCCCTCCAATAGTTGTTCCAATAATGGCTAGACCATGGGCTACTCCAGGGGCAGTCAACATGGCTGCACCTTTACATGATTTACCAGACAATCTTGGAAAATGGCTTCCAAAGTTCAGTCCAGATCTTAACATTCAAGCTGAAGAACATATCAATAACTTTATGCTGGCTGTAAATTTGAATGGAGTCACACATGAAAATGTTGTAGTCAGACTATTCCCTTATACTCTTCAAGGAGCAGCAGGATCATGGTACTTTTCATTACCTTCGGGATCCATAACAAGTTGGGCCATTTTTGCAGATCACTTTTTAACCAAATTTGGAGATGACCGATCAATAGCTACTTTACTCAATGACCTCTCAAATTTGAAAATAGAGCCCAAAGAGCCCATTAAAGATTTCAACGCTAGATTCAACAAACTCTTGAACAAAATCCACACAGATTCACAGCCTAGTGAACAAGTCAGAAGTGAATGGTATATAACTGCCTTACCCTCAAACATAGCAATTTTTGTAGATAGAGCTGCAAAACCTACATTAGCTGAGAATATAAAAGAGGCTATTGCAGTAGAAAAACGAATTATTTCTCTAGAAAAGAAAAATGCTATTGAGGAAAGGAAATTAAAGAAAGTCAGCTTCAAAGATGATTCAAAGAAAAAGGCCAAAGATCCATATGACATGGAGGGTTTACAAAAAGTTCTTAAAACCATGTCAAATGAAATGGTTGAAATTAAAAAACAAGTAGCTGAAACTTCTACTAAAAAACCATTCCGAAATTTCAAAAGAAACCAAGTTCAATCTAAACCTCCTAATGCAATCTCTAACGTAGAATCAGAAGAAGAAGAAGAAGAAGAAGAAGAAGAAGATACATCTTTAGTATCAGATGAGGAAGATGAGAATGAAGAAATAGCTGAATTACATGGAATGTGGGATTTTATTCTCCCTAATTCTGATAGTGAGGTAGAACAAGAAGCTATGCCTGTAAGTACTAGGAGTAAATCTACAGCAGAGCCTTTACAAACAGCTCCTAAAAAGAAAATCACAACTCCAAGTACCAAAGACAAATCCCCTGCAAAGAAAGATTCTCCATTACCTACTCAAAATCAGCCATCTTCTTCTAATCCTCCCACATCGACAACAAAGACTTTAGTAGTGTCAGATCCTATGGAGTATAACATTGTTGAAGACATGAAAAAGATTAAAGCCAACATTTCCTTACATGAACTCAGCAAACTAAAACACCAGCAGAAGTTGTTATTGAAAGAATTAAACGCTACACCAATTGCTCCTTTACCAAGTGGTGTAGTTGCAAAAGAAGCTAGGGGAGCTGGTAAGCCACCAGATAAGGTAGATGCTACTGATACCGTGCTCATTGGAGAAAAGTCAAATTCTCAAATTCCTCCTTTTCTTCTGACTTATGAAATGTACAATAAGAATCTGCATAATTGTTTGATTGATTCTGGAGCTTCCTCTAATATAATGCCTACTTCTGTTTGTGCCAAATTGAATATCGAACCACAGAAATCGGCAGTTCATATTGTTCCATTGGATCGCTCTAAAGTTCAAGTTGTAGGAGAAATCAATTCAGTTACTATCAGATTAGCTTCCGATCCTAGAATTGTCCAAATAATTGATATTTTGATTGCTGATATTCCTGAATTCTATGGATTAATCTTAAGCAGGAACTGGTCTGTGAAACTTAATGGTTATATCTCGACTGATTATTCACATATGTGGCTTCCCTACAAAGGGAAACCAAATCAAATCAAAATTGAACGAGAAAAACATATGACCTACACTGTCACTGAATTTGAACAACCTAATGAACCTGTGGCATTTAACAACAATATTCTTGGAGGTTATTCTGCTGAATCATTTCTTGGAAACTTCGAAGCACCCCAATCACCTTTTTCTGTAAATAATTTTGTTTCTCAAATAGAAAATTTTTCACAATCCGATTCTTCCAGAATTGTAAATACTTCTGATGTAATTGTAGATAAGTCAATAGATAAATATTTATTTTGGTCGTTATATTTTGATGGATCAAAGTCTAGTGATGGAGCTAGAGCAGGATGCATTTTAATTGATCCAGATGGAGAGAAAACCATGTTGTCATGTAGGCTAGAATTTGAGTGTACTAACAATACTGCAGAATATGAAGCCTTGGTTCAAGGACTTTATAAAGCTATAGGGTTAGATGTTAAATACTTGAAAGTCTTTGGTGATTCCGAAATTGTAATTAAACAAGTTAGGAATACTATTCATTGCCTTTCGGGACATCTTAAACACTATCAAACCCTAGTGCAAGATCTTACCACTCATTTTTTAGCATTCAATATTTCTCCTATTCCTAGGAATCAAAATACATCAGCTGACTTGTTAGCTAATGTTGCATCTAAACTCCTTCCTGCTGAAGATTGCAGTCCTGATAGGTTTTCCGTAGAATTGATTTTTCGCCCATCTGTCCCCGATAATGTCACAAATTGGAGAGTTTTCTATCATGATCAAGATATTTTAAATTTCATGACTTCAGAGAAATCATATGATGAGCAAATTATTGATGAAAATGATCATGATTTACAAATTTCTTCAAAAGGTAATGAAAATCCCATTCCGAAATCTGTTGTTAAATTGGAGGACTTATATGATATTAAAGACAGATTCAAGAAAGTCACTAATTCCAAACTTCAAAGTTCCACTTTGAAGTTTGAATTAGTAAATCTTGGTTTTGATTCCAAACCTCAAAACGTTAATTTAGGACTCAATTTAACATCAGAGGAAAGGAATGCTTTCATTAAACTCTTGAACAAATATAAAAACGTTTTTGCTTGGAATTATGATGATTTAAAAACCTATGATACTTCGGTTATTCAACACACAATTCCAATGCTTCCTGATATTAAACCTGTCAACAAAAGCTAAGGAAGGTTCATCCAAATCTCGAAGGACAAATCAAATCAGAACTTAATAAACTTTTAAAATCCAAAATCATTTTTCCTGTTAGGCACTCCAATTGGGTTTCCAATATGGTACCTGTAAGGAAGAAGAATGGTGATATAAGAATCTGTATTGATTTCAGAAATTTAAACAAGGCATGTTTAAAAGACAATTTCCCATTGCCAACCATGGAACAAATACTTCAAAAGGTAGCTGGTTCAGAACTTATGTCCTTTCTTGATAGATTTTCAGGCTATAATCAAGTCTTAGTTCATCCAGATGACAGATTGAAAACAACTTTCAGAACAAAATAGGGAACTTATGCTTATCAAAAAATGCCTTTTGGTCTAATAAATGCAGGAGCAACTTTCCAAAGAGCCATGGACATAGCGTTTAAAGGTCTGATCAATAAGTCAGTTGTTGTTTATCTTGATGACATAACATTATTTTCAATAAAGAGAACCAATCATCTACATGATCTAAAGCGAATATTTGAAAGATGTAGAAGGTTTGGTATTTCCTTAAATCCAAAAAAATCTTTCTTTGCTTTGGATGAAGGCAAAATCTTAGGATTTGTTGTGTCAAAAGATGGTATATACATTGATCCAGATAAAGTAAAAGAAATTTATGATATTTCTTTACCTCATAACAAAAAATCCATGCAATCATTTCTTGGACAGATCAATTTTGTAAAAAGATTCATTCCTGATTTTTCTTTAATTGTTTTACCTATGCAAAATATGATCAAGAAGAATTTAGTATTCAAATGGGGGCATAAAGAGAAATAAGCCTTTAAGGCGATCAAACAAGCGATCATTAATGCACCAGCATTGAATACCCCGGATTTTTCTAAAGATTTTATTTTGTATACGTTAGCCACCGAGACATCCTATGCAGTTGTTTTAACACAGCTCAATGATAAGAAAATTGAAGCACCAATTTCTTTCTTTAGCTCAAATCTGCAAGGAGCTGAGCTGAATTATTCCGATGTTGAAAAACAAGCCTTTGCCGTGTTTAAATCAATCAAGCATTTCAGACCTTTTCTCTTGAAAACTCATACAAAAATCATTGTCCCATTCTATGCAGTGAGGCAATTATTAATTCAGAGAGAAGTAGGAGAAAAACGAGCTAACTGGGTAACAGCTTTGCAAGAATATGATGTTGATATTAAACCAGCTAAGATTGTTAGAGGACAAGGTTTTTGCAGATTATTAGCAGGAGCTCATAACTTACCAGAAAATCAAGATTCAAATCAAGATTCAAATCAAGATATTCAAGTAAATCAGATAAGTGTTACAGATTCTGAATCTCAGTATGCTGATCTCATCTATTACTTGAAAAATGGGTATGCTCCTTCTAATCTCAGCTATGAGAGAAAACGTGCTTTAAGGTTAAAGGCTATTAAATATGAGATTATTGATAATGTGTTATTTAGGAAAAATTATGATTCAATTTTATTAAGATGTCTTGAAAAGGCTGAAGTTGAAAAGGTTTTGCAGGAGTTGCATGATGGACCAGCAGGAGGTCATTTTGGAGGTGATACCACAGCTCACAAAATAATTCGTGCTGGTTATTACTGGCCTACCCTTTTTAAAGATACACATGACTATGTAAGGAAGTGCAGAATTTTCCAAACTGCAAGTGGAAGACAAAGGAAACTAGCTTTTCCTTTGCAACCAGTGAGTATTGAGCAACCATTTGAACAATGGGGGCTTGACATTATTGGTGAGATAGTACCTCATTCTTCCAAACAACACAAGTATATCCTTACTGCAACTGATTACTTTACAAAATGGGTAGAAGCAATCCCTTTGAAGGTAGCCAATTCTGATGCAATTATTGATTTCATAGATCAATTCATCATAACCAGGTTTGGTGTACCTCAAGCTCTTGTCTTTGATAATGCATCTTATTTTTTCGGAAATAGTTTAATAGAATTTGCAGTCAAAAGAGGTCTTAAACTGAAATATTCAGCAAATTATTACCCACAAGGTAATGGTTTGGCTGAATCCACTAACAAAAATCTCATCAAAATCATTAAAAGGACTATTGATCAAAATCAAAAAAATTGGCACAAGTCTTTAATCTTTGCATTATGGGCTGATCGTATCATTGAAAAAGCTTCAATAGGAACTTCACCTTTCAATTTAGTTTATGGAAAAGAAGTTGTGATACCATCAAATTTAACTCTTCCATCATTAGCCCCAGTGCAATTTATTGAAGAAAATCCTTCTTCATCCATTCAATTGAGATATGATCAAATCCTTAAACTAGAAGAAGATAGAGATAAAGCTAAAATTATTCATGAAAAACATCAACAACTTGTAAAATCTTCTTTTGATGCAAGTTCTACCGGCTCAAAAATTTTGTCAATTGGTGATCTTGTTCTGAAATGGGATAAAGCACATGAAGAAAAATGTAAGCATACCAAGTTTCAGAAAATGTGGCTTGGACCATTTCAGATCGTTGAAAAGGTAGGCTCAAATACATTCATACTCCAAGATCTAACAGGTAAGAGAGAATCTCTTCCTATAAATGGGCTTATCTTGAAGAAATTCTTTTCAGAAGGAGGTAACCCCTTCTTAAATTGTACATATTCCTTTCTGCAAAGTTTTTAATTATTTTTGCAAATAAAGGTTGTTAATAAGTCTCTAATTGACTTTTTACTTGTTAGAAAAATTCTTAGGAAGAATATTATAAATATTTATTTTATGTAAATAAGAATTTTTAAAGAAATGATCATAGTCTTTTGATAGTTTTAAATAAGATGTTAAACTTTGAAAGATTATTCCAATTATTTGCATGATCTTTTGAAAACTTGAAGGAAATGTAAATCATTATAAGTTTATTAAGCAGAGAAAGTTTATCTATAAAAGTAAATATTATTCAAGTCTTGGTACTCAAAAAACTCTGAAAAATTGTCATCCATTGATTCTTAAGGATAAAACTATTTGACCCCATCCATTTAGGTTGTGATTTTTTAGAATGTAATTCTAAGAAATTATGTAAATTTTTTTTTAAGAGATAATAGGTCTCATCATGAGCCGGCTTACCATATTCATAAGAAGTAATGAAACTGACATTACCAATACTGCACATCAAAACAGGGTAATGGCTTATAAATATAAGACAAGGGGTCTCATCACGAGCCAGCTTGTTCAGTTTTATTACAACTAGTGAATGGCATTGTTATTAACTGGCTACCAAACCAGAACAATGGCTCTTAAAAAATAAAAAAATAAATAAAAGACAAAAAACATGAGATAATATGTCTTATGAATTTATCTTTTAAAAATTCATAATCTTAGTTGGATGGGACAATGAACAGTTAATGGTTAAAAGGTAACTCTGTCGAAACTATGAACGTTTGCGGGCCGCAGAGGCAATACCTATGACAATAGAGTATATTATAAAACCAAACTTGGAGAAACCCACTTACTTCATTATTTATACCAATCAAAGCTTGAGATAACCCAAAAATGTTTTTATTCTCAAGAAACTAGAAAGAAATTGTAAATAATTTTTATTCTTTTTCATAAGTTAGATTTTATTTTTGATTATCCTAGGATAGTTTTCATTATCTTTAAAAATCTTTACTTACTAAAAATATAGTATTCATTTTATTTTTTCAGAGATAACTGGTTCTTTCAGTGAATCGCCAATTTTTGTACTATACAACAACCCTCCCTTTTTCTTAATTCTAGAATAAAATTCATTTAGAAATAGGGTCCCTTTTTCTTTTTATAGAAATAAAAAAAAATTAGAGATAAAGATTCATTGTTTTGAAAAAGGTCATCTTTGTTTGTATACAAACCAAATACAACATTCAAAACTTCCGACCCGATCAAATATGAAAGACCTTATCATAAAAAACAAGTCAAGTGTAAAAGTCCAATGAATAATAATCGCAATCGGAGATCGGAGAAAACCCTTAGAAGAAATTTGAAATAGAAACCCAAATCCTCCGATGCGATTAGTTCGATCGCAAAACTTCAATCGCAAAGAATTTAAGTTATCCATTTATATACTTCCGATGCAATGCGACCAGTCGCAATCGCATGATCGGGATACTTTTAAATAATTTCTTTGCGGTTAATTTCAAATTCTCCAATGCGTCACGCGTTATTATAATAAACGATTTTCAAAAGGAAAACAAACATTTGTTCGTTTAAATGAGAAAAACTTTTATATGGTAGACCCCACCATCAGAAATCGGAGAAAGCCATTAACAATTCTTTTCAATTGAAACTCCCCGATTGCGATCTAAAACCATCTAATCGGAAATCGGAAAAGTTTGCAATCACAATTGGCCAATCGAAGAAATCTGTATTATGATATTTATGCACCATTTGAAAACTTTCGATGCGATTGATACATAACATTTATTACATTCGAAGAATTCAAGATAGGTGAATATTATAATATTTTACAAAGCGTCAAATCTCCAATTGTATGTTGGTATTCAATAGCAAATCAAATGAATATTGGTTTATGATTCGGTTTTAAATACATGAGTGTGACCCAAAGAGAACATTTACGCGCTATACGAGACCAATAAATAATGAATCATGCGTTCATAATCGTTCCTTTCAAGTTGCTTGTTTATTACGGCTGAAAGTTTATTGTCTTGCAGAATCAAGGAACGCTGAACCCTTTCGTTCACAGACAAAAGGAAATAGTATCAAACACAGAAATGTCGAAGAGAGCGAGGAGAACCAAGACTGCTGTTCCTGTTAAGTTTGTTGAGACTCCTATAGTCTCAAAAGAGAAGCCAACAAAACTGAGATTAGTTACAGATACATCATGCTAAGGGCTCGGAAGAATGACGTGGGAAGGAGTTTATAATCTATTGGAGAAAGAAAACCCCAAAGTCACAGTGGAAAGGGCATCAGTTCCAGATGAAGATAGCTCAGATTCCGACTCTGAGATTACTGAAAAATCACTTGCAAATTCATTTTTGCATCGAATTGCAGCCAGTGCAAGCATCATGCCTTATTATGATGTAATTCGA